>CM055968.1:3415000-3852500 GCA_029531755.1 Holothuria leucospilota | reverse complement strand
GAGGCAGAGGTCCCGAAGCAGGAGTGCGACCCAAGCCATGAGGCGAAGGTCACAAAGCACAAGTAGGACCCGAGCCATGAGGCGACGGTCCCGAAGCACAAGTGCGACCCGAACCACGAGGCGACGGTCACGTAGCACTAGCTCACGTCGTGGGAGTTCGACCCGATCCAGGAGACAGAGGTCACACAGTGGTACTCCCACTAGAGCCGAGAGAGATCGATCACGCGGGAGGAGCAGGAATCGTCATTACCCTTCCCACTCATTGAGGAGAGGAGAGGAGAGACAACATGGCTGCTTTCCCAGCTGTCACAGCTTTTGGACACACGGGAAACACCATCTGGGACAGCTCGCCCACTAGAGGAATCCTCTCAGGCTGGTGATGAATGTTCAGACGAGGAGGACCAACCCCTCGGGGCTTCCCTACTGTACCTCAGTCTCTGGTTGACACGGTCAATGACATTGTTCGTTTCCACCTGGGTTTTGACGAGGTGGCACAAGAGACGTCAAACTCCAAACTGATAAGGACGAACAAAAAGTCAGTCTTTTCGTCGTCCCTTCCCGCTCGATTCAATGCTTACAGAACGGTTAGAGGAAATAAGCAAATCGGTTACTTCTGCCAAATGGAAACCTGTTGGCAGGGCAAGAGAGGGTAATGTTGTAGCTACAGAAAAGGACCATGCCCTCTATTTTAAACCCCCCCCCCCCCTATCCCTGAGGAAGCCAATGAACGTCTCAGGAGAGTAGCGAAATCTGATACAGACAGAAAAAAGTACCTTTCAGCGCTTCATGACATTGAATTGGCGGCCAGGACCGTTCTTAAGTTTGCTTCCTCCGCCGCGTTCTTACCGGAAGTGCTGATGAAATATCACCAGCAGGGTGAGGAGGAGCCTTCGCCAGTGTCGGATGTAGAGGCTGCCTTCCTGGTACGTAGCTTGGGGCCCCTGACGCGCCTAATTTTTCATCAGTTTGCAAGGGTCGCGTTGAAAATTACTGCAGAGAGATGAGCAATGGTTACCAATGCTCTCAAGTGGCCATCTAATAAAGTGCGCAAACGAATGGACAGTGTCCCCCTGATAGGTAAAGACCCTTTTCACGAGGAGTTTCGTTCCAGAATTGAGGACGAAGCAACAAGGGTGGAATCAAACCGGAAACTTGACAGACAGTTGGGCCCACGCCCTTTTTTTCAAGCAGCCGGTCAGTAGGGTCCTACCGCAAACCTTCACAGGGCTTATCTCGTCGTGCGTGGAGTCGCGGTGGAGAGAGGCAAGCTAGACCTTCCCAGCGCGAGGACCAGATTTGAAAACCAGCGCGTGGACGAGGACGCGGTGGAGCTAAGGCCGCAGGGTCCAAGGCCCGGCCCTAGGGGTGCCCACCTCACCTCTGCCAGGATACCGGAGGTGGGGGGAGAATTCAGGGGTTTGTCAAAGAGTGGAAATCAATTCAGGCAGACTCTTGGGTCCTAGACACTGTGGAGAATGGTTACAGGGTGGAGTTTGTAAGGCCGCCACCCCAGGGGGTGGGGGAGAGTTACTAAGGTACCAAAAGATGTGGCAAAAAGGGAAGCCTTAGAGGCAGAATTACAGGCTCTACTTGCAAAAAGGGCAGTGTCTCCAGCAACAGGAAGAGAGGGGCCACTCTTCCTGTCATCCTTTTTCCTCGCCCCCTAAAAGCCAATACTAAATTCAAAGCCACTCAATCGGGCGTACTTTACCCCACAAAAGTTCAGAATGGAGCGTCTGGGGGTAGTTCTTCCACTCCTTCTAGGGAACACATGGGCTGTGTCCGTGGACTTGAGGGACGCGTATCTGCACATCCCTGTTGCGAGAGATCATAGGCGATTCCTAGCGTTCAGGTACAAAGGGAAGGAGTACGTGTTTACCGCGCTTCCTTTCGGCCTTGCGACAGCACCACTGGTGTTTACGAGAGTCTCAAGAGCCGTAGTATCATTTCTGGGACGGGAAGGAATCCTATTGTGGGCCTACTTAGACGATTGGTTGATAGTCTCTCCCACAAAAGAACAGTGCATAGCAGACGTGAATTTTAGCATAGATACACTCACCCGCTTAGGTTGGCTAATAAACTGGGAAAAGTCCAGTCTTACCCCTACCCAGAAAATAACCTTTCTAGTGGCATCGCCAGATCTGATAACTCAAGAGGCTTTTCCGACCTTGGAGCGTCTGACCAGCCTCGAACAAGAAATTTTGAGCCTCTTGTCTCAGAGCGCAGCAGCGGCTGCAACTTGGATGAAGGTCCTTGGGATGCAAGCAAGCCTCATAGACCTTGCCGACCGTTGTCGTCTCAGGATGAGACCACTACAACTACACTTACTTCAGCACTTCACTCCATCGGAATACAGTCTGGATGTCCTGGGGCCAGTGCCCGCTCACATTCAGAGCCACCTGGCCTGGTGGCTAGATCGCGGCAATACAATGAGGGGTGTGCCCTTCGCTTCGCCACCGGTAGAGGAGGCTGTGTCGACGGATGCCTCCCTTATGGGATGGGGGGCGCTTGGGGGACCCGTCAGGTTTCGGGCTTTGGCCTCCACACTTTCGGGGGTTGCACATCAACGTACTAGAGCTGTATGCAGTCTGGGAATCCCTGAAAGCCTTCCGTCTAGACTTACAGGGGAAAACAGTTCTGATCAAGACAGACAACACAACAGTTGTGGCCTATGTCCATCGGGAGGGGGGACTCACTCACGGACCCTCGATGCCCTGGCATGGCAGGTTCTGACATGGTGCGACGACCTCAAGATTGTTCTTTGGGCGACTCACATACCAGGAGTGACCAACCTAGTAGCCGACGCTCTCTCCCCAGGGAGGCTAGCGACGACGGAGTGGGAGCTGAAAGAATCGTGTGTGCAAGCTCTCTTCAACCACTACGGGCGCCCCGACATAGACCTCTTTGCCTCTGCCAAGAACGCCAAACTGCCAACGTATTGCACGAGGTTTCAAGAGGACGGAGCATGGGCGTCAGATGCCCTATCCATCAGCTTGCAGGGCCTGGTTGCGTATGCTTTCCCCCCTCGGAGTCTCATTCCCAGAGTCATATCCAAAGTCAAGTCAACGGGCAACTGCAGACTTCTATTGATAGCCCCGTTGTGGCCCAGGCAACCATGGTTCCGGACATTATCAGGCCTTCTCATAGACTTACCCGCTGGGGGAGGATCTACTCACACAGGGACCCCGGTGCCATCAGGATTCCAAGTCCCTGCATCTGGTTGCATGGAAAATATCAGGCTTGGACCAGAAAGGCCTTTCTCTCCGGGCAGCACAGTTGGCCTCCAGTAGCAGGCGTACCTCCACAGTGGCGACTTACGATGCAAGGTTGGCCAAGTTCACAGCCTGGTGAGCCATCAGAGATGTCTCTCCCAGTTCTTCCCCTTTACCAACTGTAGCTGATTTTCTTACCACCCTCTTCGATGAGGGACTTCAGGTTAACACATTTCGGAATTACCATTCCGCTATATCGGCAATCCACCAGGGCTTTGAAGATGGTTCCTCCGTTGGGGACAACTCAGCTTTAGCCCAACTCAATAAAGTAGTGTCCATCCAGAGGCCCATCCGGCAGGTTCTGGCCCCATCGTGGTCTATGAATGCTGTGCTGAGGACACAAGCAGATGAGCCCCTACATAAGGCTTCTCTGGAGCATCTCACAGTTATGACTTCATTTCTTGTCGCAGCAGTTACGTCCCGACGAAGGAGTTGTATTCAAGCGCTGACAACCAAACCAGGTCATATTCGCTTTGAACCACATGGTGTACGCCTAGTGCCAGATTTGGATTTCCTTCCTAAGAATCAGACTCTAGATTTTTTGCCAGGGGATCTCTTTATACCCACCATGTCCTCCGGATCCTCCATCACAGAGGATAAGGTTTGGTGTCCAGTGCGCGCCCTCAAATGGTATTTACACCAAACTGAGAGCCTTCGACAGTCACAGAGACTATTCATTCTTCCTTGACGTCCGCACACCCCAGCATCTAAGACAACAATTTCAAGATGGTTAGTTGACTTAGTGGCACCACATGCGCTCTCACGCCCCCGTGCTCATGATATCCGCGTACTGGCCACCTCTCGGGCTCTTTTTGCAGGTGCAAATCTGTCAGATATTCTGAAGGCTGGGGCTTGGAAAACCCCCTCCACCTTCATGGCCCGTTATCTGTCAGATACGTTAGCAGCAGACGCAGCTTTTGGCCATGCTGTACTGGGAGGGATGGTGCCCAGGCCCCGGGCATTGTTCCCCCCACCACAGTGACGGTGCTATTCTGTGCGATAGTAGTGTGGGAGACAGGTAAGGAAGGGGGTGTAGTGAATACTCCAAAACTCTGCTGGTTTGGGTATTCGGTAACACCCGACTTACCTGTCTCCCACACTACGTCCCGCCTCCCGCCCCGCACGCTTCCGGGGGAGGTTGGCCAGTCACACTTGCTAGTCAGGGGGCTATAGGAGTAGCCTGCCTCTCTGTCGCGCTTTCCAGCAAAGGGGACACTCGAAGTTTCGGCGCGCCATAGGATCCTTCGACTCCTCCAGGCTCCAGCCTTACAGTGCAGGAAACAAGGGGGATCCAGGCCGACTCAACCAAGAGGCCGATGCCACCTGATGTGATGGTGAGATTTCGTTCCAACCTTGTTCCTTTTTAAGGTAACAGTAATACTAGTTAGTATTTGAGCATGGAAGTAGGATTGTATGTTTGGGTACATATAGTGTTGTTAACTTGAATATTGCTATAACCACATACATGTTTAACCCTTTTTCTCTGTAGCAGCAGTCACGCCCTCTGTGGACACTGCCCAGTTCGTTGGCCCCTCCCCCACTTGGTCTTGGATGACCCGGTGGGGTGGGGGCCGCCGACCTGGTCGGTCTTGGTTCTGGCCCTCTCGGACTCTCCCTCGGTCGGCAGAGGACCAAAGAGGACGATCGGCTGATTGGGGTCGAGTTCGAGGGGTCTGGCCACAGAGGGCGCTCGGTGCAATTTTTACTGCCGGTTTTGGCACTGGGGCGAGGCCAGTGCGATAGTAGTGTGGGAGACAGGTAAGTCGGGTGTTACCGAATACCCAAACCAGCAGAGTTTTGGAGTATATATATATATATATATATATATATATATATATATATATATATATATATATATATATATATATATATATATATATATATATATATATATATATATGCTGTTGGTATAACTAACTTTGAACTTTGAAGTGAATCCCTTTTTGTTTACTTGGAATATTCTTCGTCTCCCCACGGGTCCTTTAACCTCAATTTAACAATCACGTGATTCTTTTTCCCTGCCCAGTCACATGGCAATTGTATGCCTAAATATTTGATCCATATCAACTGGCGTACCTAGCTGAAGGAATATTTGTGACAAACTATGAAAATTTTAAGAAATAAGGGATTTCCCTTTACTTCAGTGGTGTAAACACCATTCTAATACGATGTTGCATTTTGAGGTTGTACACATTCAAGCAAATATTCAGTTAAAGGCAGTGCAGTGCCTCATGGGTACCGTAATCTGTAATCACACAGGCAGACTAATTTTCTGTATAATTTTAACACATGTAAGTGAAATATGTTACTTTTTTCCATCTCTTTTATTGAATCCTTTTCTTCCATTTCATGGAATCACTCAGCAAAAAAAAAAAAAAAAAAAAAAAGAAAAGCTCCCCCCAAAGTAAGTGAAATATGTAGAGATTTTTCTAAGTTATAACCTTTAATCTCATAAAATTGCCAACTCGATCTACAGTGAATGCTATTGAAAGTTTCCTTTTGATGCCAAGTTTCAAGGTAAAAGTAACCACTTCAATTTTAAAGAAAAACAAAAGTGTTGGCAAAAGTCTACCGGTATTACATAATATTTTATTGCCTTGAAAAAGCTGGAAGCTTGTTCTTTACAAGAAATTTTCATATAGTTACATATACATAAACGTGTTGTTATGAACAAGACTTCGTTGTGTACTGGTGTGGGTTTGAAGGGCATGTGATAAAAACTGTTCTCTCTCAATTAGGACACTTTTAATTGTCACTGGAATATTAAGCTATTTCAGATAGTCTCCAGAGGAATCGTTTTTTGTTCACTTTAGATGAGATGCATATATATTTCACTCGTCATACAGTCTACTAAAATTGATTTCGATTGTAAGAAACTTACCTCTAGGGTACCCAAGTTATACGTACCCAAGTGGTACGTTCCTCGTCTCGATGGCTATATCAGTATATAGGGTAAGTTTATCATAACACGGTAGTACTGTGCATAAATCATTTATAGTGTACTTACTATTGAGTAAGCCTCATCAGTGACAGTTCTCTCTTTGACAAGCAGTATACTGTACGTATTTAAACTTTATGTACTAAGTCAATTGGCCATAGACAGTAGCTGTTTGCCAGGGTATATACATCGCAAGCTAGCCTGTCATCATCCCACGCACAATGCTTTACAAATGGGTTTTGCAAGCTTTTACACTCCTTGTGTGCCTGCCTGACGGCGGCATTTAATCAGATGAAGATGAAAACACATAAGACAAATACATCAACTGATCAAGATAACTTGTGTTGATCTGCTACGTAGGCTACCTGACACACAAACAATGATTGTGGTTTTTATCTTGAAACACGAGTTTACAAAACCGCGTTCGTAACGGAAATATCAGAAAAGCCACTCGTATTCTCGAAATCTCCAACCGCGTGACAGTATTCCATGCTGTCCTTACACTTATGTTGATATAGTGTTCCTGGAATTTCAACACACTAATAAAACCAACACGATTCTCCGAAAAAGAGGTGATTTCTAAAAAAGATATAATTTCGGATCTAAAATATGTTAGCTACAGCCTAATTAATATCATTCCGGCATTGTCTTTGTTAAAACATGCGTGTTTACATTTAAAATGTGATTACGGTATCTACTCTATTAAACGCCCACTCTCAAATAAACGCCCCCTAAAACCTTTCATATGCACTGATAATTAAACGAACAAATGTTTTCACCAGGTGGAAATTCCTATCACAAGTACCCGACTGTAACTTCCCAGCTTCTGACTTCAGTGCATTGTATATACGATTCCTGGCTCGCTACATTACCCCTTACGCGACTAACACGACCAAACACGGTGAAAAACTATCAAATTGTTTTATTCACACGTACCATTGGTCCTTAACAAGTTCGGGAGATTTCCTCTCTTGGGAGAAAGTACTTTTCCCCCCGATCAGGAGAAAAATTGATCATGGGCGCTGTCATTTTGTCTATTTTACCCACAATTCCACGCGTTCTTTGTATACTCTGTCAGGGGCAAATGGGGTTCGAAACCCGTTTGCAAATTTCTCGGTCTAATGGAATAAGATTTAATGTATATTCGGTAGGTGTATTGTCATAGCTACAGAAAGCCACGTCCTAATCGATGGTTCACCGCGAAGTTTTTAAGAAAAAACGCAAGTTTTTGAGTGGTTTTCGTTCTTAATGAACATTGTCTTAATAGGAATAGTAAGCCTATATAATGTGTTGCATGAGTTTTACCCCATTCAGGAGAATTTTGGTTTTCCCCCAAACGGGTGGATCTCCCGGACTGTTAACCTTGTTCGTGGAATCTTGAAAGTCGGAAGAAAATATGTAGTTTGACCTCGTCCTGATGGTTCTTTAGCACCATTAATGAGAATGTTTACGGCAAAATGTATAGTGTATGGTAAGATCTTTTAGTTGACAATTTAACCCTAAATAACTTCCCCTTTCTGAAAAAGTCCACGCTCTGGGCGTTTAGAAGAGTAAATACAGTATTTCCAATTAATTGATTTCGAAAAAGGAACAACATAGGTAATATATACCGGTAGGCATTGCTATATCTGTATACGTACCAGGCTACACTGTATTTGCTATGATAAACCTAGTGGGTTTGCAGCAACCTGCAGTGTGGAACACCGAAGATTTTAATCGCTGATTAAGAGTCGGTGTGGACTACGTCCGGTAATATGCCAGCCTAGTACTCTGTCGGGTCTGTGTCGTCAGCATAATACGCAGGACACTGGAAGACTTTTCATTATGCAGAAACAACGAGTTTACAATTCTTGTCCGTATAGCCTACTTCTAATCAATTAATAGTGCCTTTTCTTTATTTATACAAACTCAAATAAACCAGTGGAATGTTGATTTACCGAGACTTTGAAACAAGTAATGACGCTGAGTGTTCTTTTCTGAAACTATATTGAGCATCAATACGTACACTTATAATTAGGCTAGATATGCCCATGTTTGTGTCATTCTTCTGTAAACCCTAATACATCTCCGGTACCTGCGTACTGGATTTCTTCCATTATGCAGTGTCTAACTCATTTAGGTTTCCTATGGGGGTCGTACCCACCTACACGATCGCATTGACAAATTGCAAACTTGCACAAGGTATTACGTGCCGAAAGAGATTTCAAAAAGTACACCATAAATGTATAAGAGTAGAGCATTCTACGTCTAGATGGGAAAGAATCGCGAAAGCCTTAAACCGTGACCCAGATTATTATTTGTTCCAGGTCGTATAATGCCTTCGACGTGTGCCCTCTCAGCAAAGAAATAAAGGCTAACATGTGATTTTTCAACTTCTTCCAAACGCATTTGCCAAGTCTCA
Organism: Holothuria leucospilota; assembly: GCA_029531755.1. Classification (NCBI taxonomy): domain Eukaryota; kingdom Metazoa; phylum Echinodermata; class Holothuroidea; order Aspidochirotida; family Holothuriidae; genus Holothuria; species Holothuria leucospilota. The sequence goes on along the minus strand of CM055968.1, from coordinate 3,843,889 downwards.
GATGTTGCAGCCGGACAAGGCATTACTATCTGTTTCACATTCGGTCCTCCTTTGAACCGATTGCATATGGCAAACGTCTCCAGACGATGTAAAGGGAACGCCGTCACTGTGAAAAGCTCTGAATAATCTCCAATGGGATTTACGCATACAGTGACCTACTTTGTACTACCGTGTTGACTAGCACAATATTGTGATAAACATTCAAAAGAGGGCGGGCTATTTATAATTGTAAGACTTCACTAATGGAAAGCTCCTGTGAATTGGTAATGCACTCAAATTACCGGAAGCTATCAAAATTGTATACAAAGATTGTCAAATGCAAACATTTTGTCGACACTGGAGATCCCCTCGTCATACTGGGAGGGGGCATAAAAAGGGCAAATTGCCATCACTCTGCTGAGGTGTTCTAACCATGGAAGATGGGTTTAGGACCTAATGATAAAAATTAGTAGCTTACAATATATTTCATGATTATATATTTGTAATTAAGATGTAGCAGAGTGGCAATATAGTCGACTCGCCTTCCGCCAGTTACACATATTTTAAATTCATAATTTCACACAAATTTAACTCTACCCATTTCGAGAGAAGTTCTACTGGAAGGATCTATGGTCGTTAAAATTACAGCGTATGTCATGGTATGTTCTACAATCATTGTAAATCTCCCAAATAATATTAACAGAGGTACTGCAATCCAGACGCTACTTTCTGCTACTATTCTGCTCTTTCCATGGATTTTTTCTTTGCTTGCTATTGAATATGGTACGTTTGGCCAATCATGTTGTTATAGCATGTCACCATCTTATTTATCTGTTTATAACAGCCTAACACAAGGAACTGCCTTGTTTACATCATGTAGGATAACATGTGTTTTAAGTCATCTATAGTAGATGATCTTGATCCGCTACGTTGGACGAAGCAGAAATTACTCCAGGCGAGTGCCAGATTCGTCTTGCTGTTCAGCGGAATACAGAAGCTGCCAGTAATGATTCTTCCATTTTCCTCCAATTATTGTTACCCTGTTACAGGAATGACACATCAATTTGTTTACCTGACAGGTCAAGCAAGTAAAGTGAACACTGTTGCCGTGTTATGTTTCATGTTGCAGTACTTTCGTCGTAACGTGTTTGCCCTGCTTACTTGCCTTGTCCATTGAAATGTTAATTTACAATTATTTTGATGAATTGTGACGGATTCATGAAACATGAAGTCCGTAAATAGAGATGTAAAAAGAATCAAATTTCTTAGTTGCGTCATTTAGCTACGCCGGGGGTCTCATCTTTACACGGAGTATAAATTTTCTTTCAGCTCTAAATAACATGTCATCTCACTTGTTTGTAAACTTTACATAGAAAACTGGAGCACTTCTTACCTTATATGAGTTATTCCATTTATATAATCCAGACCGAAGGGATCGTTAATAGATGAACTTTTGAGAGCGAGCTCTGCGCCACAGTATAGAACGTCTTTCAGCTGTAGAAATAGTACAGTCTTCTAATACTCTTTAAATAAAATCATCGAATCGATGGATGGATCACAACATCCGGCGTTTACCTCAAGTAATAAAGTGAAACCTTTGAAAGCGTTGAATTGAACTGCAGTCAGTCTACACTAAATTCCACTCCTTTTGTAGCGATATATTTGCACGATACTAACCAGACAGGAGCAATCCTTCAGTACTCAGTACTAACGTAATTACATCTTCGCTGCCTCATCCGCCCTTCTCGATTTAAATGCTGAACGAATATGCACGTATGTACGCATGCATTACTGGGGCCGTCTTCATCATAAGCTAACCGCGTAAGCATGCACGTTATGCATTATAAATGCGACTTTTGTAGAAAGAAGGTACGTCATTATTAAGAAGTACGCCGGTATTACTTGGCGTAATGAAAAAGATGAGGAATCTTTTACGGATGCCGCTAACGCACGCTAAATAAAATTTAATTATTTGGGATGAATGGACCAATGTTCAAAAGTCATGGAACTATTTAAACCGATCATGCATTTTCCTTAAAAGTCTTTAGACTCTTTTTTCGAATTATTGTTATGAAGGATTAATACTACTTTGAAGTTCTTATCGGTTTTGTGCTGAATATTCCACAAGTTATGGCTTAAAAATCTTTCTTTTTACTAGTTGTGTTTTGTTCTTTAGCCTTTACCTGCCAAATTGAACAAGTTTAGTATTTTCACTATTTTTAAATCAGCTATTAAAGTCAAACGTTTTTAATAATATAATAGTAATATTATAGTAATAATGGTAATATTTATAAGCTTTATAGGGACCGAAGTGGAAATAAGTCTGTTTGCCATTTCGTGTCAACCGTGCACAGGTTATGGTTCTCTTATACCTATTGTGGTATTCTTCTATTGTTCTGTATTATTCCTTTCGTGTCATGTACTTAAAGGCAATAGGCAGTCGCCCCAAAATTTTCTTTGAAAAATCAGCAAACTCTTGCAAATCTCCTCTTATTGCAATAAAAGCACTTCTGAAGACGTTTTGAACATAACTATTACAAAAAATAGGTAAAGCAAGGCAAGATTTTCCTTGAATTCCACAATTCACTAACAAAAATATTGTCACATGATCAAAATAGGCCAATCATGAACTAGAGTGACAGGATACACTCACTCTGTTTGGGGTGACTGCCTACTGCCTTTAAGTCCTTTTTAGTGTTCAGTGATAAACCAAGCCAATGAAAAAACCAGGTGAGATTCTTTGAACGCGGTGTAACACCCAATTTATGTGATGAAAAGTTTAAAACGGTTTACAAAATCTTCGTGAAACAGTCCCTAGAGAGAATCTTAATGTACACAGAAAGGTTTAATGGAATAATAAATAGTCTAGTGACAGTCCGCAAGTTTATATTAAAATAGACAAGATAAACATTCCGAAGTAAAAGTGCTATATATCTATAAAATCAGGCACTTTCTCCCTCAAAATATAACAAAATACTTTAACGTGGTTGATTTAAACTTTGTTAGTTCAAATTTGGTAATGATACTGCCAGGAATTCGTCAAAATTTTTAGACAAATTTTTGCTATCTTACTGACTTACTGATTAGGGAAGTGCATACAGATGTTCCAATTTAAATCACATATGCTCAGTTCGTCTGGAATTTTCTACATCGATCTCGAAATGAAAGGTTAGAGAAAGGTTCTTTCCACGTATGGGGTTTAGGGCTTGCTGTACCCCCTTTTTAGAGCTGTTCGGTTAATTGATGCATAGGCATAGGAAGCGGAGGAAGGGCTTTAGCCCCCAGTAAAAATGTGGTGGGCGGAAGTATGCTTCCGCCCCCATCCCCACAGTTCAAAGACGAAAACTCCTTACTTGTTCCGTTTGTAAAAAGAATGTCAAAACTGCAGTAATTTCTCTTAAAATTTGCACAATTTGAAGGAAAAAAATTGCATCTAAATAACCTAAAATATTCAAAAATTTCCCATACGGCAGGAGGACCCCTCACTCGTAGACCTCTCTTCTCTTCCGTCGTGACGGCGGCCCAAAACGTTCAGCCACCCCTTCAAAGTCTCACCCCAAACAGCTTCCTATGAATTGATGCTTATGACATGAAATAGCCTAAATCTTGTCGTCCATTCTCTTATACTTTCCCTCTTATCTGCCGGGCTATATGATATGAAACAGAAATTAATAGAAAGAGATACCCTGATTAACCTCTGTCAGAGTGAGACTGAGACAGGCGTTCTGTTGTGAATTTGCGAAATCGGTGAGCCAGCCCAGGTCTAGGCTGACTAAAACCTATGTACAGCTGGTACTTGAACCCATCATGAAAATGTAACAGTAAAGTTGCATGAAACCATTTCTTTCACGTGGGCGGCCGAGGGCTTCGGAGGAACCCTCCCCCTTCCTTGCTGAGGACAACCTCCTCTTAGATAACACCCCGCCCCGTGTATTCACATTCATAAATTAAATGCCACAAAGTCTTTCCCAACTTCCGTTCGAAAAGCGAATGCGACCTCCTCCGTTAGGCAATCTGGTTACGAGCCTGGTAGCCTAGTCATACATCCTCGGGTAATTTCACGACCTTTCTAAGTGCAGGTTTTTTTACTGTTTTTGTTCCTAGAATTGAAAAAGTTTGAAAAACCTAACATGTTGCTCGCAACTTTGACACATTTCTGCCACAAATTCTAGAGAGTACTTCTGAGGATGTGATCAAATAGCTTAAATCTTCTCTTAAGCTATATTCTGCACGGTACACGAATCCGCCATGAATAGCTATGAAGTGCTGTCGGCATGATTACATGTGCAATGGGCATTAAGTGGATGAAAACAAAATTATCACGAATGGATCTAGGCGCTTGCAGGTCGTAATTACCCCCTACCCTAGCATGACAAAACATCACTTTGTGACCAATTAAGAAAGTTTTATTTTATGCCTGTTTTCTCTATATTTATCCGCCTTTGAATACATCTTGTTATTGGCCTGTCACATAACCTTTTCAACCTCTTGAGGGTAAGATCACATAAATGGCCCTTGCAAGCTACTGTACCCAAGTCTTATCTGTCCCTGTACAAAGCTTTCAACGTAAACGAGCTGTGCAAAGGAAAGGAAACCACCATCCCTTTGTTGACGTCACAACCAAATTCTTTGACGTAGGTCTCAAGTATAAGGTAGAAATATCATTGATTGAAACGGCTATTTGTTCGGTGGTAAATCTACGGTGCTTACTGAGATAAAATTATTACTTTCAATGTCTGGAAAGGGATCGTGTATTATTTAATAAATTAAAGTTAAAATGTAAGAAGAAACATATTAACAGGAACAGTTTTCTTTTTAAATAAAGTATACGAGATGAGGAAAGCGCGTAAAGATTTAAAAAGGATAGAAAGCAATAAAGATTTACCTTGATATAAGTATCAAAGACATGCTTTGTCTCGCTTAGGGGCCTAAAGGGGCGGAATCTTGGTTTTTAGAACGCAAAACAAATTTTCGGTCGATTCAAAAATGGATCCTTTCTTAATTTATTTTTAAGGTGTAGCCTATTCATTTTCTCACATGGTCCAAAGTACATCCCCATATTGTCCAAAAGCCTTAGGAGACTGTCGGGCAATTTTAGGAGACGTGACGTCAAGAAGGCGATAAATTTGTTCTCAAAGACTGACCTGGTTACGGTGTGATGGTATTGGACTAGGCTTGGTGTGTTCGTTAAACGTGCAAATACATGGTGAAATGGGAGTACGGAGCGTCTTTAGTAATATCGTAATTTGGTTTCACTGCAGCAGACGGGAACCGCTCGGGAGGTTCGATTGCATGACGAAGTAACGAAGGAAGCAAATTCATTATAGTGAGCATCGTGTTGGAAATTGGCAAGATTGATAAGGGAAAAGTGAAAACCTTACTCAAAAGTGAGAGTCGGTAATTTACATTTGAGGTCAATCGATATGTAGGTCGATATCAGCATATCACTAAGTTATCAAGAACACTCCATTGATATTCACGCTGAATGCTTACATGACTTAAAGGGAAAATGCAGTCACCCCAATCAGAGTTAGTATGCCCCTCACTCTAGTTATGAACGGCCTATTTTGATCATGTGACAATGTTTTCGTTAGTGAATTGTGAAATTCAAGGAGAATTTCTCCTTGCTTTACCTATTGTTTGTAATATTTATGTTCAAAACGTCTTCAGAGGTGCTTGTAATGCAGTAAGAGGAGATTTGCAAAGAGTTTGCTGATTTTTCAAAGCAAATTTTGGGACGACTGCTTATTGCCTTTAATTGAACGCGTTTCAGTCCCGTCCGGCCGGCCGGCCATGTGTCTGTGTATGTAGCCTACATTATCTGTGTGCATACACTTTGTCTCTCTGTAAAACTATTCAAGGACATTCGGGGAAATCCCCCCTCCCCCACAATTTCGATTAATTCACCAAAATGTTTATCATCTATGTCGTCAGTGATGGACCCCCATGGTGAATCCATGCAAATGCCACTCCTCTCCCATTGAAAAGTCGGCCCGTCCAGAATAACACTCCGACTCTCCCACATTGGTAAGCCAGCTACCTGTGCTGGGTGAACAGGCGAATTCTGCAGTATCCAACTCAACAAATTCAAGGACAAATTTCTTCTAGGATGGGGGAGGGAGAGGAGGGGGTAGAAGGCAGGGTTCTCCACTGGTCTGTTTTCTGTCCGGGGCTCTTGTGATCGCCATCCTGGGGGGTCTAAGGGGAGGGGGACCCCCTTTGGGAAAATTTTGACAATTTAGGAGGGCTTAGATCGCAAATGGTGCAATCTACCTCCTTGTTCTTAGCCTTCCCTATGTGTTCAAATCTGGGCATTTTGTGGTCATTTCCTTTTTGCAGATTGCCTTTTCTAAATACCTTTGACTTTACTTGCAGATCTGAAGCTCCAGTTTCCACTTGGACGTATTCAAGAATGAAGTAGTTCACTTAAATTTAACTGAAATTTCGGGTGAAAATCGGGAAACCTAGGGAACAGTTCAATTGAATGGTTTCGTTTAGTGGATGAGTTTGATGGTAACAGATTCCAACTGTGGAAACATATGAAAGAAATGCAGTAAGTGCATACTGAATGATATAAGAGCTCAGGTAAAAGTGAGCTGGGTTTGCATCTCCGATGTTTTATTATACATTGCTTGTCATGAGTATTTGAAATCAAATATAGGCAGTCAAATGACTAAGTTGTGGTGTTTGTGATTGAGTGTGCAGCCAACTTCTTGACCGGGCGGGTCAATTTTCTGTGCGGGCGGCAAAGTTTTGTCCGGGCGCTAAAGTAGTGTGGCAGATTTTGTACGGGCGGAGCCCCCGGACAAAACAGCTAGTGGAGAACACTGAGAAGGGGATGGTGGTTCAGAAACTCCTAATTTCCTTTGGTTGCGTTTATTCAGTTCAGAGGATGGGGATAAGGGTACTCTTAAATGTGTTATAACAGAATTATTAAACTCACTTTACAGTATATTGAACCTGCGAGAGGATTTTTAATTAATTTTGTTTCAATCTTTTAAGCGATTGGTAAATTATTACCAGATGTCAGGGGTGATAGGTTCAAGTATCTCCAGTCGGAGCAGTTATATACTTGAGGGTTTTTGTAGCCTACAATTTGTTCACTTCTCATATAGCTGATTCGAATTGGTAACAGCTGACATTTATCAGAAATATCGCCTACTTGTTAAACCGTAGTGTGGGTCACATCGGTGCCTTAAGAAGTCCTCTAAGATTGCGGGAAGAAGGTGGGGCTGAACCATTCATCTTAAGAGATTTGGGCATTTAAGACAAATTACCCTTCAAACTGAAAATTATGGGGGGGGGGGGGGGGCTGCACCCACTACCAGCCCCGGCTCCGATGGCCTTGCATATAGTCGCGCTACCTCGGAATGATTCAACAGCAACCCATTTCAAGATTTCAAAACTGGATTCCTCGAAACTTTTGAAATAGTGATTTTGAAATAGTGAAGAGTCAGGCTCATGAACCAAAATGTAAGGTAAATGCTTGGATTTCCTATAGTGAAACAGGTAATTGTAAGGTCTACGTCTCGGACCATATTTCGGCGGGTGGAGAACTTAAGTGACTCAAAGTAAATACAGAAAATCACGTACATTTGTATTAGAGAACATCACAATTTTCAAAGCTGTGTTGTATTTTGTAGGCTAATTGTGACGCATGATGGGAAATCTGTGAAGTCTCTTGTGCAAATGTATTAAACATAGGCTATGGTATATTTCTTTCTGATATTTTCACCTCCGTGTGAAATATTTATGAACTCTGTGTGGTCAATCTTTTGAAGTGCAAGGATTTATAGCAGATATACCCGGGATGATATCTAACTTTGCAGTGAAAGGCAAAGTTTTATGGTAGGTCAAATCTACACGGGATCCTCTTGAGATATCCAAATATTGTGAAATTGCAAGACCAAACAAGTACTATTTAAAGTATTACATACCGGTGGGCTATGTAGGCAAACTTAAAATTCAATCAAGTTACACTGAGGAAGACTGGATGAATAGGCAATGATGACAAACATGGCCTTTTTGAAACGAGTGATAAGCTATCTTGCGCGGTGTATGACGTGGTTAAGGGGATAGGCCTAAGTGATATTTTATCTTCCTACAGGACCCCTGTCAAATGTCAGCGGGAAATCCCCTTACACAAGTGGAAACACCCTACTTATGAAACGCTTCATGTTTGTGTACGTTTAGTTCTAGCACAAATCGTTCTGTTTACGCAGATCCACGTTCCATTCACTGCTGATATCATAAAAGCGTGTTATTGCTTTTGCCGTTACTATGACAATTATGACTAAATACAAACTCGGAGTAATTTTCATTACATATATCATTTGCAATTTTATGAGGGGTATTTTGTAGTATGCAAATGAAGGCGAGCTATTTTATATGAAAATCTGAAGATTTACCGAAACTGGGAGGACGGATTGATAGTTGAGTGACAATGACGGATCCTGAGACAGTAAAAATGGGTTATACGTCTTTTTGAAAGAGACTTACAATTAGACATGAAGGAAGTCTGACTGGTAAAAGAACAACGCTGGGACAGGCATACGATGAACATACAGGGAGCATACATGTATAACTGAATGAAGTTAGGCTAAACGATGAAAAAGGGTTTGCGGAAGCGTCGAAGGATTAGAGGCGTAGCCTAGTGTGGGGTTGTATTACAGTTAAGCCAAAATTTTTTCCGTTTCCTAAATTCGTGATTCCGTTTTGTTAATTTTTCATTTTCCGTGATCTTCCCGTTTTCCCGCCGTTTTCCGTGTTTTGTCCGTTTTTTCAATAAATGAAGAATTTTTACTATGAATTGTGTACGGTTTGCTGTGGACAGGGTCTCGATAGTCCTGCGTATGTGTGTACGTTTATCACACTGCTAAGCTGTAGTAGAGTAGTAGTAAAGTCTAGTAGACCTTGATAAACAGTAACAGTATCCATTGTTCTCTGCTTTGAGTGTTCTAAAACTGAAAGTTGCAACTTCTGCTCACATTTCTAATGTTTTTTCATTGCCAGTCAAAATCGCGAATTCTGTGTTCTGTTACCGATTCCGTGAATTCTGTACGTTTTCCGTAACACGAAAAAATGTTGGCTGTATAAGCTACCCTCTGCCTCCATTGGTCGGTCAAAACAGAACAAAGCTACATGAAAGGCAAAATTAAGACACGTATAGGGAAGTACTGGGGAAAGTAACAATACTTGCTTTGAAATATTTAGTAAACATACCCTTCAATAAGTCTCGAATTGAACTTTTTCTTAAAAAAATTCTCATTAGCTTGGCCTGAGAACGGCGCCGGCAGGGGGAGTGGGGCACTGGAAGGGCGCATGCCCCTCAATCGATTTTGAAATTTTCGAACCCCAAAGGTGAGGTGTGTTTTCGATCGGGTGAAGGATTATTTTAACCATTTTCTATCACAATTGTCTGCAAACTATCAAAATTTTTGTAAATCCTTTGAAAAATGTCAAATTTTCGTGTGCTACACTCGCTTTAACCTTCAGTTTTATTGTTTCTTGTGATGCAAATAAAAGGAGATTCTGAAGAGGTTGCTAATTTCTCATAGTAAATTAGGGCGACTGTGGTTTGTCAAATCAGGGAGCTGTTAGGAAGGAGACACAACTTTCTATAGCACTTTGAAGCAATGTTTGTTCCCGATGGTGATCTTGCTTTTATCCTCAAAATTCCTGTTACAATTTACAGGATCAACTAGGATTAAGGGACCTTTTGTTACAATGACAATGCATACTTCTACTCCTTACATTGAACAGTTAACTTTTCGTTGCCAGCCGTCACAAAAGTATATGAAATTTTACACTTTTGTCGTTATTGGTCGCAATAAATGTCATTTCTGTTAGCTTTACTGAAGACCTCCAAGACAACTTACATTTCGACAGTGTTTCGAAGTGATGAGGAAATAGGCCAAAATTGGGAAAAATGAATTAGGCTTGAACAATGTTCGAAGCAGACGACGCATCAAATTCGTCGGGACGTAAAGGAAGAACACTATTTAAACTTTCATTGACAGTCGTTTAGTAAAAAAATCTTGATTACAGCATAACCCTGTCGGTAACAAACCTCAGATCAAAGCATGTTTTTACAAAGGTAATTGTTACAGGATTACTTGGGTGTGAAAGGGGCAGATATTTATTAGGAAGGGTAAAGTCAACAAGGCTAGATAATAGTTACAAAGAGACCTGTCAATCAAATTTCGATACCTGAATGGGATTAGATCATTTTCAAGTACTTTTTGTCTGTCAGGTCTGGTTGTTGTGTCTCCTTCCTAACAGCTCCCTGGTCAAACTGAGCTCACTAGGTGACTTCGTGCAGGAACTGGTTTAATGAACTACCCATATTGATGCAAACAGTGCGTACCTAAAACGTGACACCCAGATCTTTCGAGGGCAGCACACCACATAATGATGAGCAAATTATGTCACCCTACAGACCAGAGGGTGGCTACCAGTAGTTTCTTATAATGTCCAAATATGCACGGCCTGGATATGAATCATGATTTCAGGTCAAGCCATTTTATTACGCAATTTAAGCATGAAAGTAGATCATCAGTAATTGCGTCAGGCCCGTGGACTATAAGTTGGACGGTCATGATGTGCTATTACTTACCTACAAAAACTGGCTTCGGCATGAGTTCAAAAAGCTGCAGGCACGACTGAGGAGAGGCGCCATATGGAGGAGGGGCGCCATGCCCCTGCAGGAGAAGGCTGGCCCAGTTCCTTGCCCCCTAGGAGAAATTCTTCGATTTCTTTAGGAACCTTAAAGGAGTACTAAAAGTATGTAATCCCTGCCAACGACCTGTCGCCCCCTACGATCTTCTTGGTTTTGCTCTTCACTGGAGGGCAAGTTCTTCAATGGAAACAATTTTTTAACTTTCCTCAATAAACCCCCAAATTTTCAAATTTTATTTCAGTAAAAATTGCAAGATTTTCGACGCACTTAGGGCACCAAAAATTGCATTCGTCTTCCTTACATGGTTAGCGAGTCGCCTTTCAGTGTCGGAGCTTCGGGTTGCTGTCCCTCTCCCCAGCCGCCCCGGTTTGGGAGCTTGGCCTCCCTGTCGGGCAACCCTGGCACCACCCATGGCAGGCACTACACTGCCCACTGGTCAATCCCATTGTTTGTAGGCGAGTAGCGTACTCGAATTCAGAGCGGAACAATTTTCAGTCACGTCAGCTTTTGAGATACCTTATTTGTAAAATTTCGAAACCAAGAAAATTTACCGAAAAATATTCACAATTTAATCTAAAGGCAAAATGTGTGGCAAAACGGTTGGCAATTTGTCAACATCTTCCGTATAGTTTGGTATGGTAAAAGCGTATCAACTGTGAGCACAAGTAGTTTGAAGAAACCTTTCACCGATTTAGAAATTGTTTTTCCACAGATCTACGCATTTAATATAAACGAACGTTTCAAAATATTGCAGAGGTTTCATGTTTCTCATGAGTGACCTTGCAGCATGGGAGAGAGTCACGTAAGCACATCAACAACGTATATATCAAGAAAACTCATAAAAAGATGAAGGATATCCAAGTTTATAGTTTTGCCAATTTTATTTATATATTTATCTTTTACATGATTTTCTTTAGCGTGAAAAATTGCACATTTGTCAGCTGCTTCCTTTTTAAGTGACTCAAATGTAAGATTTCCAGGACCACTGACATATGTCTGCAAATGAGGGATGGGAACCAAAAGGGGTATTAATGTTAGCCAATGAAGTCCATTTATATGTAGGCCTATAACGGTGCCCCCCACCCCCACCCCCACCCCCAAAAAACAAAAACAACAAAAACAAAAAAACCCTTTTTACTCAACTGTAACAGGATTACATCCCTAAATCAAAAATCTGTCCCGCATATTCTAATATCTATTAACATTCTCAAGAGACACACTTTTTCAAAAGTACCTTCGGCTGGATACAGAAGGGTGAAAACCAAAACTTTACCCCCAGGGCCAGAGGATTCTGCTACATCCCCAGAGTGGACACCCTCAAGTGACCGAGCTCTTGACCTTCAGATCACTACATAATGGGTCTGTCATGTGTGGCTCCATTCTAAACTGGCTGAAAAGAGCAGATACTACACATGATCTTAGCCAAAAGGCCGAGAAACAACATACATACCCAAAGTTTGATGATGTCTGAAGTAACTCCCACGTCGTGGGTTGTCGTGGCAGTGTGATCTGGGCTAAAGTATGAATTTCAAAGGTATTCAAGTTTCCTAAAATACCATGTTTTAAAAGGCTAACAGACTTTTGACTCTAGTTACCTTTGATGACCTTTGACTGCCACAAAACTGTGAGTTTCTTCTGGTAAATCTTGCAAATCTATAAGCTAGGTACAAAGAGTATGCATGCTTCTTAAGTTACCTTGACACACCACTATGCCATTAAGGTTTTCAGTTTTGACCTCTAATAATGTCAGATGACCTCTGACTTTCACGAAAAACAACAGACTTTTTTCTCTCAATGTAAGGCATTTACATACCAGTATGAGATCTGTCAAGGACTTCCTTTTGGAGATACTGTGAACACACAAACACTAACCCACACACTCCATTACAAATGCACAGGTTTCTCTTTTCACTGAAACCAAAAATACACTCTAAAAACTATTGGTAGGCCATTCAAAATCAATACCCCCTTGATCCACTTGATTCCCCTGCCTTTGGTCCCTCACCCCCCACTGGTGGAAGTCCTTACATGTCAAGATTATGACATCAGTGCAACATCAGATGATTTCCACTTTAAGTTGCCAACTTTAATCCAAACTTACTCTTAAAATGAATGGATCAATTCCTTAATTATTACTAACAGCTTTCATATGCTGACATTAACACATGTAAAACTAAACTTACATTCAGAATGGAATGAAGAAACTTAGAATCTCATTTTATATATATATAACTATTTAAATGTTTCAAACACTTAAAACTTTATTAAAAAGCACATAATCATCAAGGTTATTTGAAGATACTTGTTTGAGTTGTTTCATACCGAAAGAATAACACAATTAAATGCCACACCGGTGCCGTGGCCGAGTGGATAATGGGCATTGGCATTTGAAACGATGAAACTTAGCAACCGGAAGGTTTGTGGGGTTGGATCCCCCGCTGGGTCAAAGTAAGGTGGGTTTTTCATCCAAGAGCAATCTACGGTTTTCCCATCTAAACTGGCCTTTCAAAAGAAACCAAATTTGATCTAAATTGTCGAGTTGGTTAGCCACCTAACATGAAGTTGTCATTCATAAGCCATAGGCTTCTCCCACAAGTGTGGTTGCTAAGTGTTGTAAAATAACTGCCCATCAAGGCCTGAATATATGTTGGAAGGGTGGCAAATAGAAGTGAGACCTGTGCTCATCCTCTATTTTGCACGCAGGGGAGCCCCTAATATTAACTAGTTATTCTGCTATCCTTACTGGGGCTGTGAACGTGTAGCAAAATAATTAAACGTTTAATCGCAAAAATTTGCGATCATTTAGCGATTAATCGCAATTGTACCTTATCACAACAGAAAGACTCGGTGTGTGCTGATTTACACAATAAGTATTCAAAATGAATTGGTGATGCCAGGGAAAGTAATATCCGTGTAGAGGTTTCTGTAAAAGCTTTACTTTGATGTCTTGCAGTGCTATGCGTACCATTTGTAAGTTTTTCAAAACGAGTATTCATATGGATTAAAACGGACGTAAAATGGGTTTTGTGATTAATCGCTAGTAGCTTTGTACTAAACGTTTATTCCACATGCGATCGTTTAGCGATTAATCACTACACGGTCACAGCCCTAATCCTTACAAAGTCATAGGTTATTACACTTCAACAGTCACAAATCTCTTGAACAGACAGCTGCACTGTGAAGAAAAAAAAAGTTAATTAAAAAAGAGCTTGTCATGACAGTGATTGACTGACTGACAAGACAGTTCAATGTTACTTCCAATCAGCGGTTTGCTACACAAGTTGATAGGTAGCACCTATTTTCAATACAAACGTGTTTTAAAGGGCAAATAGCCCAATTATATCAATCACAATAGTGTAGTGATGTCATCTTATTCCCTCCAGTGGGATAAGGGAATTTTGGTTACACCTCTACGCTCCTATATCTCTATGTTCCAAACCCTGTACACATAAACACTCACCCTAACCTAACCCTTATCCTAACACTGACCTTCATGCAGACTATTGGAATATAGAGCTGTTGGAACAAAGAGACATCGCAACAGAGAGCAGTACCCAGAAATTTTAGCTTCTAGCAAAAGTGGGACAGCCTTTTTTTCTTTCAAGGCACTAAATAAAAGGTAATTTTTTTAGAGGAGTGCAAATTGGTTAAAACCAATTTTTGGACAGGGACAGATAGTGTCAAACAATAGACGAGTTGGGAAATTGGATTTTGCTGTACCATGTAGTATCACAGATCAACTTCACGGATATTTCCATATGGAAACAAAGTTTTTGAGCAATTGTTTTCTTGTCCTCCACAATTTACCGTCAAACTACCCAACCTTTACGGTCCAACTTAATGCAAACAACTTCAGAAAGAACTATTTCTTTCAAAGGAAATTCTCTTTGACCCATGATTGATGTTTAGAGAACCATAATTTTGAACTCGAAGATTGTGCAGGATTACAAAAAATATGTGTCTTGCACATGCAGTCTCTGTAACGGTACACTTTCCTTCCCAGAATGCATTGTGCAATGAAGTTTCCCAACTGGCTTATTGGTAGTTATTCAATATGACAGTGCCATTCCATCTGCTCTAGGATCAGATCCAGCCCACAGGACATTTTCATTGGTTGATGTAGTTCTTCCAGGTTCTGCCCACCAGTCACCCCTTGTTATAATTTGCCCTCTCCCAAATATTGCTCGGCCCAAACCACCAACAGGTCCTTTTACATTGTGGCCCATGTTTGCAAGTGATGTTAGCGTTTCAGAAGGAAAGCCTTCTTCCAGGAACAGAGTTCCTTCCACACCATCCTGAGAGACTCCAACGTGAAGTCTTGGCTGATCTAATGCTGTCTGAGGGTCCATACCAAAATTCACCATGTTCATGACAACCTGTGATGGTAGAAAGCATTACGACCATAAAGCACGAGTTCACTGTTTGTAATTTACAAATCCTTCAAATAATTAGTTTCATAGGTGAGTAAACATTTCAACCAGGGTACTAAAAATAAATTACGGCATACTAAACTACTACCATATATACCCACGGTACTAAAAGTGGTTTACCATTATCAAACTGTTCTGTATGCCAAACACTAAATCTTACGAACATAAAACCCTGGCATTACAACAGCACCGGCCAAAACATGACTGCAACACTGCTATGGTATTTCTATCAATATGTATCAAAAGCAATATGACTCAGATTTCCACTAAAAGGGGACATCATTGTTAAGCTTCAAAATTCTTCTGGGAGACACCATATTTACTGAGCATCTAACATCCCTGATATTGAGCTGATTGTAAACATTCATGAATACAATGTGAAGGTTCATGAATATTCATGAATCCATCAGATTTTAGATCAGTAGTACCTACATTATTTCACCACTATTAGATATGTACATGAAATGTTTAAGTCAAAGAGAATCTCTTTATAGGTTGTAAAGGAATACCTTACAGCTGGCACCTTATGGCTTTGTCATTCTGTCATTTCTACAACATATGTAGTACTTTAAATATCTGTCATTATCAAATTTGACAATTAACATACAAAAGTTATGTCGAGTGGCACAAGAAAACCAGAATGCAAAAATGCATTGAGGTCGGAATGAATTCATCAGTCATTACACCTGATTTTAGTTTTTCACTAGAAATAGCTCCAACATCATGCATGGTTTTATATATTTGGTATCTATGACCTCAAAAGTCCCGTGAACACCACTTAACATATCTGCATGCTAAGAATGAAAAGTATCCATAATTCCTAACAAGCATACTGTACACAGACCTTTACGTTTGGAATATGAAGGCGAGTAAAAAATGCCTCACCTAGATTGAGTAAGGTGAGCTATTTTGTTTGGCGTATATCCCGAGGTGACTGTTATTTACGTCACACTCCCAAGGACGGGGAGCCGATAAACAGCAAATGTGATTTCATAAATACGATCAATTGAGCAGTTTGTACTCTGATGAGGTCTATGATATTGACATTTGTTAGACTTATTTTACTATTGTGTCATTTTGTAATTTTCTCTAATTTGTTTGACAGTGTCATCATTAAGCCTGCCTGTGACATGAGGTGAGCATTTTGCCAATTCCAAGGCGCGTGAATAATAACTCACCTGAAATCGACGCTAGGCGCGTCAAGGCGTGCATGTGCGATGGCAAGCCTTAAAACGAAACCCTGGTATACACAGAATTTTACACACACTTGACCTCAGGTGATCTCAGATGACCTTTGAACTTCACCAAAAACTATAGGAATATTCTAGTTGATATGGGGCATCTATATGCTATGTATGAAAAGAAGACATACTTCTTATCTTGAGATATCGTTTAAACGAGGTTTCTGAGTTTGACCTCCACTGACCTAAGATGATCTTTGACCTCCAAAAAAACAATAGGGATACCTTACATGATAAGGGGCATCTATATGCTAAATATCAGAAGTATGCATGCTTCCTATCTTGACCTCTGGTGACCTGATATTACCTTTGACCTCCACCAAAAGGGATAGGGTCTTTCTCTCAATATGGGGCATCCATATACCATGCAAGTATGAAGACTGTCAGCTAACCCTCTTGAGATATTGTGTTCATGAGCTACTGGTCACGAACATTCACACAAACATGCGCATGCCATTATCATTATCATGAGGCTAATAAGCCCGATACTAATTCTGCTCACACCTTTGTGTTTGCTTCCATGGGTGAATAAACACCAAGTAGCTTAATCCTCTTAGAATAGCAGCTAGGTTTACTTTACAAGTTAAGTAGCCTGCACTTGGGCACTTCCTTTATGACCAACAAACAAAAGGGCTTTATATTCACTTGACCACCATTCTGTTTACTGAAGGGTAAGTAATAACAGATAAGAGAGATAACTGTTTGCTTGCTAACAGAAACCTTAGCTTCAGAATTCTGCCGAGAGGAGGAAATTTTTGGAGGATTTAGAATCGGGGCTGAGAGCAGCATGTGAAGGCATAAGTTTCTCTATCCATCGAAACCAATATTAACAGATAAGTATGCAGTCCCAACCCCACCCTCCTCCAATTCATATTTCTAGCTAAGATTGGTTTGATTCTTCTTTAGCTGAAACCTTTTTGCATCCACAGATAAATTAAAAGTGGTCCTTTCTTGTAGAGTACATTAAGCTTGGGTGTCTCAAATTTGTTTAGAGTTGGGTACCCGTGACCTGAAAAGTCTCAACCGGATGGAGTTGCGGCACCTGCAATTGTACCATAAATGCTGCAAGCTCATGTGGAATATCAGCTACAGACTGTTGAATACTAGCCTATGAATGAGTACTAATACACTGTGACTGAGGCCTCCACTACGGGTTTTTCAACCATCTATTAGACAAACTGCCCATGTCAGAGGAACACAGAGGACAACTGAAGGGAAAGCTCATCATCCCAAAAAGAGTTAATGTGAAAGATCCATTTTGTTACAACATGTTGTTAAAACTTACACAGAAATGTAGACCCCTTAGAACACAAAAATTTGATTTTTGTGCATTTTGGGGACAATACTGAAGTTAAATTCTTTAGGACTCATGACTAACAGGAAAGTGGTAATAGACTCTCAGCCAAGAAGTCGAGAGAGATAATCTGCCCATGCCTAGAGTAGATGGTTTTGCTTATTTGTGGATAAAGTTTAACTGTATGTTATCTCTACTCTTCAGTAACAATAGTCAAATTGACTGACCAACACCAGTATGATTAAAGATATGTTATATACTCACTTTAATAGGCTTACACTCAGTGCTAGAGTACTTCAAGATTTTTCAAGGAATGTTCTCAGGACATACGCATGTAGTTGTCATACATTGTAAATCTGCATATATAATGAAGGTCAGGGTCCCTGTTTCATAAAGAGTTACAACTGATCTTAAGTTTGATCTGCAATGCAATCGTGCATTGAAATCAAACTGAAGACTGATCTAAACCCTTTACGAAGGGGCCCAGGACTGTTAAAAGACTTTCACCCATCACTGCTAAGTGGAGGAATAGCTTGGCAGTTAGAGTGTCTTCCTTGCATTTGGGATGTCTACCACTCCAATCGTGGTATCACTCCAATCATGGCACCACTCGAATAGTGGTACTGCTCAAATCATGGTATGACAAGTTGTAAATTTTCTAGTGGCTCAAATTGCTTGTCTAGGAAAAGCTGTACCTAATGGTGACTAGGGGGTTTCCAAAACTTTGTAAAATAAATTTCAAGTAAAGAACCTACCTGAACATGACCCTGGGGTTGCATGAAGCCCCCCATGACCCCATAAGCAGCCAGTAAGGCACCATCTTCTGGTCTAGTTAACATGGATGGAATGATAGTATGGTAAGGTCGTTTATAACCTGCAGGACAGTTGGGATGATCTTTCTGTATTTTAAAATTAGCTCCTCGGCTCTGTACATAGAAAAAAAGTGTTTGAAATTTTTTGATTAAAACAGGTGAAAACTAGAATATGGAAACATTGCTTTACTGTACTATGCAGGAGATGAGGACATAATTAAAGCCCTACATACTATCTTGGGCCAGCTTATAGTTCAACTACAGAAGGCCCTAAGGTTCATGGACGATTTAGGGGAAATAATGGCTACTGCAGGGTAAACTGTAGCACATACTAATGTTCCATTATTGCATTTCTTAATTTTAGAGAAATCATTGAAGAGTATTACATGTCATTTTTGGTTGTGACAGGTCACTTTAAAGTCACTTTTAAGAGTATTGCATGTCATTAGATGTCATTTTTGAGTATGAGAAAGACATTCAAATAAATTGTAAGTTATTTGAAAGTATGATAGTTCAGCTGAGAGTATGATGAATTTTTCCAAATAACGACAAATCCTATAAGAGCAAGAAAGTTCATCCTTTAAATTAACAAGTCCTTTTAAAGCAGGATACTTCATCTTAGAATTCTTTGTTTATGGCAGAAGTCCTGTAAAGAAGGAGAATTATATTTGGAACTTCGCAACCATGTTGGCACTAGGTCTCAGAATTTGGGGGGAAATTCCACCCTTTCATAATATTTTGGGGAGGACTGTGGTTCAAAGAGGTGGAATGTCAATACAGTTGCAACACAAACATTCAACATTTTCCAAACAAGATTTCCCAATGGGTGTGAAAAATTCCTTCAAGCTATTTTAAAACTTGCAGGATTGTTGAGAAAAGTGCAAGAATTGTGCAGTCATGTTGCCTAATGCAAAAACTGCCTGGGACACCAAACCTGCAAACAACATGAGATACTAAAAGCTGAGCTGAGCCAAGTTGAGCTATGCTTAGATAGGACCTATTGTACTACACTCCCCATCAAGTTTAATATGCTTGTATACAACAGTAAACTGGTTTAGGAAGAAATAAAGAGTAAAGAAAAGCTGAGTAGAAAACTTGACTTTTGACTGAATTATTACCTGTAGTGTAAAGCCACAGTTTTTTGGCACTAAACCGGTTCCAAAACCCTCGTAGTTACTGTTTATAAAGGAACATGCATTCCCTTCACCATCCACAACACAAAAATAAACTGTATCTCCTTCTAAAGATGGCTCTCCAAAGCTAACTCCCTTTGAAGCTCTAAAAAGAACAGCAAGAAATATTATATGAACTAAGGAATTGAGTATCCTTCCCAGGCAAAGACTTCCAGCAAACTACTGCAGCTTCAAGGCACAAACTCTGTTCACTAAAAGCCATCCTTTCAGAAGCAGTTTACAAGACAGTTTTGCCCCAAGTTCACAATGTCTTGAAAGAGCATACAGAACCATTTAACATGAAATTTCAGTGTAGGAAGAGTACGATGCTGGAGCAATATCAGCTGATAACAATGATATCAATTAGCTTGACAGGTAGGGAGGGGGATGAGGGGTGGGGATGACTGGTGCATAATAAAGTCGCCCAAAGAATTATTGCAACTTCTGGTTGAATTAATCAGCACCATCTTATAATGCAAATGAAAAGACAACTGACATCCGTATAACTACAATGTGCTCACTCATCAACTTACAAGACATATTAAAAGAACATAAAACTGGATATAAGAATTCTTATGCTAGGTATCTAGGTATTCTTACTTTAAATAAACATTTTCTTAGAAGGAGTATGATTCTTGCGAAAGCATTGTAGTTTACACATATCACTCTTCCTGTCCCCAGGTGAAAAAAGATGGGACATGGGTTCTAAAGTGGTGGCTGTTGGGCCCTTTTTGGCCAAGAACATACATTAAAATGGTTTGTGGAAGATAAAAAAACAACTTACTCAAAAGCAACTTAGTTTTGGCTAACATGATTACTGTTATGTCAAGTTACAGTGGCCCTTGGCCAAAAATACCATAGAATCTGTGAGATAGGGCATGAAGTTCAATACAGTAATGACTAGTGTTTGCACGGGTAGTAAAAGTGCTACCCGGGTAGACAAAATAATTTTAGAGCGGGTACCCGGGTACCCGAAAACCGCAGAAACAAAAAGTTTATAAATAACTCACAATACTGTTGTACTACGTGTATTGTTCGGAGGAGGTATCGTGTCGCTCAAATGGGGATAATTAATTAGTGCAATAAAAGCAAAGGATAAAATAGATTGGGTAAATTGATTAGCAGTAACTGCTTATCAAAATCTGAATTGACTAGCGATTACTTCATCTTAGTTAGCAACATTTTGTAATTGGACACATACTCCATGACACTTGCCCGACATTTACACCTGTATCAGAGTGGTAGTGGCCACAAGTTCAAGAAGACTAAAAATCATCATAACAAAATCGCATCGTTTCAAATAGAAAATTAAGAATGAAAGAAACGTGATAAAAACAACCAGTTAAGAAAATCACTATTTCTTAAGGCCTTTATCCTCATACTGTACTGAATTTGGGGGCATTTTTCGAATCAAAAAGCAAGCTTTTAGATTATACCAATTTAAAAAAATTCAACCAATCAGAGCCTTCAGAAGTTACTGTAAGTATTCTCTTGCACGTCCAATTTTACAGGAAGTAAACAATGACGTCACTTTTATGGTATTTCCTACTACTAGTGTACGCACTATCACGTACAGCTTCCTACGTTCATGCGTAGCTATCCATGTGTTGACATCCGGGCACCTTACCTAATTAGCTTGTTTTTACGAATGCTATTATTTTGGTGCAAGCCAATGTTAGATCCAATAGCATGGTTAACTTCGAAATCTACGTAGATACTTTACACACGGTGGCAAGGTGTTGATTTGCACATCATCAGAGATGTATTTAACCATTAATCGAGGTTTTTTCCCTTTTGGCAAAAAAGGGGGAATTCCGTATTGAATTGAATGCACAACATATTGCGTAGTACTGTACATAGCTAGCCTATGTACCGTACATGCACGGCTCAGTTTTAGTAGCATGCCGAACGTAATGGCACCTTGCAATGGGGAGGCATGGTCAGCTAGCTCAGGGTTCAGGGTTTTGTCTACTACATAAAACTGACCTCGCAGTGTCAGGCCCGGTATTGCAGCATTCGCCGTACCGGATAGAACACTAACATATATGTGCGATGTACACTTCATCCCAGCCGTGTGTATTATGTAGCCAAACATGACATGTGCACTGCTCAGTATTTAATTGTTTATAACTTTTCTAGCTATGTGTTGTTGTCAGGCGGAAAAGAGCAGAAGCTGATTTTCTGGCTTCGGCTTCAAACAATACGACAATTGTTATACACCGCGTCATTGGGGATAGTTGAAACTCGAACATGGCTTGACAAAATAATGATTCGCATCTTCCGCGAGGCCAAATTGAAAAAGATTCGCAGGTAAGCAACTAAGTCATTCTTGGGTAGCAAATTGCGATGCGAACCCGGTTATTTTGTCCCTTGAAAAGTGCAAAATATGTGAGAGCATGAGAAGAAGAAGAAACCTAAGACAGATTTTGAGTGAATGTAATAAGCATTGTTACAGGTGTATAGCATGAAATTTCCAAAGTATTTTTAATGTGCTATTTTTCTGGAACCGGGTAGAGGACACGAAACCCGGGTAGTAATATGACGGGCGGGTACCCGGGTTTTGGGGTAACCCGTGCAAACACTAGTAATGACTCCACTAGATTGGACTAGCCTATTTTTTGAAGACAAAGGGTATGGCTGCAAGCACTCTAAAACTAACTTTATGATAATCTTTGTCTCAGAATGACTGTAGTATTGATACTTACAGCTCTGGATAAATTAGCTGGAACCTACTGCTTGCATATTTTTTAGACAAAAGTCCTTCAACTGGTACTTTCACAACAGATGGGTCAGCACAATATTGGAGGCTATCAGCAAAACTCAGCTTCAGTGCTTCAGCCACTAGATGAATATATTTTGGGGAGGTGGGTTCAAGACCTGAAAACCACAAATGGTCAAAGTAAAACAATGATGACATTAAATACAACCTGTGGACATTCACATCATTCTGGTAATGGCTTACATGAAGTGATGTTTCTTTCTTTTTTCTGTTGTTGTTGTTTTGCAAACTGTAAGCATTTACAATCTTTGTGGTTACTTTTGGGAAGGGCTAATGTTTACATCATACCAAATATAAATGGGTTACATAGCACTGACTTTCATCACATCTTTAGAACAGGGCCTGGGAAACAGTTTTTTGATTATGACCAAAATTAAACCAGGGTATAAATTTAGCAGTTGTCTGGCAGCCCAAGACAACCAAAAGAAGTATCAGGCAACCCATTGTTCACATTTTTTGCCTTGTAGAAATTCTCTTTTTGTTGTCCTTTTTCTCTCTTGCCATTTTGTCTATTGATGACAATGTACAACACATGTTTGCGATGATGTATGTACATGAGTATGCAAAAGTACAAAAGCACCTGCATGCAGGCACACATACATATGTAAATATTTGGAAGAGCGCTAAATTGAAAACCCCCAAAATCAAAGCAATTTACACACCAGAAAATAACATGTAAAACAAGATGGGAAGAAGTACAGTGAGTATAATGAGATTTGGGGAGCTTTTGAAAGTAGTGGTTTTATCCAGGCTAGATATTTCTTTTGCAAACTGTTTAGGTATTAAACAGTTATACCTTAGATTGTAAAAAACCCATGATGGGTATTTTAACGAACTTGGTCGATTACCCAAGAGATTTATAAGAAACACATTCACATTTCATCATGGTAAAAACTGACCCATTGAGGGTAATTTTTACCCAGTTCAAAATACTTTTTTACCCAAACAACTAGTATGCGCGTGTATGCCAATCAGGTACTGTAAGCTAAGACAAACTGTCTATTTTTTGATGAAGTTGCAATAAATATTTTCATCAGCTTTTGTAATTTAAATTCACATTTTACCAATAAAGCTGCAAATTTACCTTTGAGATCTGCTTTTTCTAGGATACTCAGTGCCATTAAAGCCGTTATCCCTTGTCCGTTAGGAGGGCACTCCCAGACCGTGGTTCCTTTGTATGTTGTGTGAATAGGGTCCTCATATGAGCTGGTATGATTCTTGAGGTCATCAAGGGTCATAACACCTCCACCTGCCTGAACTGTGTCAACAATGGCCTCTGCAATTGGGCCTTCATAAAATCCCTTTTTGCCCTTCAACACAAGCTCCTGTTTAGAAGAAAAAATGACCTTTCACTACCACCAAATGCATGCTACATTTACTTGGCATGAAATGTTAACCCAAGCAATAGTATACTGTACCAAAAATCACAAGTATGTTGAGATACCAAGTCAAAAGCTTTTCAAGTATTGACCTTTGCTGATTTGAAATGACCTTTGACCTTCAACAAGTCCTACAGGGTTCTTGTACTTAATATAAAGGGGTATCCACACAATTATGAGAAGTAGCCCTGATGCTAATACTTAAGATGTTGTGTTAACAAGCAAAGTGTTACACACACAACCCACACGACACCACTAATAAATTAGTTCCTCTTATCAGAACCATTAAGTTTCTCTAATCACCAAAACTAGGGGTGGCACCAGGTGGGGGCAGGGGACATGTCCTTCAGGCATGAGTTTTAAGAAAATTTTCAGGTTGTCCGAGACAACCTGAAGCCAAATTTTGGTTGTCCGAAATAAAATGGGTTGTTCAAATTATGTAATTGACATAAAAAAGATGAACAATTGTATTTCATGTCACTGCCATAGTAAATAAACACCCATTTCATCCGTTTGCTTTCCGATGATCTTTTTCTATTTCAATGATGAATGGCACTCGATATCATTGTCTTAACATCATTTCTTACATAGACTTATGTGACATACCTCTTTGCTGATATAGTGAACTATTAAATTATAAATATGTATGATTTACTCGTCCATTGGATGAGCTCAAAGAGAGGAAGTCGATGTCGGATGCAATTTTTACTCATCTCCAGCCATTGAACAAGTGTTTAATTTCCGCCCTGCCCCCCACAACCACCCTGCCCCCCACAACCACCCTACCCCCATCATCAAGGAAATTTTCAAATTTAGTCAGAGAGCCAAAGATAAAGCGTGTAATCCCTGACAATGATCAGATTACTCGGTATTGCTTTCAAGGAGGGCAGATTCTTCCACAAAAACCCCAATTTCCACAAAATTTCTTCCATGAAAACCTGAAATTTTTGAGCTTTCTTCAACAAAAGCCAAAAATTTTCGAACTCTGTCAATTTAAACCAAACATTTTCAAAATCTTTCAATTAAAAGTTTAAAACCCCAAATTTTAAAGTTTGAATTAAGGAAACTAGAGCAGCGATGCTGCTGAATCTCAATACAGTCAGACATTTGTTAGGATGAGAATAAAGGATGTGGACTCAAGGTGGTTCCCCATACAATCAGTAAATGTCATTTTCTAGGAATTATGCTACCTGTTAGAGCAGTGCATCCAACATCTCTTCGGACACATCGTGGAAAATAAGACCACTAGGCCTAAACTAAAATCCCAAACAAGGCATTTGTAAGTCATCCTTCTCAGACAGGATGATTACAGACTGATGCCAGTAACCTGTGCAGCTAGCTTTCCATTCAGTTTGCATGCTGATATATATTATTAATCAAGCTAAATAAGACATCATAACAAGTGCCTTGTGGACGGTACATAACGTATAGAGTCAGAGTCACCCTGACGCGGAGCAACTTGTTTACAAATTGCCAGTGTACCTACCTATTGACAGGTACGAGAAAGGACCAAATACCGATGGTTCTCTAGGCAAAGTAACCCTGACTATACTCAGTCTTTCAGAATTCAAAGCTCAATGGCGATACTGTAATGGCAGCAAAGGAACGCGAACAGTAATGCAGGCCTTTGGTATAGGTGTACAGATATGTACGTGCACAGTATATCGCAGACAACCATGCGTGCTGCTCCAACACAAGTTCACACCAAGACCAATTGCACGCAAGGGATCATGGGAAATGAGACAAGAAACACGTTTTTACTGGTATTTGCCCACTAAATCAGCCAAAATATCCCAACAAAATCAACATGTTCACATCCTAAACACCACATTTGTTTCCCCTACATCGACAGTACTTGCTAATGAGATAGGGTTATAAAATGCCACAAAATGACAATGTTTTAGGCAATTTCAGCTACAGTTACTGACCAGCTAGTGTGACAATATCTCAATACATGTTATGTATTGAGATAAAAATTGCATGTACAAAGCCCTCCCCTGCAAAAAATTCGGCATTCCCCACCCTTTCAGCAAGCTATCGCCTTTTTTAGGGCTTCAGCAGGTTGCTGGCCCCCTATTTGGGGGGAAATTACCTGCAAAAATCAGTGGGTTCATGGGTCACTCCATGTCAAATCACCGGAGGCTGTTGCTCGACTGACTCAAAAAACTCCCAAAATATTTGTGTGAATAGTCAGCTGTTATGAACAAAGCATACAGTTTGGTACAGAGTTCTGTGTAGCATGGACAATATAAGAAAAAGTAGACAAATGATATTCATGCTATGGATTAAAAGTGTAACTTTCCAACGTTTCAGGTACTGAACCCTGTTACAAAGGCAACTAATATGAAACTACAATGATACCAGCAAAAGTGAAAACAATTTCATACAAAGCAGATTTCATAAAGAGACGCAGACTTACATGCAAAGACTCGTCATGATGTTACGAGCCCACAGAAATGCTGCATACATGCAAAATCAATACAGTGCGCACAATGTTATAAGTAATTAAACGATGATAATTGCGTCACAATACGTCATAGGAGATAAGATATTCAATTATTACAACAAACGTCAAACTTTACATTGAGACCATCGGAGCTGAATTACAGGTTGAAAAATTAGTCTATCTTCCGATTTCAATCGGTCAGAGTCATTGCCTTTGCACTGTGACCGTGAAATCGCTAATGTTACAGGGTGAAGGGAGGTTGACGTGAGTGGCAATGGGAAAACGTGGGAGATGGAGACGAATGGAACATAGGCGCTAAGTTATACGATTGGCTAATCAATGTTTGGTTTCACCAATGTATAGCAATTTGCAACGTTTGCAAGCAATAATATAGACTTTATGGGTAGAAATACAAGTAAAGTGATCATTGATTCGGAAAGATTTTGGGGACCACTGTATTTGTAACAAATTGTCCAAAGTAACGAATTCACAAGTATTACACCTACTCCGGTTGCACGGAAAAGTGCCTGGATTGCTAGTTTGAATGGCAAGGGGATCAGAAGCTCTCACTAAATATTCTGAGAGGTTACACTGTCTCTTGTATGTCGTGATGGGCAAGTCATGGAAAATGTCTTTAGTAGAAGCGTCTTGGCTCAGAATTTTGCCATTTTTGTAGATAACCCATCGTATGGGCTGTATCGACGGGTGAAATGGAAGGACCAGTTGGATACAGTCAGAGCTAGGTTTGGCACCCGACAGTTGCAATGCAGTGTTCCTGTCAACAGATTTGATACGATCTAAAGCCTTATCTAAAGTAGTAGAGGGATAACCACTAACCTTGAAAAATTGGCAAAATTCTGATGAAACACATTCAAAATTGTAGGAACAAATTCTCCTGGTTCTCAAAAGTTGAGAATACGGTATGGCATTAACACAAGTGGGACGGTTACTGGACAAATAATGTAAGTAACTGTGGGAATCCATGGGTTTAAAGTGTACAGTAGAAGTTATCCCACCATTTTTGATAGCAAGCCTAACATACAGGAGGTTGACAGAATTTGAGGAGATATGATGTGTAAACTTAAAACAAGGAAAAAATTATTAGTGAAATTAACAAAATTCTCAAGTTCATCCCTAGTGCATTGGGCACAGACCACAATATCGTCAATGAATCTTTTGTACAAAAGAGGTTTCTTACCAGTATAGGCAGAAAACAAACATTCTTCAAATAGTCCCATTGTCAGGCAGGCAATAGATGGGCCACACCTTTGATTTGACAGTAGAAGTGACCATTGAAATGAAAAGCATTCAAGTTAAGGACATGCTCCGTAAGACATAAAATGCTATTGGTAGAAACACTAGGGTCATAATGCTGATCAAGATAGTGACAGAGAGACTGCAAAGCTAGACCATGGTGTATCGAGGTGTAAGGCCTGGACACATCCAAAGTGAACAGAAAACAATCTGGGTTATTACCTGGTAATGAAAACTACTTCAGAATTCTTTAAAGTGGTGAGTATCTTGAATGAATGAGGGTAACGACTTCACGATTGGTTTCAGCACTCTATCTAGATATTCAGAAATTAGAACGGTGTGGCAGGGAGGTCACCGTGACTGGAATGAATAAATGATTTCACCATACTCATTACAGTTTCATGGTATAAGGCGGATGGATCAGAGTCTAGTTGAGTGTAAGCTGTTGTATCCGATAGTTTTTGCTCAGCTTCAGCCACATACAAGCGTCTCCCCTCCATACTACTGTAGTACCTCCTTTGTCTGCGGGTTAAATGACAATCTCTGGATGGTCTTTTAATGATTTGATGCTCACCTTTTATGAGGTTAATAGAAGTGCAGTCTTGATGGCAAAAACTTTTCAATATTATGGTTGATAGAGTGTATGACTTCATGAATCTAGAATTTTGTTCTTGCCTTGTTGAGGTAGCCACTTCGATGTTTTCTTTTGTAGTTCTGCAGAGGGGACATTGGGGGTAACTCATCATTTTGGAAGTTCTGATAGTGATACCGTAGTCAGAGACCCTAGTGAATTACTGAATGTCACATCGGACAGAAAATGCATCAAATGTTTGATCTAGTGGATCATTTTCAAGAGCAGAACGTTCATTTGACGTCAGCACCATATCTGGTGGAAAAGTTACCACTAGCTTGTTTGTAATAGATGGAGTAGTAGCTGTGCTGGTAGGAGGTGAAAACGCTTGCACATTTTTTTTGCATTTTGTTTCAGACAGAAAGTTGTACAACTTGAATTGTAAAAATGAATTTGATGACATACCTCACCAGGGTTGTCCAACTTTCGGAAAGTGATGTCCTGTGTAGTTCCATTAATTTATGGAAGTGACTTTTTTTTTCTGTTGACCATACATTTGAGAGATGAGATCATGAGCTTGCATGAGCACTGCTTTAAATGAAACGAAGGTGATGGTCCTGTGGATATCCGGCATGAAACTTGAGTTGGAGTGCATTAGGAATGCATGACTCTGAGTTGAAATACATTAGGAATGCATGATTCTTTGCTGGCGAAGATATTTCGAGAGGAAACCAACATGGTGGGCAAAACAGGTCTTTCCAAAAGTAGCTGTGGCCAATGAAAGAATAATTTGCTGTGAGTTCTCAAGGTAAATAGAAATCCGTTGTCTTAGACTTTTTTGAAGACTGGAAATAAATCCCTTTCAAGAAGGCATGGTATTGGTAGTGACAAGGTAGAGTTCACAGAGAAATTTTTAAGGCAGCAGAAATAGTTTGGTACTGAGTTCTATGTAGCATGGAAATAGTAGCAAGAATGACTGACTAGACATATGATACTCATGCTATGGTTGTAATTTGCCCACATGCCATGAAAAGGCCCCTTACAGAAACGCACAATTCTAAATTCCCGATATATGGGCTTTTGAATGGGTTTTCAGCTTAACTTTTATACTCATGCAGGATCGATAGAAGATTATCACTATGGCGCTGCCAGTACTGCTTTTCTGTGTAGAGTTGTTCTGGGGAAATGTTAATCAGTTTAAGAGAGATAAGAACTGCAGACAGGAAATGAGAGTCACTGGTCAGAGGACTCAAGAAATAAACATTACATGCAAGGCTGCACAATTTCTGTCAAAATCTGTAAGGGGCCTTACTTGACATGCATGTTCTGGGTATTGAACCCAATACAAAGGCGACTAATATGAAACTACAATGATACCAGCTACTAAGTTGTAAATACTGTAGTTATCACTAATAAAGTTCTAGTTATTACTCTTACTGATCTTTACCCCGACATTTACTCTCTCTCTTCTTACTATCATCATTTTGTTTATGTTTGAATGGTCACTAGTCTTGATAAACTGAGTATCGTTTTTCTAGTGTCCATCATAAAGTATGTCCTGTATTGTTAAAGTGATACCTTCTTTGATGACTGTTGTACATATGAGAAATAAACTGAATTAAATTGAACTTGTATCAAACTACTGTGAAAGGCATCATTTCCATTTCCCAAAAGACTTCATTCAGGTCACCAATCTAAAAACCACATGTCAATGATTACTTATAATTCTATGTGTACTGTATGTAAAAGCTATACACATGTACATGTACCTTTCATGCATACTGTACTATACATATGCATAACATAAAAAGTGAAACTGTCTTCCTTTGAGGAAGTTTTAATGGAAAAACTAGAAATTTTACCCTCAGGATATTTTAACATCACATTGGGGATAGATATATCTCTAAGAAAAATTATCAGATATTTGAATTTGACCCACTTGACCTTTTTGTCCTTGAACATGCACCATTTTGTTCAATGGAGCAATTTGACAAGCTGATAAATAAAGAACAGAAACACCTAGAACTCTGAAATTTTGTATTTTGCTAAGTCTTTTGTATCTTATTAAAGGACACAGGTAAAAACGTATAGAGTTTTTATGACTCCATCAGTGATAATAGTGTCTCTGAAAATGCTTTGTGGGCCATAATTCAGTACAAAATGGCATTTTTAATGCAGCATGTCTTAGAAACCCAACATAAGAAGTCAGTGAAAACAGCATTTTGTATTCTCTGTGTACCACGTAATTACCTCCAAAATTTACAGGGATGTAAGTACACCATTTCCAGAGATATTGACACATTAACTTTGCCAATTGTGTGTCGGAAATAGTCAAAAAAAAACATCTTTTGAACATTTTAGTAACCGTAACTCCACAAAACAACACTAGAATGGTTTCATATTACAGAAACCTATTTTTTGGGATATTCAGATTACGTTACTTACATTATAAGCTGGTGGGATATGCATTTGCTGAGAAATGGGACCTCAAAATTGACAAAAATGCCAAAATGTCATTTTGCTGCCAGTTTGCAGAATTTCAAAGAATTTTAAATCCATCAAAACTCAACAAATTTTGCTAAAATTTTCAGGACATGCTTTATTCACGACAGACTATTCATGTAAATATTTTGGGAAATTTCTGAGTCAGTCGAGCAACAACTTTCTGCCAAATTGGGTGATTTGACATGGAATATGACCCTCATGGGCCACTTTTCTGCATTCTGGGGTTATATGTAGTGAAAATGAATACCTGGAATGTGTGAGCTAAGTGTGGCATCTTCATCAGTTCCCCAGCTTTTGGTGGGTTACCATTCAGAAGCATATCCCCACCATGGGGATTCTCCTTTCTTGTTAGCTTGTTCACATCAGCTTGCCACTGAAGAGCTGATACTGGGGCAACTGGAAAGCCCTCTGTCGCCAAGGTAATTGCAGGTTGAAGGATATCGCCCACTGACAGCTATTCATGAAACAAAATATCAATTTCGCCATTATCAGCAATGTTCATGATCATTTGCCAAGGACATCCATACTTACACATTTGTGAGGGGGAGGGTTCTTTTCTATGTTTTCTGACAAAGAATACCAAAATTTCTAATGCAGACTGTTTGCAGCTCCTTTTTCCCCCGACATAAAATAGCTACACTAGTTCAAACAATTGATTCGTTGCTTGAACTGTAAAGGGTCTTCTTTTTTAAATGCAGCACACAAGTTAATTTCTCTTCCTCATGGTGTAAATTATGTGGGAAAACTCATACCTCAATGAACATTGCAGCTACTTAAACATTTAATGTGAAAATCAATTATTTCAAGGTATGACATCTAAATGATAACATCACAGAGATATTTAAAGGCAGACACTTGTCATTCCAAAATACATTCACATAAAATTCCCTTAAATGTTTGACTGGTCAAAATACTTTAATTGACAGAAAAACAGGACAAATTCACATTGATACTTTCAAACTGATGAACACATTACACATGCCACTCCGAATGATCCATTATATCTGCAAATTAGGGAAATTCACGTTACCTTTTTAATACACAGCATGCAAAGTAGTTCAACTACAGGGCAATACCTGTACATTCAGTAATTTACAAGAGCATACAAAGTATACTATTTGGTAAGCTACTACAATGTCTTCAGTAGTAGGGAATTGGCATTGGGCAATAAAACTACATTGCTATAAGACATAAATGAGACTGAAGGAGGGGCTTAAGTCAATTTTGTTGGGCAGATATAAAGCATCAGGGTTGATAACATTTTACCTTCTGACCTGATGCAGCTGTTCAAACCTAATTTTAAAATATTCATAAAATTTATGACAATTCCTTGATTTTCTCTTGCAGATAATTCCTGTGATAAAGGAATGAATCACATTTGGCAGACTATTATTGGTGAATAAACCGTCGAGACTCCAAACTTGGGAAAGTAATTGACGAGGCGAAGCCGGTCGAGTCCGTTATTTTCCAAATTTGGAGTCAAGACGGTTTATGAGACAATAATAATCCGACAAATGTGGTTTACTCCTATTCTACCACCGAAAATGTGCGAAAAAGTTCATTTTTATTGGTTCCTTGCGTTAGCAAAATGAACCTATGTAGTCAGCTTGGCGTGTGTGTGTGTGTGTATGTGTGTGTGTGCGTGTGTGCGTGTGTGTGTGTGTGACACTTGCTTCGGTACGCTGTATCTCAACAAGGGAAAGTTGGACTAAACTGAAACTTGGTATATGGATCTGTCATAGTGAGAAGGTGTGCCCTATTGTTTTTGGTGGAGGTCAAAGGTCATGTGGGGTCACCAGGGGTCAAAGACCGAAAACCTTGTTTGCACGATATCTCAAGGTAGGAAGCTTGGATAAATTTTATACTTGGTATGTGGATGCATTATGGTGAGAAGATGAATGCTGTAGCTTTTGGTGGAGGTCAAAGGTCATCTGGGGTCACCGGGGGTCAAACACTGAAAACTTGTTGTTAGCACAGTATCTCAAGGTAGAAAGCTTGGATAGATTTCATACTTGGTATGTGGATGACTTATGGTGAGAAGATAAATCCTGTCATTTTTGGTGGAGGTCAAAGGTCATATGGGGTCACTGAGAGTCAAATACTGAAAACCTTGTTAACACAATATCTCAAGGAAAGAATCTTGGATAGATTTCATACTTGGTATATAGATCCACCATAGTGAGAAGCTGTGCCATACAGTTTTTGGTGGAGGTCAAAGGTCATCTGGGGTCACCAAGGGTCAAAAACTGATAACCTTGTTGTTAGCACAATATCTCAAGTTAGGAAGCTTGGATTAATTTCATACTTAGTGTGTGGATGCCTTATGGTGGGGAAAATATTTTTTTGGTGGAGACCAAAGGTCATCTAGGGTCACTGGAGGTCAAACTTTGCAAACCTTTTCAACTCTATATCTCAGTGTAGGAAGCTTGAATAGATTTATGCTTTGAGGTGTTGCATTAAATCCAGCAGAAAACCCATATGAGTTTTGTCGGATGTCAGAGGTGAAATCACCAGATGCCAAAAAGCAAATTCCCAAGAATTCCTAAAGTCAAATATAAGCACAAAACTGTATCATTCCAGCACATTAAGATCACATTTACCCAATGACTGAAAGATGTGGGACATCTTTCAGAGATGCCAATTATCTCAATTTTAGTTGAAATTATAGTATTATGATTTTAATCCATAATTCTGCCATTATGAAAACCTGCATCAAATACTGCTTTTTAATATTGCAGAAGATTCTCTGCCCACAAAGCAGAGGATTTGTGAAAGTTCACTAGACAGACATTTGTCCTTAGATTAGGACATGTGAGCTTGCAGAAATTGGAAATTGGAATTGATTAATTAAATGCTACTATGGGTTGTTAGTTTTATAAAGAGAACTAAGTTACTGATCATTTGGATCAGATACCATTGAGCGTGCATGAATTGTGATTGCTTAATTGAATAAAACAAATTGTAACTGTATACTGTCTGTGTTGATATCCCTTGAAGTGCCTGTATTTCTTCAGAGCAATTTATTTATGCTTGAATGTGTTAACACAAGATGTGCATTGTCAACAGAGCAGATTTTGTGCATCTACAGAAATACTGGTTCATTCAGTAGTTGGCTCAGTTTCATTACATTCAGCAAGGAACCACAGTGCCCATTGGGCTCTTGTTAGTGTTTACGTTTACTGACCGTATGTTGTGGAATAACAGGTCAGTGTTTAACCAATCAGAATGCAGGATTCTCAACAACAGATGGCTAGAGGTGGTAGAATACCTCATACCCTTAATGTTCTTAATGCACTGACCACTGTAACCAAAAAATAAATGAGTATAAATTCACAGGATATTATAATTCCTGTGTAGGGTTAAGCTGAAGCCCTGATAACTACAGACCTAAAATAGAGTAGTCCTTAATTCACCTCTGAGCAAATGTAATTGACTGTAAAACTTTCAAAAGTGTTTTTCTTTTTTTCTTTTTTTAACACATTAACTACCTTTTTAGATCCAAATCTCTCCAAGGTATCAATCCATCCAGCTGCTGCTCCAGGTACTGTGACATTCAGTGCATGATGGTGGGGGAGGGAGCCATTTTCATGGAAGGCTGCCTTCTGAATGTGATCTAGACTCAAAGCTCCTGGTGCTCTGCCACTGATATTTAAAAATAAATACACATTTCATGAAAGTGAATGGGTGCCCTTTGATCATGACCTTACATGAATTCTGAATACAGCAATATGATAAACTACCACAAATATCTGTATTGTTCATGGCTAGACCCAAACACCTACAGACATATTGCTCAAGAATTTAAATTCCTTACAACCCAAACACAAACCCTCTACGTTTACACCGTCAATAATTGATAATTGATTAATACTTAAAGGTATGTAAAAAACCTGCCAAAAATTTACTCTTTATATATTTGAATGGCACAATATTAGCAACAGAATTTTAGCTCCTTCCATTCAATATGTATCTATGACAGTGCACTTGAACCATATAAACAAACTTTTCTAAAAATTCCACTCAATGAATAGAAAAGAGGACCCAATGCTTAAATCAATTTTACAAGAGTTGTGCAATTTGTGGCTACATAGCAGTTACTACTGGCACTGCTGCATTACAGCTAAAAGTTTGACAGGCAAACATTGTCCCAAAGGTTCCAATTCTAAGGTGCTCTTCCACTCTCGAAAATTATCTTTTAAACAAAACACAACATGCAAAGTACTGCAACAGGAGAAAATTCTTGATGAAATTCCAACAGGTATTAACTGGTATTAAAAAGGTATGAAAAGGCAGTTTTCCAGTTACTTGTTAGAGTGAAAAAGGTCAATGGGCAACAACAGGTACAGTTACTCCTATGACATTATTCAAGTTCTTGTTGGTATCTGATGGAATGTTGAGATTGCTGAAATCTGTTGATGCTTGTTTCCAGTTACCTGTTGTAAATGTTCAAAACCTGTTCATGTTTGGATGATTTCCCATAACCAAAGTTAACACTCTAGTTCCTGAGACACTGCAGTAACTTGGCAACCCTTTCCAGACAATCTACTTCATACTACTTTGTAATCTGAGAATCAAAATGTGTTGTCTGCATTGCAGTACTCAGCACTATACATCTCACTGATCTGCATATCATAAGACCAATAGGAGTGCCTTACATACATTTGGAATTGAACTATCATGACAATTGGTCCTCCCAAAAAATTGTCAACTGTTATTTTTGCCAGTTTTACCAACAGGTATAAAGATCTGGTGAAGCAATGCGTTCAAAGACATAATTTACTGACATAATCACCTTCCACAAAAATATATTTTCAGAGCTCTGTGCACTTGCAACTGCCTTGGCAATGGTGGTGGCAATGTGATCTACCCCACTTACACAATGGAAAGGTGGGGTTTGGAAAACAGCTTTTTTTAGCACAGTCAATACACCACAAGAACATGCCCTCCTTTTTATGTCCATCAAAGGATACTGACCAATCACAAATGTAACATATCTTACTGTAAATGTCTTTTGGACCAACAAGAATCTGCCTTTAATATAAACACAAGCAGTGGTCTGTTCCTCTATGGTTGGCAGACAA
Organism: Holothuria leucospilota; assembly: GCA_029531755.1. NCBI lineage: Eukaryota > Metazoa > Echinodermata > Holothuroidea > Aspidochirotida > Holothuriidae > Holothuria > Holothuria leucospilota. Next base: position 3,808,268 of record CM055968.1, on the reverse strand, counting down.
CTGGAGTGTAATGAGAGATCTATATAAGAACAATGCTCCACTTACTCACCTCCCATTTATAGACTCCACCTTCTTACTACTGGCATTGTAAAATAAACAGAAACAGTCTCCGCCAATCCCAGTAGAGGCTGGTTCTGTTACATTGAGGGCAGCAGCCATAGCAACTGCAGAATCAGCTGCATTGCCACCATGCTTGAGAATGTCTGTTACAATTAGAGAAATGAAACTTATCTTTCAAACTGATTTAAGAATTTGTGGGCCTGGTCTTAACTACTAAAGATCCCACTCTTACACTATTTGCTCATTAGTAAATCATGGAAAAAGGGTTGTTCACAAGTACTGGAAATAAAGGAGGGGGAAGGATGGGGGTTGTGCAAGCCTCGCATTTAACACTTACCCACTTATGGTAAGCAGTGTTCGATTTTAAGGGTAGTCCTGTCGCCCGAGACAACCAGAAATTCTGCAGGACTACTAGATTTTGCAAAAACAGGTGTGTATGGTTGTCCGTCAGGACAACCAAATCTTCTGAGGAAAGTGATGTGATATTTACATTTAGCAGCTCGATGAGTTGTGCAAGCAAGGAACTTTAAAAATGGCATCAAAAGATTTTCAGCAAAGTGTGGTGATTACGCACATTCACCACAACTTCCCACACAGTCACTTTATCGAAATGTGCATAGCACTATCAAGCCAGAATCATGTGCCCCGTACAAACTCCACTAGGCCCTAGTAGGCCACTTGTCCTGCACTGTACACAGAGAAGCTGAATTCCTTCGTGCAAGCTACAAATTCGTAGTGCTGATGTTACAACACCAGTGCTTTCAATCTAGAGATGTTTAATTTATTAACCCGCAATGCGAACATCATAACATTAACTATGTCCACAATGTACACTACTTAATGCATGCCATGAGAGAGCACTATAAATACAGTGGATATCTGTTTTTGTTTTTTTTTTGGGGGGGGGGGGTTGTCTAAAAGTGAAAGTCACTTTGGAAGGCTGGTGATAATGGGGCATTATCAATTTCATGGTTGCAAACTTGTGAAAATGGTTACACTTGGGGCTACCTTATTTTGAGCAGGACAACCAAATTTTACAATGTGGTAGTCCTTCGGACAACCATTGCTAATTCCTTAAAATCGAACACTGGTAGTATGCTGCAAATGCGGGTAAGTCCATGAGTAAGTGAAGTACACATGGTTTGACACATAGTACTACCCTTAAAATTGTGTCCAAAAAATTTGTACACTTCTCAAAGGGAAATAAAATACAAACTAGGAAAACTGTATTTTATTTAAAAATGCGATCTTCTGATCTCAATGTGGGATGTAGGAGTTAGCGCAGTTACATTATGAAGTTACAGGTGTTATCCAAAAACACCCTTATGGAAAATTCACTGTCCAAACTGCTGTTTAACCCAGAAATGTATGAGTAAGGGATTAGACTCTCAGATCTGGCTAGTCATTGCTTTCTGAAGGATAACTGGCTAATGTTACACTAATGTTACTGCATACCATACCAGTTTCAAACCTCACACTTCATTTTGGTGGCATCTGAAAGTGAATTTGATACTTTGATAAGGATGGAGACATGTTTTCAGTTTGAAAAGTTAAAATATTTGCTTTTGAAAAGAATTATGTCACATGGAAAAACGTGATGTGGACTGATACAAAGTACAATATTCTCTTTGTTATGTTACCATGGCAATGTTTATAATTCGACACTTCAGGCCCTTCAATATACTGTACCCAGGGTAATACAAACCTAGTCCAATCTGGGCTGCCAATGGTTGAGTGCAGGCAACAGCCCCATTTACTCCTAGCACAGGTGATCGACGAGACTGGAATTGTAGGCTCATAATGCCAGATGTCATTTTTCACAGCAGCAGACTGTATACTCAGCTCTCTGAATACTGATGTCTTGCTTCTGTGCATTAGCTCATACTGCAACTTGCCACCTTGTGAAAAGAATACCTGACAGTGATATCATTCACCTACAGCAGAAAACAGAAACTAAAGTAATGTATATGAACTACTGCATAGTGTGTACACCCTCTTACAACCAAAGCAGCAAAAGTCCACTTTCCTTTGCTTAGAGAATTAGCCTAAGATGACTAATTCACACATGTATGATCAATTAAACAGATATATCCAGAGCTGTGGTGAATGTCATAGTTGCAGAGCTCTTGAAAACCACAGAGCTGCTGGTAAATACCATCCTCATCCTTGACTGTCACATTCCCCCAACCAAGTTTACTTCTTGCACATCCAGTTTCCAAAAAAGGAAAAACTATCCTGGCACCTCCCTGACAAAACCCTTCAGAAGTGCAATGTACAGAAGGCTTACAATGAGTCATCTCTCCTTTTAGCATATCAATGTCCAATCAGAGTGTCTTCTATTTGAAGGCATTTTTTGCAATGGACTAATTTTAATGTCAATCACAATGCAGTGGCCAATGGTGAAATGTGGTTGCGCTTAGGCTAAAATGTAGTTGGAGAGATGAGGATCTATACCTTTATTTGCCCAAGATCCACACTGAAGAACAATTCTGCTGAAGGCAATGCAGACAGTACTTATGTCCTCTTTGAACAGCAATCTGAGAATCTGAATGAACTTCCTCCTTGTAAACAGAACACTGTTGGCTGTTCTTTTGCAGTGAAACAGTGTGCACTTCATCTCACAGTCCATTGACCTGCACAATGCATTGCCAATCAGAGTGGGTCATGTACAGGCCCTACATACTACAGTTCCACTGGCACTTTGTTCCGTGTAGTACTTGTACTTGGAGCATAGTCTATAAACGGAGCGTAGTATACTTGGCACTGATTGAGGGCTCCGTCTAACGGAGGATAGTTTATATATACTACTTACTAGGCACTGATTAAATTAGGCTAGAAATTGAAGGAGGCTAATTTTAGTGGGCATAAGTAATTAATTCTCGCACCACTTTGAGCTGTTTCAAGATGGCTATGAAAAGTGAAAACTTTTATCCCCATTATGGACCCCAGGCTCTCTTAGTCCTCAGTAAAGGACTGCGGTGGTCGTTCGCCTACAGCTCACTATACAGTCCTTACGCCGATCATTGGAAATAGTGGGGGGATCAGCCGTCTGTGTAATGGTTGAAATTGTCTTTCTTCTCAAAGCAAAATTGGAAAGAAAAATCCTAATTTACTACCAGGACTTTTCTTCTCCAGATCTTACAGGAGTATTGCAGCTGTTTTTGATCACTGAGAATTCCTGGAAAGTGCCAAAAATGTGAAATGAAATCAGCGACTTTTTCGCACCTTAAAATTTACTGTGCGACTATGGAACTTTGTTTACATCAGTATGCTAATGAGCTACATTGTTACGTCAGTGCAAAATGTTTGCAGAGGCAATTGCCATGTGTATACATAGGAACTACAGTAATCAAAATGTTGTGCATGACGTCACAATGTTACGCACACAGCATTCTGATGTCAACAAATATTTCGAACGCTACAGTAAATTCTACAGAAGTGACAAAGTTGATGATTTCATTTCAAATTTTCGGAAGTTTTTAGACGTTTCAAGTGATTAAAAACAACTACAACATTAGTGAAAGACTTGGAAAGGAAATGTTACGGTAGTATATTAAGACTTAAGGTCCTAGCTTTGCTGTAAGAAGAAAATCAATTTCGACCAGCACTGTGCTGGTCGAAGACCCCGGGTTTTCAATGGGTCGGTGTAAGGACCGTGTATAGGAAGCTATACTGGCGACCAGCTATACACGTGCCTTTACTGAGGACTAGCCTCTCTCAACACTAGGCCTAAGTTAGGCCTATCAGGGAATTATTTAGTGAACTTCAAAATTTGCATGGGCCTAACAATTTTGAGGTTTCTGAGCTTCTTTATCACAAAATATTTAAAAACCCTAATTGTTTGTACAAAACCTGCTACACAATTTTGTATTTGTGTAGCAATTTGGCAATGTTGTGAGTTGTGTAGCAAATTGCGATGCGATCTTGACTGGATAAATTATTCCCTGCCCCAGATTGGAAAGTTTGCCCTGCGCGGGGGATTTATCCCCCGCGCAAAAATATGAATTTTGAAGTTGCCAGCCGCGCAAATCAACAACTGACGACTCCAGACTGCATAATTTGTCAGTCGCGCGGAAGAAGTTCCGCGCGCATTTTCAATTTACATACTGATTTTACCACGAATGTGGCGCACAATAATTCAGTTTGGTGTGCGGCGCGCAGAGCAAGACTGCATCCCGGCATAGCGGTGGCAAAACGGTTACAGTACCTCGGTCTGTCGGCGTACTGTGCAATGCAAACTAGCCTTATCCAATACACACACGGCAGCCATGCAATTTTGTGTTGTAATGTGCCTCCACTTAATTCCCACTAAGTACCACACAAAATATGATTATTTCCTGCCAAATAGGAAAAATGTACATAAATTGTGGCAGTAGTATGATATGTATAAGTGTAGCGTACGTACGTACACAGGGCTCGAAATAACGGGGGCCCGTGGGCCCGATGCTCCTAGAAATTCGCTCGGGCCCGTAGCTTCTACAGGGAAAGGGGCCCGGTTGGCTCCTAAATATTTCAAGTCTAATTGTACAGTCTGCACGTGAATCTCTCTATCCACAACTCAACGATCTTATATATCGCACAGCCTGTGTATTCCTATACTTGTACAGGCACTGAAAACCTGCGAAAACATACATTATTTTTGAAATCAGTTCACATCGCTCATCAACAGTCTGCTTTGTCACAACACAGAAGATCACTCACATAGACATAAACCGATATCAGTCATGAGTAATATAGGCCTCACAAGATCAACTGACAAAGACAGTTGGCGGGAATTGAACAGTGCCCTTCATTTTACGGGCAATAACTTCTGGAGTTACGAGAAAATTTTGAAAATGTGGCATTAGCCCAGGGCTTGAAATCTTGAAAAAGGGCACGGCCAAAATGAGGGAAATGGCCCTCGGTCTATGTTATTTCAATGGACATTTACTGAGGGGCATCACGGCCATCAGAAAGGGCCCGACGGCCATGACCATTGGTGCCGTCAGGTTATTTCGAGTCCTGCTAGCCTACATGCAACATGGTCTAAGAGGGTGTGGACAGATTGGTTTCAGGCTAGTTTCATCCTCAACGTGCCTTAATTATACCCATACTACACGTTTTCAAGCACGTAAAAAGCACCTGTACATTTATCAGTCCTTTTTTATTTGTAAGTTTTGGGCCCCTTGATTTATCATTTGGCCCCTAGATTCCATGGGATAGGGGCCCGGCAGGCCCACAAAGGTTGAAGGCTTTTTTCGACCCCTGACAGTATACGTATGTAGAATTTAGTATACATAAATATAGTATACATATGCGTATATGTATATACGTACACATATAGTTAAATGTATTGTGTGTATTCAGTTTGTAGCGGCACTGGCGCGCAATATCGAACTTTACAATTACATTCCGCGCGCAATTAACAAACTATGCAATCTGGTGACAACTGCAACCGTGCAAACTTATTGGCAGCACCATGCAAGTTGCCTGGGAAAGGCAATTTCCTGCAATATATGAGGTAGTTTTGGCCAAAATTTTTTCAGTACGCTCCACGCCAACCGATGGTGGCACTCCATTTAGATAGTATCGGCTGCGCAATTCTCTTGGCTATTATTAAAATCCCCTGTGCACCATTGCAAGCTTTCCAATCTGGTCCCTGCCTATGGCCTAGGCCTATCATCCTATGGTGAAGGAACGTAATTAGGCCATGTTCAAATTTTGTGCATCGATCCAACCAGCGATCAATAACTGCTGTCACAATCAGCACGGCAATTTTCTATGTAGCATGCTCACCTCAAGCTTCCTGGCAAATGTGCGGGATCCTAGCCTAACGTTAACTTGGGGTTGAGTTAGGCTAAGCTTAGTAGGCCTAGCCTACCTTAGTTTACTGAATGTTCGGTCACTGGTTCTGAAGTTAGGCCTAGACCAACAGGAGGTTAGCCTGGGAATGACAAGCGAGCCAAAGGGCAGTTGCTGAATGCAAGTCCTCCTGGAAACATGGTGAGAATATCGCCAGATCTAACGTAATAGTATAGAGGTGAGGCTTGACTGTTACTGACCAGATGACTCTATGAGGCTTGTACAACTACTGACTTTCGGCTAGGGCTAGGCTACTCAGCTTGCTCTGCCAGTACTGACTTTTCCAGGGTTCCTGCATCGATTACCTGCGGAGTAGAGGTTGCTTTCATACATTGGTACTTGCTTTCCGTATCACCATGAGAAGGCATATGCGTGTTGTTGCGATCGTGCGGGATAGCAGGGTGTACGAGCTATTCCTTCTGTAGGTGGCGTGCCACTAAAAGGGAATTCCCCGCGTATTACGAAATTAACACCACCATTTTTTTTAAAGGGGGGAGGGGAATTTAGACTTTGTTAATTGCTGAAGTGATGTGCTCGATTTATGATGTTTATGTGGTAGAAAATGAAGTGAAGTACTGATCTCGCAAAAATTAAAAATAGGCCTAACATAACATACATACATTGAAGGTTCTTATATCAGTAGCGCTTTCCCCTAAAAGGCTCAAAGCGCTTTACAAAAGCAATAGCCACAACACAAAAACACAACAGAAGAAACTGAAGCCAATAGCTATCTCAAAGAGATATAAACAAATATGTCTTCAAACGAGACTTAAAGCAGTCAACAGTAGGAGAATTTCGAACCTCACGAGGTAGGCGATTGTAGGTATTAGCAGCAACGGCTGCAAAAGAGCAGTCCCCATAGCTAACACGTACACTTTCAACAAAGCAGTCCCGCATACACTTTCAACAAAGCAGCATGCTTTCAGAAAGTCGATAGTTGTGATACCCAACTAGTATCAGTCGTCGAAGACTGGGCTTCGGCCCTGGACTCACAAAAGCAGGTTGATGTCTTCATCTTGGACTTTGAAAAGGCCTTTGACACCGTGCCTCATGAACTGCTAAAAACCAAACTGTTTAGCCTTGGTGTTTCCAAACAGGTTCTTCGGTGGGTCGACGACTTTCTCTCTGATCGTAAGCAAGCTGTTGTAGTTAATGGTACTCGGTCCCCTTTTGATGATGTTGTCTCTGGTGTTCCTCAAGGATCTGTCCTAGGACCCATTCTTTTCCTTGTTCATATTAATGACATTGTAAATGCTGCCTCCTCTAATATTAGACTTTTTGCTGATGACTGTGTCTGTTATCGGGTCATAGAGAATGTTAATGATTGTTGTTTGCTTCAGAAAGACACATAATCTAGGTCTTTGGGCCAAGACTTGGGGTATGAGATTCCAGCCTTCTAAGTGCAACATCATTACTTTCGCTAGAAAAAAAATCCGGTCAACTTCGATTATGTCTTGAACGATGTGAAGTTAGTTAAGGTTGACTCGATAAAGTACCTAGGTGTCACGATTTCTAACGACTTAAACTGGGATAAGCACATTCAGTCTATCTGCAATAAGGGTAATAAGATTTTGGGCATACTTTATAGAAATTTATCATTTTGCTCTCGCGATGTGAAGTTAGCTGCCTACAAGGGTCTCCTTCGGCCTGTTTTGGAGTATGCTTGTTGCGTATGAGACCCACATCAGTCTTATTTACAAGATAAGCTAGAGAGCATCCAGAGGAGATCGGCTCGTTTTGTAAGCTCCGAATTTTCTCGCGAGCCAGGGTCGATGACATCTATTTTGAAGGACCTTGATCTCCCCACGCTAGCAGATTGTCGCAAGCAAAACAGACTTATTCTCTTCTCGAAAGGTTTTTTTGGTAAGGCTAATATTCCCATGGACAAACTCAGTCATCCAACTCGGAAAACTCGTGGGATGCACAACCTCCATTTTTGTCAACTCTACTCTCGGTCTAATTGTTATAAATTTAGTTTTCTTCCTAGTACTCTGAAAGATTGGAATAACCTTCCTGCTGCTTTGATTGATGGTTTAGATAGTCATAGAGATCCTGTTCATTATATTACCAATTTTACAAATTACAAATTAGGGCACCTCTGACGCATGTGCGGTGTAGTAATGTCCTTTGGATGTGTCACCGTGATCCGAAAGAAGAAGAACACGGATTTTTGGAACTCACAGAAACTGCTCACTGGCGGATCTCAGTCCAGGTCTAGGTTTTCGTGCCTGAACCAATTCAAGAATGCAGTGGCGCCGCCAGGATTTGGTGATGGGGGGGGGGGGCACCACAGATGACGTCGAAATGCCACCTCAGCCCCCCTCCCCCGTCTGCGTAAATTGTACCAATTTATGCGTACCTGCGATTGTATACAGCAGTGTGGAATCCTTCCTTTGTCACTACAATTTGCCGTCCTGGGGGAGGGGTCTAAGGGGAAGGGGACACCCCCTCCCCTTAGAGAAATTTTTGTTAGATGCAAAATGGTGCTTTCTTTGGGAAATTTTTTTAACTGATCATATATGGCTGGAAAATATCCATAATTCAGTGGATTTTAAGTTTTGGTTAGGTGCAAGAGGAGAGTATGCATCCCTACGATAGTATATACAGCAGTGATAATCCTTCCTTTGTCACTTCATAAAGGTGCCGTCCTGGGGGAGGGGTCTAAGGGGAGGGGACACCCCTCCCCTTTGAGAAATTTTTGTTAATTTAAGGTTGCTTAGATGCAAAATGGTGCTATCTTTGGGATATTTTTGAAACTGATCATATATGGCTAGAAAATATCCATAGTTTAGTGAATTCTAATTTTTGGTAAGTAAGAGAAGGATATGTTATCAGCAAACCTCCTGAAGCCCCCCTTTTGGCTACTTTAATTAATACCTTCTATTTGGGGAAAGTTTTTATGTAAAAATACGTGCGTGGAGTCCATAGAAACATTCTTGGACTATTACGAAAATTTTCCTTTGCTTCATTGTGCAGTATAAAAGGGTATCTAAGGCTGGCATGCAGACAGCCCTGGAAGCTCTGGATTAATTATATAAAATGGAGTACTGACATGATGCTTAATACCTGACATCCAAATGATACTATAGAGTATGATGCCGAGCACTTACAACTATCGAATGTTTACTAAGTTTGAACGAAAATCCAGACGAACAGCTTCCAGCAACGGGGAATGGAAAGGAGACTATAGGTGCAGGGAGGTGATACTAGACCTCCCTGATAGGTAGAGCAAAAGGGGTTAAGAACTAAAATGCGAAATGCTTTTTTGTCGTAAGTGTATTAGCAGTCACCATCTATACCGGTAATGGCTGCTTTTGAAAAATGTATAACGGCAAATACGTACTTTCAACCTTTCACATCATGCTACAAGTTAGACTGAAAGATCCCATAGGCATACAGAGCTTAGAGATGTAGTTATGTTTCTCGGAAAAATGTTGTGATCAGAATAGTTGCATGTATTATAATTAATTTACCTTAATAATGGTCATAAGATAGGGTGCAAAACGTGACGAATGCGCGCGAAGCGAGCCGAAATTTTCCATTTGATAAGATTACCATGACAAAATTTGCAACGAGACACTTTCAATTCCCCAAGAAACCTATATGCCAATCACAAAGCCAGTCTCTTACCCGAGAATTCGTAAACAGCCTTCAACTTTTGTCACTGTGCTTCTGCGGGAGTTGCTACCGGAAATTACTGGCAATAAGGATATTATTGAGGTAAGGTTTGGAGCGAGCGGAGCGAGCGAAAATTTGGATAGTTTGCGAAAGATTTACGATAATTCTGATAGTTTGAGAACCATTTGTGGTAGAAAATGATTACCACAGATCTATCACACGGTCGAAACACACCTCATCCTACCCCCTACAGAAATCTATAACTTAAACGCCTTTTTAGATCATTTTAAAATTTTCAAAAAAATTTCTGAAATCGATGGGGGGGGGGGGAGGCACGCCCCCATGCCCCCGTGCCGGCCCCACTGCAAGAATGTAGGGGGTGTAACCATTCATGGCTTTATATAATATCAGCAAGACTTTGAACTGGACACGAGATTCAACAGGGAGCCAATGTAAGGACCTTAACAATGGGGCGACACGTGTAAGTGTGGGACACCGAGAAACAATAGGCCTACGTGCAGTCAGGGGCATATATTCTTGAATTTGAAGGGCGGGGGGTGTAAACTTTTGGGACCGACTACATTTCTTGGAGACCGACTCCCGTTGCCACAGTTGTACGATTCGAAATTCTGAAGACCTTTTTTTTTTCTTTTTTTTTTTCTTTCTTTTTTTCTTTTTTTTTTTCTTTTTTTTTTCTTTTTTTTTCTTTTTTTTCTTTTTTTTTTCTTTTTTTTCTTTTTTTTTCTTTTTTTTTTATTTTGCTATTCGGGGAATTTTAGACATAGTAGTACGATCCGGATTTTTGTAGGCCTTTTTTTTTTTTTTGCTTGACGGGCAAACTTTCCACTTCAAATGTTGTTCATGTCTGGTCTACTGATACAACGGCATACTGAACTGGCTTTGAGACCGACTTTTTGGAGCTCAGAGACCGACTTTTGATTTTGGTGGGGGGGGGGGTCACACACCCCCGTATTTACGCCCCTGCGTGCAGTTATGTTGAGAACACGTATGGGTTTCAGAGTCGCTGCTGGAGGACCGACCAACAGCGAGTTACAAGTGTCAATCTTGGACGTGATCAATGCATGTGCAACCGACTTCGCAGCGCAGTTTGATAAATAAGGGTGAATTTTCAACATAACAGGTTGAAGGGCAAAGGAGGGCTAAGGCCCCATAAGATGCCCTGAAGCCCTTGCAACCTTAACTGAAAACAAACAACCAACCAACACCAAACGAGCCCAGCACAATTAGATTCTACAACAGTTATGGAAGAACTTGTCGATGTTAACCTTAAAGCAGTGCACAGATGTGGAGTTAACTACCCACTCAGGCAGCCTATTCCACTCATTGACAACTCTATGAGAGAAGCTGAACTTCCTAATGTCAAGCCTTGCAAAACACTTTACTAGCTTCTTACAATGGCCTCGAACCCGAGAATTACTTTGAACCTTTAAATAACTACAAGATGACAAAGGATTCCTTTCAGAGAGAAATTTGTACACCTGAAGCATTCCCCCTAATCCTTCTCAGATCCAGGGTGGTGAGCCCAAGATGCTTAAGTCTAACATGATAAGGCAGATGTCTCACCTCGGCAGTAGCGTAGCAAGGATTGTGTCATGGGGATGGTTTTGGAGTACGACATGAGGGAAAGGTCTAAGGGGAGGGAGAAAAAACGGCTATTTTAGGTCTCCATATGCAAAATGGTGCAATGTTTGTGCCTCAAATGTAATAAATTATTTTTTCAAGGTTGGGTCATGGGGGGTTTCAGCCCCCCAAACCCTCCCCGTGGCTACGCCACTGCACCTCGGGTATAAGGCGAGTGGCTCTCCTCTGAACTTGCTCTAAACGAAACTTGTCCTTTTCATAGAAGGGGCCCCAAGCCTGGGCTGCATAGTCGAGGTGGGGTCTTACCAACTGCTTATACAGATTTAGTACAATTTCTTTACTAAAACTATTGAAATTCCTCTTGATCAATCCAGGGAGCTCCAAACAACTCCCTTATTAATCCAAGCACCCTATTAGCCCTAGCAGCAGCTGCTGCACACTGCATAGATGGCTTTAAATCGCCTGTAATAACTACACCCAGATCTTTCTCAAAAGTCACATCACTCAGAATCCTACCATTCATGTTATAATCATAGCTGAAATTTTTAGGACCAAAGTGAAGGACTTTGCACTTACCTGCGTTAAAAGACATTTGCCAAGTCTGAGACCATGAAAATAACCTATCCAAGTCTTTTTGCAGTAATGAGGCATCATTTATGAGGCCATTTATGAGGCCTATTTAAGATATTTAAGTTAGCCCTACTTAATTTTATAATTTATGTGATTCATATCCTTCCGCTGTGCAAAACGGCATTTTGATGAAGTAAGGAGGCAGGATAGCACCACCCTGATATACAAGCTCACCTACCTCAAAATGTCAACGGTCATGGTACGCAAATTTGAAATCAGTGTGAAAGGCCTAGTCGTGAGATTTCATATGAAGGGTAGCTTTCTACCTGTTGAGAATTTCTGCAAGGGTCCAGAGGCCACGGAACGGACCAATTTTAGTGTGTAAGTCAATGGAGAAATAATAAGTGGTACGTTACATTCAGTGATATTCAGTGATATTCAGTGATATTCAGTGATATTCAGTGATATTCAGTGATATTCAGTGATATTCAGTGATATTCAGTGATATTCCTTGTTAGAAAACAACTGGGCTGAGCAAACAGAGAAATAATAAGTGGTACGTTACATTCAGTGATATTCAGTGATATTCAGTGATATTCAGTGATATTCAGTGATATTCCTTGTTAGAAAACAACTGGGCTGAGCAAACAGAGTCGCTTTGCGGGGTTATGATGCTCCAGTGAAGTATCAAACGCCGCTCGTATCCAGATTGTATTGTAGTGATGTTGGCGTGTATTGCATAAAATGCCAAAGACTTCTTACAAATTAACTTTTCGTCTGTATGAAACTACAAATTAAATACAGATGGGAGTGTTGTAGGAGTTTCAGTTTTCCTTTTTTGAAGCCTGGGTGTCACTGTAGGTACCTGGACTTGAGTCAGAGTTGTAATTGAGTCACTAGATTCGTGACTCGAGTCACCAATTGTCAGACTTTTAAGTGACTCGAGTCACTGTACTATTTCAATGGGGAAATTTACTCCTGAATTCTCTTGAGTCACTATCATTTTGAGAAGAAGTGACTCAAGTCATGACTGTTTGCAACACTGACTTGAGTTACAGGACGTACGGGAGAGGGGAATTGCCCGCCCGGCGAACGTGTATTACCCCTGCACCAGTATTAGCTGAACTTCGTCAGACAAACCTTCATGAACTATCAGAGTTATTCCGGGCCCATCGCTTTCCGTACAATTTAATTAAAATTCATTTAAGGTCCCGCCGATACGCGTACCAAAACAAAAGAATGCCAACTTAATTCCACGTGACAAAGTCAACGACTTTTAGTGTGTGATTTTGCTGGCTTGCAACTCACTCAGCTTCATGAAGTCATAGTTAATTTTCATAGAGATATGCCTTTTCTTGATAACAGACCTGTTATCGTATCAAAAGTTCAGAAGTTGAACGCGTGCAAACATACACATACTTAGGAGTAGTAAATACTGTTATTTGTAGTAAATTAAATTTCCATATCATGATATTGACATTATCGTCAAATGCTAGACTGTACTGACTGGATAAACCCAACTAAGTCTATAGGCCTAACGTTAATCCAGTATGTCGTAGCTAGTGCTTGAAGGTTCAATGTTTGGTCTACTTGGGAGTGGAAATGCTTTTAAGTGTCATTGTGACTTGAATAGATTGAACAAAATTATCAAAGAGGCGGGAAGTATCATTGATTACTTAATTTCTGCATAATATGTGGAAACTGTAACAGTGAGGTGGCCGGTAAATCGAGGGAAATAATGGATGACAATAGCCATATGCACCATTTGTATTCTGTGTTGGTCAATCTTACTCTTCCAAGAATCAGACTCCCATTTGCAGCGACTATAACCGATCGACATCCTCCCTCGTTCCTTCGCAATAGCATTTTATAATTTGGGTGTTACTAGTAGGTAATGGTCATTACTTTATTGAAACCGAAGGATTGTCTTATTTTATACTTTTTATGATGCTGTTCTTCTTATATGTACATCATTGCCTCGGCGTTTCAATTCTAGATACGCATTTCTATGGCGTTGGAATCGACTTGTTCCTAGCATATATAGTTCAGAAAGTAAATTGAAGGCGCTGACGTCACGTGAAAAGCTCTTCTTGTCATACATACAAAAGTTCTTTACTGACTTCACAATATATACCCTGTTTACAAAAGTATTGGTCAAGGCTTCGTATGTTTAGAACAGTTTTTTTTTTCAGAGAATGTCATTTTGATGATGGCAAAGGTTTGTTGCGTAATTGGCAAAGAAAATCACAGGGCCCACAGTTGTATCATCGATTTCCAACTAACATAACATGGAGACAGATGAATTTCTGAAATTCTTTAGAGGAAATTTTATATCCGGTGAGGTACTAACGATTTTACAGGTACAGTAAAATGCCATTGACAAAAACGACGCACACCAAAACTCTATCCCACACTCCTTTAGAATTGCTATTTAGAAAATGGGTATAAATGAAGGCCTATAAACTGTCCAGCTGAACGCAACTGTACAACCTGCCTAAGTGCGTATTTTCTCACTCAACGCAACTTGGAAAGGTAGCTAAAAGGAAGCATTTACGCGAGCTATAACATGCCAGAATGCAACCGAAAGGTGTGCTTAGGCGGTCTAAACTTAACGTCATTCAAACGCACCTTTAATTTTCGCATTTAGTAGTGCGTAAAGGTATCCCTGACCGCCATACCAAAACCCTTTTGCCTGTATTTCTCCATTTTCACTAATATTCTATGTTAACGGTAGAATATACGGATCAGAATACAATATTCTTGTCCAGACGGTTCTGTTCTCAAGTCATATTGAGACTGGTTCATTTATTTTGAAGATATGCAATAACTTTAATGTAATAATGAAACTTTCTTGAAGTAACCCCTTCTCTGTTTTGGATTTCTCTGTTCACATCATCCGTTAGAATAGTGTACAGAGAAATCGATGTGCGTTTTTTCTGTACCTCGAATTTCTCGGCTCTCGTACTTGGGTTTCACGAGTTAAGGACATCTAAACTCTAAACAAAACAAATCTCCTCAACTTTAAAAAGTGGATGGCGCTGTCTAGGAAACAAAACTAGACGAGTATTTTCGTCACAAAAAGAAACCTGAAAGACGTTTTGTAAATAAAGCACCAGTCATGTATGTAAATATGAAACATTGTGGAAGCCGAAAAGGAGGATTGTAAATAAAGGAGATGCAAAAGAAGTTTACTGTCGTTATGTGATCTTATGACCCTCACCGCATGGTAAATCGCATACAGGCTAAATGTTTTTGTTTCCAAAATTTCCTTGGTCACAAAGGAAGACTCACATGTTCTATGCTCTTACGGGAACTTTCTTTCTCAAAACCATGTGTGTGCTTCATAACAAATGTTTCAAAAGATGTAAATTATAACACCCTTTACTAAGGAATAAATTACGCCAACAATTTGGGTCAAATTTTGAACCAACTTGACCACATAAGTTTGGTTGTAGGTTCTCTCTTGAACCACTGAGTTCTGGGTAAAACTGACCCAAGTGTCCTCACCTAGCCCCCTCTTGACTAATCGGACACCTACAGAGCGGCCCATAATAACATTCCCGCCCCTTTGATTGCAAGCAGTGGCGGCGTGTCCTAAGCCAGTGTTAAAAACCACACGGTATCATGTAAGATGGATAAATTGTAATTTTCATATTGAGGAAAGACAGGCTCGTAGCCACACAAGGTCTTGAAAGGGGCGATATTCTTTTTTTTTGAGGGGGGGGGGGCGAAATATAGTTTTAGAGGGGAGAGATATATTAAAATGCATTAAGGCGATAGTAATTTTGAATTTTCCAGGGGACGAATTTTTCCCCCTAGCCACTCCCCTCTTTGCTATGAGGTTGGGAGAAAAGGATTTACGTTTAGTTTAGACATGTCCGTGCACAATAAATTTTCGGCAGGTGGGCAACAAGCTTTAAGCAGAGCGTCACCATCATTATAACAGGAAAATTTGCCAAAATTCTTCTCATATCACCGGAAATGGTTTCTTACCTTGCCTTGCAAGTTGCATATTACCAATCTTTTGGCTTTGTTAATAACCAAAGATTGTAAACGATATGACAAAAATTTACTTTTAATTTTTTTTTTTTTTTTGAGTTTGACTGTCCCTTCTCCTCACGACCTCTGCCGTGGCCGGCCCGACTTAAACCAATTTGTTAAAAAGTAAGCCATAAAACCTTATCTAACTCTAACCTAACGACCCGCATCCTACCTCCACCCCCCCCCCCCCCCGCTTTATGGTCATAACTACAGAGGAAGTTACTTCATCTCGACCAGTTGAAAGGCTGTTAAGGTATCTCACTGCTTAACTCCATTTTTAAAAATTCACAAGAAACACAAGGTATAATCCAGACACCAAACTTGTACATTTACACAAACAATTTTATTTACAGTGACAAATTGACAAACGACACAAATGCTAGCCCGCCCTCTACTAGCTCATCGACAGGGCACGATATCATCAACAGATACAGACGAACATTTACTTTGACGTAAGACGATGGCGGCAGGAAACAACATTTAACATTGAATGTAACGATGGAGTTCATCTGTTGAAAAATGAGAAATAAAGTAATAAGTCAACGACAAAGAGGTACTATATATATTGTCTTGACGTAAGTGGAGGGCAAAAAAAAAACTGAACTCCTATTCAATGACTTCACAGGGAATGAATAAAATTTCTCTCACTGAGTATTCTTCTATTGTTGTATTTGGTCTGTCTACATGGTTTTGCTAAACTCTTCTATATTGGGAGGTTAAAGAGAAGTTTCTTTCAAAGGTAAGTAACACTTTTAGATTAGGAGCGCATCCCTCATCACGCAAATACATTGCTACTCTAGCAGCCAGTTAGCTTTCAAACAGTCGATATCTGACCATATTAATGAGGTGAAATTCTAACAATTAAAGTATTAACTTTTCAACAGTTTGCAGTTACCCCCAAAATTTCTCAAACATTTGACACTTCAATTGGGACACAGCTTAGGACCGATACGTTACTGCCTAATTAGGCACTTGTCAACCAATGTCAAAGGTCAGTTTACCGTTATGTATAATGTCAGGGCCGTTCTCTGCGGGATAGATGTTTTCCACAAAGAAATACAAATCTGTTGGAGGAAAAGGTTTGGATTTCGTTAGTATCGTATAAATGTGAGGTTACATTGCTATCCTTGAACGGTCTCACACCACATCTACAATTTAACAAGATGTAAAAATCTTAATCAGTACAGGATAACCAGTGTACAGACATCTAAAAGCCTGTTCTACAGTTTAACCACGTTCTTATCGAATTTAGAACTTTTAAAACTTCATTAATATCAAGTCTTGTTTGATACTATCAAGAGGTTATAAAGTCACTATTATCAAGTCTTGTTTGAAACTATCAAAGAGATTATAAAGTCACTATGGCTATGTCATTATCATTATCTCACGCTGTAAGAAATGTTCCGGAAGTGACAACAATGTATCTTCTCGACCTTTGACATTTGACCTCAGATACAAACTTTGACTTACTAACCTTCTGGTCTGAATGTCACTTGTGATGATTCCCACTTAGAGGACCCATCTGTGAAAAAAAATGGTTTCCTGGTGAATATGAGAGAGCACCTTCACACACAGTTGCATTATTCACTCTAAGAGAGCAGAGGTTATTTGAACCCAAATTTGCTTCTTTTGGGAAGTAGGCCCCGAGTTATTCGTACAAACTACCCATGATGCGTAGTAAACAAAACCCAGCTTAAAGTTAAGCAAATTGGTTTACAAAGTGGAGGCTTACATTAGATTCCCACAGAAACATTTCTAGAGTCTACATTGTAATTGGCATTTAAAATTAAAGACTTAAATCACATTGCTAAACAGCTGTTCCGCAGGCCTTGGTTATGTCACATCGGTTCATGATTCGGTGTGGCATACTTTGGTAAATCATGCACGCTCTGTACATGTACATGCCTCTAGTATTAGGGTGCTAACTTAAAGCTTTCGCTTCTCAAAAATGTACTGGGCAATGAGCATCAACAGTGTTAACTGTATGGGGTTTTTTTTCTAAACTTTGATCTTTGTCATTTAATATGCCACATTCATAACATTTACCTAAACTTTTAGCAAATTTAAATTTGCGTATTTTATAAGTGCCACAAACAAACAATTTGCTATGAAATGTTACATTAGCATTTCGTGTATTTTCCATATTGCCACTAGCGTTCGGACCTGTCAAGGAAATACAGAGAAATGACTCACGCGTTAAAGTATATAAGACGTTAAGTTTAAAACTTACCACGATTAGTGGTTCTTACAAATGTGCTGTATTGATACAGGTCTTCTGTGGGTGTAAAAAATAATAATGATAATAATGCACTTTTCCACGAAAAGTGGAAAAACATGGATGATTTATTTGAAATGTAAAACAATCTATTGAGGTATCGTGGCGGTCAAGGTTTTACATATTGAAAATTTTGGGAATGGTTTAAGTGAAACCTTTTCTTCTTCTTTACCTGATTGGAAAGACTTAAAGATGTATTCGCGGCCGGAAGTTGAGAGACCGTCTGTGAGAAAGTGGAAAACAGGAAATTGGGGACAAATGCATGAAATTAATAAGGTTTCTACAGAGAAAAGGCGGGTTGTTGTTTCAGACATTCACAAAATTATTGATACTAAGGGTACAATAGAATGGCGAGGTTAAGTGTCAAATCAACACTAACATACACTAAAAGATTCCAGTTATAAATCTAAGCGACTAATGTTATACAGCGCCCTCACTCTTGCGGAATACGCTCTGATGAAAATGTCAGGGGCTGAGGGATGCCGGGCTCAGGTCTGAAAAATTGTGATCTTAAGACTCACTTGTACATGATTCAGCCTCTTCGTATGTTATTTGCGTGCTTTTGTCGTCTGAAAACGAAAGGTTTTCAAATTGTAAGTAGGATCAGACTTGACGTCAAAGTACTTTTCACCGTTACAGTCAGTAACAAATTTAATCCAAGATGAAATGTTGAAACATTACATAAATCATTCACACTCAGATATTAGACACTTATAATTGCAGTGACATAAATAATAGAAAAAAATCTTGTATTTTAATTTCGGATTAGATCCCCACTTACCTGTAATGGTTCTCTGTGTGCACGACTTGATTTTTGTAAGGAGGTTTATACCATCTGTGGAGATCAGGTAACTTTATTAGCGCGACTGTCCATAAGACTACAAAGAGCTAGAGCGCCACCCAATTTGTCAGAGGTTACGAATCCATTTGGAATTGCAGTTTTATCTGTTTATTAGCTCTACATGAATTACATTTTATTTAACAATCATGTAAGTTTTAAGCATAAGTCTGTTAACACGCTAACTTACCGCTTTTAGTCTCAGTTGCAGCATATGATTGATCAACTGTGGTCCCTCCACCGGCTGAAGGATAAAACAAAATAATCGAATTCAAAATTACTGAAATTCAGAGAAAAAAACATCACAATTACAAAACCGTTAATTGCTTAAGTATGATCTACTGTTAATTACGAATGTAACTCGTTAAAACAACTTTGAAAGGTTATACACTTACCCATGACAGTATGCACAGTGTTGTTTTCTGTCCGTTCTGAAGTCAGTCCAAACACTAAAGTAAGTGAACAAATGAAATAATTACTGTTGTTTACGTTCATATAGATATTAAGTAATGGTACTTATTTTAAAATGGACACCTTACAGTTTTTGAAACGGAGAGCTATAAATAGCTTGACCACCCTGGGATGGGGGGAACAGTAGTGGAACCTGTAGTTTTCAAATCCTGATCAAATATCTTTCGTCGTGTCATTTCTCGGACTTCCCGCAAACAGGAATGTGGCGAGAAGGGTTTTGTTACAACTGAACTTACACTTGAAAAATAATAAAAAACTAATGCAGAAATTCTATAATCTCAAACAAAGAGTTTGCCCTTTTATAAGTTTCTCACCAGAATAATCACATGACTTGACCTCTTCTGCGATGGTATCGATCTGTTTGCCTGTGTATGAAACGTCATCAAACATTATCATTAGCTTGCTTTTCTACAAGTTGCTCAACAGTAATGTTCCAATGTAATGATGAATAATAGTGTTTGACGCCATGTTGCGTTTTATCTTGCATCCAAACTTAAGAGCATAGATAAATCCATTTACCTGTGGTGTAAACATGCATACTGTTGGTTTGTTTGCAGTATGAAGATTGGCCGTCTGGTAGGGAGAAAAACAAAGCCAGCAGGTAACGGGATTGATTTAACATTTAGGATTCCATGAAATGATGAAATTTAAAATATATTCTCTCATACGATAACATATTCTGTGTTCTAAGTGATACAATTATTGTTAAAAATTAGGACGGAGTTGAGACAAGTCTAAAATGACAACAGAGCCAAACTGGGAAACCATTGATCTCTTCGTCATTCAGCGGTTGTATTAAAGATAACTGATATAAATTAAAAAGAGCAACATAAAATTATTTCAAATTGTTGTGGCGTCATAACAATCTTAACTTGAGAAATATTTTTGATTGGGAGATAACCTTTCGTAACAAGTAACTTAACATATTTCCAAATAAAGCAACAGACAGTCGAGTCATACTTTAGAATATTTGCATACCTGTCCATGTGTATATAGTCCTTGAAGCAGATTTTGCTCCAGTTGAATCTATACAGTACAGGAGATAGACACATTTAATATATTTATTCATATGCAAAGGGCTATGTTTTGATCTTGAATGTAACTATAAACCTTCTAAAGTATTCTTAAAATAATAGCAAGTCATTGGTTTATTTTAAGTATAACGTCAACAAATGTTTACACTTTGAATTACATCATTTCAAACATGATTGTAAAATAAACACATTTGATTGGTGAAGGCTGGCGGATGCTTGAAGGTTTTGGGGTGGACAGATCAACACTTTTACGGGCAGACTGAAGTCATAAAACAAAATATCATTTAGACTTCACTTTTCTGTGAGGTTTCAAGAAGTGAGAAAGTCGTCAACTCAGTTGTGTTGATGGGCAAAGCGTCGCCTGTCCCCCTTCTTTGACTGATTTTGTACCTCTGATAAAGTTGGCTACTGATAAACATTTAAATATTCAGTCATAAGTAATTTTGAATTTTGAAATTTTAAATTCATTGAAATACCTGTCAGTGTCTCTGTGGTGTTCTCGACCTGAACAGACCCTGAGGAGAGAAAACAGTGTGACGTCACTATGTCGTATTACGTTATCGTCGAGAAGAGCTATTAAGTTCATGTCATACTTGTAAGTCATTCTGTTAAATATTATGAATTTGAGGATACCATAGACAGGGAAGAAACGAAACTTTAGGTGCACAGACCAGATTGCTTATCACAAATAGTTTTTTCTCTAATTTCCTTTCTGGTTGATAAGTTTTATTTTGATCAGTTTTATTTTTCAGAGAGGGTCATACTGTTGTACTCTTCAATATCCAAACCTTTCCAAATCTGGATCAAAACTCTCGATTTTTTTGTTTTTGTCTTGAGGAAGGGATATCTAAAGCAGAATGCAATCTACGGATGTGTGTGTGTGTCTGTGTGTAAGGAGGTCACCTTCATCCCGACCTCACTTCTCTCAACGTCTATACAATCAAACATGTTGTTTTAATCCTCGACATTGACTCTTACCTGAAGAGCTGACAAAAGAATATTTTTCGTAAGTCAGCGTTAGCCCTGAAAAAAAGAAAATACAGTCACGGTAACTTTCTTAATTCTTCAAGAATTTACTACATTCAGGTTTGTATTTTTGTTTTTATTAAAGGAAAACACGAAGGGGAAGGAAAAATGTAGTCCACTAAACAATAAAATATATCTTAAATTATAATCCTCCCCAACATTTCTTTTGAATTTTCTTATTGTATCTAGCACGACCACTTCAATACTGGTCATTCACAGGACAATGGAATAGACTGTTCAAGTGGAGAAAGTTGCTTCATATCTAACTACGTAACTATTACTTCACTCGAGTGCTGATATGACCAACTAAGGCAAATGAATAGGGTAACACTGGAAACAGTTATAATGTTGAATTAATTTGTTCTAACTTTGCGTTTTTTTTTTTTTTTTTGAATGTGAAGTATCTACAGCTTTAAACTTTTATAGAAGTTAATTTAATCCAATAAAACCCACCTTGGAAGATTTCCTTTACACTTTGTTGAGTGTGATAGCCGTAAGTATCTGAAGAGATAGCAGAAAATCATTATTAAACACCATAGGCGTAGGAAGCTTTTCGAGATTGGGGGGCTGAACCTTGTTTCAGATCGCCGTCCTGGGGAGGGGTCTAAGGGGAGGGGGTGTCCTCCTCCCCTTTGGAAAATTTTTGGGTATTTGAGGTTCCTCAGATGCAATTTGGTGCAACATTTTGGACAAACTTTAAGCAAAATTACTGCAAACTTTTGACATTTCTTACAGAAGAGACAAATAAGGGGTTTTGCCCTTGGATCTTGGGGGGCGGAAGCATACTTCAGCCCCCCACATTTTTGACTGGGGGTAATAAAGCCCCCCAGCCCCCACTTCCTACGCCTATGTTAAACACAACTCATAACCAGCCTTACAAGGAGGCCTGTTTGGATTAGGTCACTTTAGGAATCTCTGAAGGGTCACTTAGAAGGTTACCTTTTTCTTCTGGGGTTCAAAGTCCTGGTCACTTCCCCCATTTTGGACCAGTGATTGAGGTGTTACAGTATAAGCATATAAATGACAAAATTTGTTTATGTTCAAAACATGTATTGGTCCTGGTTGTCCCTTTCTCTCGAAAGTGACGTCATAGCGTGTCAAAGTCCCACATATTACCCTTTTGCCGACCATTTAGCCAATTTTAAATTTATAAAGAAAGCGGTTGTGTTTTACTGATGTCAACTCACCAGACCAGGATGTTGTTGTATTTTCCTGCTGAAACTGGCTTTGAAGGGAAGGAGACTGGATCTGCGTAGCTGAAAGTTAGAAATGATATGACGTCATTTTTTTCTGATTAAAAGCAACGAGGTTTATTTTTTTTTAATAAAGCTTGGGTTGTTATTTTTAATCAACCAAACATTAACGATTGAGAGACGGCGCTATGCATGAGGTCGGAATTCGTTTTCCCTGATTATTCTTTCGGGCTGGTTGCCATATTTCTGTCACAATGTTATATGCACTTTATGGCTATACACAGGCCTTAATTTACACATATTTTCCTCCTTTGAACCTTCTAATAGTCTAAATGTTTTCCTTTTACCAAGTATGAGAAAACTTTTCCACATTAACACGTTATACATTCTATACTTAAAACAACGTCCACTGACATTAGTTATCAGGAAGATACCGGAAACAATACAAAATATCACAATTCCTTTGCTTTCGCCAAATTTTAAATATATTATCAACAAAATAGTTACCTGGTGGTAGTAGCAGAATCCCGAAATCACCTTGAAATTGAAAAGGAGTGTTTGGATCTAGAAGAAAGAATTGCATTAAATGAGGAATTATCAAGGATCTCAAAATTACAAAGTAAGTTGTAGGTAGAAATGGATTCAAAGGAAATACTATCCTTCCCAGGGATGTTTTGTCCAACATGAAAATGTCGTATGTAATCAAAATATTCGTTTATCTTGGTATTTGTTCTTCCTCAATAGGGCAAAATATTTCTCTCTCTCTCCAGTGTTTGAAAAGGGAGTTGACACTCTCTGGTTTCAACCAGGTTTCTGCTTTTGCAGTCGCCGTTTTGGAAGTGTAAAAAAGAGTCATCATGTTATTTTTAGCTCATACCAGCATGCTGGTGTGAGCTATTGTGATCACGCGGCGTCACTCTATCTATCTGTCTGTCTGTCTGTCTGTCTGTCTGTCTGTCTGTCTATCTATCTATCTATCTGTCCACACTTGTTCAAAATGTTTCTCCTCCCACATGCTTTCATGGATTTGTTTGAAACTTAGGCACAATGTTCCTTGGGTGGTGGACAATTTGGGGTGTTCAGGAATTTGTGGTCCAAGGTCCAATGTGGACCCTAGGGCCCATTTTATGAAATTCTACAAAATGCTTCTCCTCCTACAGATTCTCTTGTACAGTGTTTATGGTTTGCCATAATGTTACTCTGTTATTGGTCCCTTCGGGGTGTTCAGGAATTTTGGGTCTAAGGCCCAAGATGGACTGTTGGGTCCATTTTCTGAAATATTGCAAAGTAATTAACTTCTTCTCTCTTTAATGTTTAAAGAGAGGTAACAGCCTCTCATTATAATGCTTGGTTAGTGATCTCATTATGGTGTTCTTGAATTTTGGTCTAAGGTCCCATGTGGGCCTCAAAGGCTCATTTTATGAAATTTTACAAAATGCTTTTTCTCCTACAAATTGTGTTGTACAGTGTTGATGTTTTGTCATAATGAAGCTCTGTTGATGGTCCTTCGAAATTACGTCTCCAATTTGGGATGAAGAATACTTTTGATACCTTTCTAACCAATTTTGTGCCACCTCTCTATTTTACCAGTCTCACAAAATCACTTTACTACCTATTTTTCTTTGTACTGCACCCTCTTTAAAACTGTCTGTGTAGAAGAGGTCAGTCCTGTGCAGTTGTTTAGGTTAGTTTAAAGGGAGCTGCTTAATGGGATTTCCATTGGGTATTTCCATTGTGTGTGCATTGTCAGAGCACGTGGGTGTGTTTGTCATAGTGATCCTCTGTTAATGGTTCTTTTAGGGTGTACAGAAATTTTGGGTCCAAGGCCCAATGTATCCTAGGGTCCGTTTTGAGAAATATTGCAAAATAGTCCATTCCTTCTCCAGTTAATGTTAAGCAGAGTTGAAGGCCTGTCATAATGATGCTTGGTTAGTGATCTGTTTATGGTGTTCTGGAAGTTTGGGTCTAAGGTCCCATATGGGCCCTATGGCCCTTTTTATGACATTTTGCAAATTGCTTACACCTGCAGATTCTCTTGTACAATGTTGATGGTTTGTCATAATTATATTTGGGTAGTGGTACCTTCAGGGTGTTTAACAAGCTGGGGCCCAAGGCACAAGATGGACCATAGGGTCCATTTTGTGTAGTATTGCCAGTGATTAACTTTTCCTCCAGGTAATGTTTAACAGAGTTGACGGTCTGTTATAATGATGCTTGGCTAGTGATCTGTTTCTGGTTTTGTGGAATTTTGGTCCAAAAGCCCATGTGCAACCTATGGCTCTTTTATGAAGTGTGCAAAAGTGCATCTTCAACTACAGATTCTCTTGTACAATGTTGATGCTCTGTCGTAATGATACTTGAAATTTGGGGTCCAAGGCCGAAGATGGGCCCCGGGGGCTTTTGCTTTCTTAAATTGTATTCATGAAACAACTTACAAAGCAAAGATAGCATGACAAATTTTGTGTGACATTCAGGAAGGTGCCATCAGGGTATGTGAGATTTGGGGTCATAAGCCATTTGACGTCATTTAAAGTCATATGATGCTTGTACTAACAAAGACTAGAAGCCTGGGACCCTTAATTGGTTGAAGGTATGAGCTTCAGCACCATTGGTGCTCTAGTTTGTTCCATCGAAAGATGGAGATACACTTCCTTACCGTTCTTGTTATCCAATCTGATGAATCTGTCAACATCGTCAATAAGAAGTCTGGAGTCTAGACCGCGATGAAGACAGCCTATGGACATATAAAATAAGATTCACGTTTGGCAACTGCATATTTAGAATACTAAAATTTGAATATTCAGATTTGAATAATATTCAAAAGAGATTATAAGAGGAAGATAATATGAAGTTTACTTCATAAATATTTGTTAAAATTGCTTTTAATGAACTTACGTTCAAGTTCTTTCAGCAAAAAATCTATGAAGAGTTTTTCCTGATCCTGTAACGTGAGATCCAGAAAGTCTAGAAATAAAGAAACGACAACATGTTATGCTTTACTACATTTTTAGAAAACGAAGAATGAAACTTTTGAGAAAACAGAAAAAAAGATGTTTAACTTACTTTTGTACAGATCATCACGCACAAGTGTTTGCCCTGGAAGTAAACGAAATAAAAATCTCATGTCAGTAACAAAGAGTGTCTTCTTGTTTTAAACTTTGACAAAACTAAGTATGTTCAGGTAAGTTTGATAATTTTAATTCTTTCTTGGTCTGATCACTTTTCGTTTACTGATATTTTACATGTTACAGTACTCAAGTAGTTATCTTTTCCACAAGATCAAAGGTGGGGGGGGGGGGTAAGTGAGAAGGGGGCACACGGTATTAACGAAACAGTTAAGATGTTGCCAAACATCCAAAGTAAGAAAAAGTTCACTTCGGGGCGTTTTACCTTACTTATCTAGGAGGAGAATCCCACCTTACAACAGATTTCGAACATGTCATTTTGATAAGAATTCAAGTTAAAGGTTACCTGATGTTAAGCAAAGTAATTTGGAGATATCCTCAGTGGGGAATCCCCGAGAAGTAGTTTTCCGTTTTTGATCTGTGAAACGTAATAAACATTATAGTTACTAAAAAGGGAAACATTAGTTATATAGTACTTCTTTGAAAAAGGAATGTATAAGTTAACTTGGACGGTTTTTATCTGACAAAAATAACTCATCTAATTAGCTTAACCGGAAAACTATTCACGTGCCTTAAACATAGTCAACAAAGTGGCCGATGTGTTGACGTAACACTCTTCAGAAGTGGTAAGATTTAATTAGCACTATATGCAGAAGTGTTAGGATGTAACCAAAACAAAGAGAGGAGCAAAGTTCCGATAATTTCCTTTTATTTGTTATTTATTCCCAAATTTTCACAACTTAAAAAACTCAGTTACAGATGCAAATAATGGCGCTATGCAAGTTCTCCTCTAAACTTGAGCTTTGACCTTGCAAAACTATGAACAGCTGGCAACGGACCCGTTTGCAACTTATTGTGTGCACATATTTTTACAACAATAACATACTACAGTTTTGCTTTTTAGGTATTGCACATTTCATTTCTATAGATACAATAAACTAAATATATTTCTATTGAATTCTAAGGGCAGTTAAAGAAGAAGAGTGTGTTATGTCTAATAGCTGTAAACACATAATCCAACAAAATGTATGACTAGTATAAAAGGAGAAACAGTGTTTAGCTACCATTTTCCAGATCGTAATTACAGATTAGTGAAAACATAAAAGTAGTACTTTCATGGTTAGAGACATGTGTCACCCCTTAATTTCTGAGGAACACTTTGTAATAGTGTTTCTCAGACAAGAGAGGAACATTAAAGGAAAATTTCAAGCAAAATTAGGTTTGATTTGTTAAAGAGAAATTACATGTAAGAATTCAGGTGAAATTTTCATTAAATTCCTAGGTGTTGTTCTCGAGATATTAGCCGATGAAGATACTACAATTGTTGCCCAAAGTGAACTTGAGGCAAGCTGGTGTATTATCATCTCCTCTCATTGATGAGAGATGCTTTGTTTCCTTTGTTTTTCAATCGATTGTATTGACCTTGACGTAAGGAAATGAGTATGCCCATAAGGAGTGTGAAGTCTGTAAAATGCTCAAGCTCCTCGTGCGTTCACATTATGAAAGTGTGGAGGATAATGGAGGAGCAAGTTTAAAAAATAGCATTACAGTACTGACTTATGTCAGGGTATGACGTCACCTGTGCTTGCATGAAAATGACTTTGGTTGAAAATGTGAAAACGTTATAGGCTAATGTCTCGAGAACGACTCATAATAACCGAGGGAAGTTTCATCAGAATGCTTATTTATCCCCTCTGTACAACAAAGCTGTATTAAAATTACATTTTGGTTCTAAAACACGAAGGTGCTCAGAATCGTTATTTTTAAAGTTGTATGCTTTATTATTTAAGTGGGTGTTGTTTGTTTTTCTAATTCTAAGATCCATTATTACTTAAAAGAATTACGACTGTAGTATGAAAATGTTGAAGAAATTACTGCAGTCATCTAAAAGTTAACAAAGTTGGACACACCTTTAAACGGATGGAGTCGCCCAAAAGATCCGCCAGGCAGAATATAATGAGCTGTGGGTGAAATCAACATGAGGATGCATAATAAGAATATAGCGGAAACATTTTGAG
Source organism: Holothuria leucospilota (assembly GCA_029531755.1). Taxonomy (NCBI): domain Eukaryota; kingdom Metazoa; phylum Echinodermata; class Holothuroidea; order Aspidochirotida; family Holothuriidae; genus Holothuria; species Holothuria leucospilota. The sequence goes on along the minus strand of CM055968.1, from coordinate 3,780,556 downwards.
TTATAGAAAGAACATAAACCATTGCCCTAAATCCTAAGACCTCGGATGTAGTAACTTCACGCTAAGACGAGGATGGCCTTCATTTGTTGAACATTTGTAAATCTGTTATTTATGTACCTATAGGAGGTACACATTAGAATGATTTTGCGTGGACGGTTAGGCCCACATATAAAATGTTTCGACGAGGAAGGGGTCGCGTTAAATGTATTGTACCTTCTAATTCTTTTCTAAGTGCATGTCAAGGTATTTATGACGAGTACTTCACCTAAACGTTTTCATTATGGAAGATCGGACAACGTTCTACTACAATCTCCCTCCGTTCTCTTGCACGCTGATCTATATACTGGGCTTACACGTTTCGGAGTTTTTCATTTCAAAGTTGCTGTGCCAAATTTCGGATAATTTGATAGTAAAATAACTCTATACATACCTCGTCCAAAACGAAGGAATTTTTGTAAATTCCCGGCAAAGCTGGATAGCGAGTAGTATGTCGCAAGCGACAAAGAAAAGAACATTTTGATAAAGTAGCACTTCAGTATTCAACGTTGAAAAGTTGTGTAACGTGGTCGTCAATGTCAACTTAAAAATCATCATCGGCTTCTGTGACGTCATAATAATACAAACGCGCGTTGCGCACACATCGCGACCGTCTTCACACTTTACGCTACCACTGTTATTGAATACATCACCTGGAAAATATTAAGCTACGCGTTCTCTTTACCACACATATTCTTGTCGACTACTTCGTTACAGAATCGTTTCATGTGAAGTCAGCACGTTTCCGATGTCGTGCTGCAGGGCTCAGCACAAGTGCAGTAAACGTGATCATGTTTTTCTCGCGTATTAAGACCTTGGATACGGTTATACCAGAATGAACGCATGACGCGCAAAATTTTGGTCCATCAACGCAACGTCACCGCGCTGTAAGTGCTATGAGAACCACCGATCTTCATGTAGGATATTTAAATCAGTGATGAGAACTGTCTGCTGTCTACTGACTTACATGATATGGGGCGCAGCTAGCACGCCAGCATGAACGTCATCTAAATCATTGACCTACACAGGTTTTCACCAACGCCAATGAGTTGCGCGTCATTCTGTTGGCTGGATATTTTGACGGCAAGGCGTTCGTTGTGTCGCTATTAAATGTAGGTCCTGCTGTGCGCGCGTATCGATAACTTAACTTATGCGCATAATCTGTGACGGCTAGCATACCACATTGAAACACTGAGCTGAGAAGGCGCGCTTGTTTCTGACTGTCCATATGCATGTGCACACACAGATTTTTGTTTTGTGCTTTTTTGACTTTTCATGAAGTTGCTGAGGCAACTTTACCTAGGCGCAGTGGCGTGCATGCTAACGTGTGATAGCGTGCAAATTAGAGGCCAAAATTCTGAGGAGACGCTAAGGCTCGCGCTGTGGTGCGTTAGCATGCACATCATTGTCTCGGCGTTTCACTTCTAGAATCGCATTTCTTCGGCGGTGGAATCGATTTGAGTAAGCTAACCTACATCACATGACCCTCCATGATGGCTTCAAAACATTATTGTGGAATGATCCTTCCTAGCATATAGTTCAGTGAGACTTATGCATATGATGTCACAGAGCAAAAAGTGCTCCCTCGTTTGGAGGAAAAGCGCGTATCATTGCAAGTTACACCAACAAAAGCAAACAGCTGATTTGTCAAATAATTGTATAGGCCTACGCGAGTAAGTCTCCTACACGCGCGTGCGAAATCTACGCCGTTCGTGCACGGGGCCTTCGTTGTTTGCCTCCAAACTGACGTCGCGTGAAGTCAAAGCATAAGGTCTATTTATAGCACCGATCTTAATGTAGGGCATGTAGATCGGTGGTTTATAGACTTGTGTTTGTATTCCTAGGTGCACAAATTAGTCATCTGCATTTGTTGGTGTAAGTTGCAATGATACACGCTTGCCTTCATTGGAGGGCGTACTTTTTGTTCTGTGACGTAATATGCATAAGGTTTATAGAGGTACGGTATAGACCTTAATGCATTGACATCACACTGACGTCAAGGAAAACAGTGAAGCACACGTTCACTCAGAGCGTAGATTTTGCATGCGCTTGACTTACTACTACTACTGATAATAATGTGGATTTATTGTGCGCACAAATCCACCTAAAAAAGGTGCTCAAGGCGCGTAACAATAACATCATGCACAACAAAATTACACTTACATTACAACTTATTTCACACATAAAAAAATGTATGCACAAACGGCAATCAATGCAGATAGGCAATAGAAGTCATAAACCAGAATTTTTAAAGCTTCATTAAACATGTGAGTTTTTAAAGCTGTTTTGAAATGAGCTAAATATGGGGAAGATCCGACTTGAATTGGTAGTGGATTCCAAAGATGGGGCGCTGCGATTGAAAAAGTCCTATCCCCAAGAATGTTGGGGGGGGGGGATAATTCAGTGCCTTAAAAACAATGAGGAGAATTTTGTACATAATTCTGTAACCAACTGGCAGCCAGTGCAACTCCCTCAGAACAGGTGTAACATGACTTGTTCTCTAGTCAAAATGACCAAACGCGCAGCGGTGTTCTGAATGCGCTGCCGACGTGCAATTTGGTCTTGAAGAAGTCCAAACAAGAGGGAGTTACCCATGTCAAGCCTAGAGGTTACAAAACTATGTACAATTCGTTCAGTGGCATGAGGATTTAAGTACTTTCTTATTCTACCAATGTTTCTGATACGAAACGAAAAATGAGCATTAAAGGTAAAAAGCAATCGCGGATCACCCCAAACTTACTTTGAAACAATAGCTTAATGTCACAGATTTCTTCTTATTTGTCTTCCAAGTATCTTTCATAATATTTTAGGACATAAATATCTCATATTCAAGGCAAACCAAGCAGTTGCTCCTTGTAAATTTTACAATTGAGTGAGAAAAATACTGTCACGTGATTCTCAAGATCCATTCAGGAAACAGGATAGTCTACTGTACAATTCTTTATTGGGTAGACTGCATTCTCCCTTAAAGAGACATTGATGAATCAAAAATACAACCTAAATTACGAACATATGATGCAGGGGTGATGTCAGAGTCACCGATGGTAATGTGATTAACCTTAACTTTTGACAGTTGTTGTCTAGAACCGATTAATATACACTCAATCTTTTCATCGTTCAGTTTCAAAAAGTTCTCACACATCCATTTACGAATTTCACAAATGCAAGAAGACACAACGTACTTAATCGTTTGATCGGCACAAACTTGAGTTGGTGTAAAAGACATATATAACTGTATATATCGTCAGCATACACATTATACTGTAAGTTATTGATTCCTTGCCATAGGCAGGCAAGGAATCTATGCAATGGTGATGTCGTGTGTGTGTGTATGTGTGTGTGTGTGGATGTGTGTGTGTATGTGTGTTTGTGACGCTGCTTGTAATCGCGATATCTCAAGATAGGATTGACCGACACTTTTCATATTTGGTATATAGATTTGTCATGTTGAGAGGAAGAACCCTATTGTTTTTGGAGGAGGTCGAAGGTCATCTGAGGTCACCAGAGGTCAAAAACCGAAAACCTTGTAATCGCGTTATCTCGAGATAGGGATGACCAACACTTTTTATATTTGGTATATGGATTTGTCATGTTGAGAGGAAGAACCCTATTGTTTTTGGTAGAGGCCAAAGGTCATCTGAGGTCACCATAGGTTAAACTGCGAAAACCTCGTAAATGGCTTGTAATCGCGCTATCTCGAGGTAGCAATGACCGACACTTTTCATATTTGGTATATAGATTTGTCATGTTGAGAGGAAGAACCCTATTGTTTTTGGTGAAGGTCAAAGGTCATTTGAGGTCACTGGAGATAAAAAGCCGAAAAGCTCGTAATCGCGATATCTCAATTAAGGTAGGAATGACGGACACTTTTCATATTTGATATATAGGTTTGTCATCTTGAGAGAAAGAATCCTATTGTTCTTGGTGGAGGTCAAAGGTCATTTGAGGTCACCAGAGGTCAAAGACCGAAAACCTTGAAATCATGATATCTCAAGATAGGAGTGGCCTGTATGGATTTGTCGTGTTGAGAGGAAGAACCGTATTGTTTTTGGTAGAGGTCAAAGGTCATCTGAGGTCACCAGAGGTCAAAAACCAAAAAACCTTGTAATCGCGATATCTCAAGATAGGGATGACCGACACTTTTCATATTTGGTATGTAGATTTTTCATGTTGAGAGGAAGAGGCCTATTGTTTTTGGTGAAGGTCAAAGGTCACTTGGGGTCACCGGAGTTAAAAAGCCGAAAAGCTCGTTAATCATGATATCTCAAGATAGGAATGACAGACACTTTTCATATTTGGTATATAGATTTGTCATGTTGAGAGAAAGAATCCTATTGTTTTTGGTGGAGGTCAAAGGTCATTTGAGGTCACTAGAGGTCAAAAACCGAAAACCTTGAAATCGCCATATTTCAAGATGGGAATGGCCTATATAGATTTGTCATGTTGAGAGGAAGAATCCTATTGTTTTCGGTACAGGTCAAAGGTCATCTGAGGTCACCAGAGGTTAAACTGCGAAAACCTTGTAAACGGCTTGTAAACACGATATCACCAGGTAGCAATGACCGACACTTTTCTTATTTGGTACATAGATTTGTCATGTTGACAGGAAAAAGCCTTTTGTTTTTGGTGAAGGTCAAAGGTCATTTGAGGTCACTGGAGGTAAAAAGCTGAAAAGTTCGTAATCACGATATCTCAAGATAGGAATGACCGACACTTTTCATATTTGGTATATAGATTTGTCATGATGTAAGGAAGAACCCTATTGTTTTTGGTGGAGGTCAAAGGTCATCTTGGGTTACCAAAGGTCAAAAGCAAAATTTCCCAAGAATTCCCAAGATTGTTATATGGGGTCACCAGAGGTCAAAAAGCAAAATTTACCAAAAATTCCCAAGATTGATATGGGATCACCAGAGGTCAAAAAGCAAAATATCCCAAGAATTCCCAAGATTGTAATCTGGCGTCACTGGGGTCAAAAATCAACATTTCCCAAGAATTCCCAAGATCATCATCTGGAGTTATCAGAGGCCAAAAAGCAAAAGCAAAATTTCCCAAGAATTCCCAAGATTGTTATATGGGGTCACCAGAGGTCAAAAAGCAAAATATCCCAAGAATTCCCAAGATCATGATATGGGGTCACCAGAGGTCAAAAAGTGAAATTTCCCAAGAATTCCCAAGATAGTCATCAGAAGTCCCCAGAGGTCAAACAGCAAAATATCCCAAGTATTCCTAAGATCGTCATCTAGGGTCACCAGAGGTCAAAAAGCAAAATTTTGCAAGAATTTTCAAGATCCAAGATCCACTGGAGTTGAATCCCTTTCAAGACACTTCAGATTTTCCTTTTTGTTATATTTGGTGGGGTTCAAAGGTCATGTGAGGTCAGCAGAGGTCAAATTGTTAAAACATAAAATGATGTAGTCAAGAAAGATAAATTTGAGGGATAAACCTCAGTGCAACAAAGCATCCCCATTCGGCAAGGAATCACTAAGCCTTTGGGCTTTCTGGTATTTCAGAATTATCTTGTGGACAGGATAGGTATAAATAGTGAACCATTGAGGTCCAAGAACAGGCCCTTGTGGGACATGCATAGTCATGAACAACAGGAGTGAATGAGGAATTCCCGACGCGAACATACTCTGGTCTTTTACACAGATTGACACCATTTAAGCGCGCTACCCTGTAAGCCAATAAAATCACGAAGTCTACCAAGCAAAATGTTATGGTCCACGGTATCGAACGCCGCGCTGAGATCTAAAAGGATAACGGCGTTTACATTTCCCTTATCCATGGCTGCCAAAATATTTTGAACGCGTAGTAGAGTGGTCTCAATGCTGTGTTTTGACCTGTAAGCACTCTGAAATTCATCACAAAGATTATGCTCCTCAATTACCAGACTCAGTCTAGCAGATACAATACGCTCAAAACAGTGGCGTAGCTAGATAATTTTTTTTTGGGGGGGGGGAAGCAAAAAATTTCCGACAGATTATTATTTTGAAGTAATGATGTACTATCTAAGCGTAGCGCCACATCATCTGGCGTGTAGCGAGCGGAAAACAATTAGATTGAAATATCTCCGAGATTGCCTTAAATGACACTTCCAGGCCTTGTCAGTAACCATTTCGATGTGTAATTCTGCTTAAAAACATAAGAAGTGTTGTAAGTGTTTCAAATGAATTGTTTTTATTTATTTCCGACAGAGACTAGAAATTTCCGACAGAGGCCTTCGGAGGCTTTGTGGGGGGCGACCGCCCCCTGCCCCCCCCCCCCCTCTAGCTAAGCCACTGGCTCAAAAAATAACATGTTATTCGAGATGTAACCAAAAGGATTTCTAAATTTGGAGGAAATCATCCCTTTTATCTCACAAAGGGCGCATATTTATTTATGAAGTTGAATATACAATACTATTGCAAAATTCCTCCGTAATTTGTCAAGTATGTTTTTCGTAGTAATTCAAGATTTAACCTTGGTTTATTGGGTCATTCAACCACTGGTCATGTGAATTAATATTGTTTGATTCGTCGTGATTTCAATTTATTTTCAGGCTAGTGTGCAGCTCCTTCAATGGGGGAGATTCTAGTAGTTTATGATAAAGAAAAATGATGAAATGTACACTGTCACACTGTCTAACAATTATCAGTTGGCGCGCAGAGCTAATAAGAAATTTCTTGCTAAAAATGTCTTCTAAGTACATTTCCGGGAACGTATAGTTCGAAGACATTTGTTTTATTTTGTGTTTTCATCATTGACGTAGGAAGCTGTTTTCGACTGGGGGCTGAACGTTGTTTTGCACCGCCATCGGTAGTCCCCTTAGAGGAATTCACCCTGCCCCTTTGGAAAATTTATGAATATTTGAGGGTAATTAAATGCAATCTGGTGCGATAGTTATGCAAATTTTAAGAAAAATTGCTGCATAGTTTTGACATTTTAATATACAGAGGGGTGAGAGGGCACAAATAAGGGGTTTTCCATGAATTTGGGGCGGAACCATACTTCCGCCGCACCACTGCTCCCTGCGCTCTTGGTTTTCATGTGTCACTCAAAAATGAACCGCACCGATGATCGCGAAAGTCGCTTATTAGTCTTCTAAAGCCATACGTGCCCGGCGTGTGTGCGGATTAATATCAAATTCAAGAATTTTTGAATTCGAAGCTGTATCGGTATCGGTGTCCGATTAAACATGATTTGGCTCGAAGTCTGAAGGCATACCCTGTCAGCGTTCAATTTGATACAGTAGAAGCAGTGCATAGGACAACTCTGAGTGGCGAAAGTCGTGTTTTGCAAGAATTTTATTAACCGTGTTGCGAGAATGTTTTAAACCAGGGGTGGAACATCCGGCGAGAGATCATCTGGTCCGGCCAACGAGGTAGTTCATGAACCGCGTAATTTCAGTAACACTTGAAATTCAATTAATAATTTCATCTACCATTTATCCCGTATAAGCTTAGTATACTATGTGATTTCTCTTCTGGTGTAGTGCTACTTCTCGCAGGTTGCACAATGTAGCATGCATTGTAAAGCATGTCTTTACACATGAACCAAACTATGAGGAACTATGCGACATTTATTTCGTTCACACCGTATCCTGGTATCAGTCCCGATGAATTTCATGGGTTAACCCCCTCCCCTCCCTTTAGTGGGTATAAATTACAGAAGTGAATAACTTTGCAATGTAATCATTAAACATTTGTAAGAAACCCGTCAAAACGATATTTTTCGGCGCCCTTTGCGCGCCTTTCCTTAGTTGCTTGTTTACTATTAAATGTACTTCAGACATCACAAATGGACCCTGCCATTAGTGCGAACTAAGACATTTAAAACAAATGATGATGTTGTGATAATTTGTAATCTGATTAACTTCGCGCATCGTAATGTATTTACAACAGAGTGTTACAACAGAGTGTAACGGTAATGCTGGAGTTTAATCAGTGGCGCCGGCAGGCTTTGGTGGTTGGGGGGGGGGGGGGACACAACAGATGATGTCGTAATGGCACTTCAGTTAACCTCCCAAGTCTGCACAAAATGCGTTTTTTTTTTCGTGTGCTCCCTACGTTCGTACACACAGTGGGGATCCTTCCTTTGTCAGGTGTCACTGCACTAAAGTGCCGTCCTGGGGGAGGGGTCTAAGGGGAGGGGGTGTCCCCTTCCCCTTTGAGAAATTTTTGCTTATTTAAGGTTTCTTAGATGCAAAATTGTGCTATCTTTTGGAATATTTTTGGAGCTGATGATATATAGCTGGAAAATGTCCGTAATCTAGTGAATTCTAATTTTTGGTTAGGTGAAAAAGGAGAGCATGTTGTCTAAGAGAAGAATACGTTGTCAACAAACCCCCTGAAGGCTCCCTTTTGGCTACTTTACCGCCTTCTATTGGCAACGTTTTTATCCAAAAATACGTGCGTGGAGTCCACAGAAACATTGTTGGAATATAACGAAATTTTTCCTCCCCTTCATTGTGCATTATAAAAAGGCATCTAAGGCTGGCAGATACCTGTATAGGGCCTTCCGGAAGCTCTAGATAAAGTACATAAAATGGAGCAACGACATAATGCTTATTACGTGACATCCAAATGATAATATAGAGTAGAGCACTTTACAACTATCGTATTTTTACTAATTTTGAACGAAAATCCAGATGAACAGCTTCCAGCAATGGAGAACGGGCGGGAGGGAGACTGTTGGTGCAGGAAGGTGATATTAGACCTCCCTGATAGGTATAGCAAAAGGGGTGAAGGACTAAGAAAGGCGTTTTCAGAATGCTTTTTTTGTCGTAAGTTTATTAAAAATCACCATCTATCAAGGGCGTAACCAGGAATTTGTCAAGGGGGCGAACCCCATAGACAGATTCTCATCGCTTTGCGCCACCATAGGTTGGCGCAAAGCGCGAGAAAATTTTGGCCCAAAGTGCCTCCCAGATCGCTGGAAATGGCACTTCCCAAGCCTTTTTTACAGCATATAAAAAGGAGAAACACTAGCAATATTGAAAAACACATTAAAAAAAACTCAAAAATATGCTCAAGGGTAAGGATGCCCCCTTCACCCCCTTGGCTACGTGTCTGCCATCTATACCTATAATGGCTGCGCGCAAAGCGCTCGGTAAAATTTTCTGGAAAATATATAACGGTATAATTTCAACTTTCCAAATCATGCTTCAACAACTTAGATTGAAAGATCGCATATTGATGCTATAGGCCCCTACAGATGTTGTGATTATAGTTCCATGTATTATTATGTTAATAATGGTCATAAGATGGAGTGCAAACCGTAAAGCATGCGCGCAAAGCGCGCGAAATTTTTCATTAAATGAGATTTCCATGACAAAACCTGCATTCAGAATCTGCATCGAGACACTTTCAATTGCCCAACAAACCTACATGCCACTCAAAATGCCAGTCTTTTACCTGTTAATTCGTAAACAGCTTTCAACTTTTGCTGCTGTGCTTCTCCGGGAGTTGCTATCAGAACATATTGATAATAAGAACACAGTGGTAAGGTTTGAAGCGCGCGGAGCGCGCGAAATTTTTGATAGTTTGCGAAGGATTTGCGAAAATTCTGATAGTTTGAGAAACATTTGTGATAGAAAATGATTAAATAGATCTATCACTCGGTTGAAGCACACCTCACCCTACCCCCTACAGAAATCTATAGCTTAATCGCCTTTTGGGATCATTTTAAAATTTTCAAAAAATTTTCATGGGGGGGCACGCGCCCCCCCCCATGCCCCCCCCCCGTGCCGGCGCCACTGAGTTTAATCCCTATACTGGGCTTTGCGGCAGACACTGCAGAGCTTTCGGGGATCATAATAGGTACACAACCCATTAGCCGTGCTGATTATCATCCACGACTAAAAGCAGTTTTACTCGATTGTCACGTAGTCAGATTAGTATAGGTATATGTATACACAAAACTGTAAGTGAACGGGGATGTAACCTACACGTAAATGTGTTTCTCATAGGAAGAGATTTTTTCGTTCCTTTGTGCATATAGACGCCGCCGTTGGCCTACGAGCGGTCTTATGACTGCCAAATGGCACGTAATAAGCAAAGGTTCCCCACCTCTGTTTTAAACTGGCGTTTCAGGTGTTTTAAAATGAACAAACCAGCCAGTCAATCAACTTGCTGCAGTGTAGACATCGTTTTCCGTCAGTTGCCGAAGAAAACGCATAGATCTCTCGTATTTATGATTTTAAGGCACCGAAAACCCATTGAACCACATTCAAGGTCTTCCGTTTTCAAACTTTCCCCGCTAGCCCCGGATCCACAGCCGTAGATGCACCCGCTTCGATGCTCTTTATGTGAAGGCTTCCCCTCAGTGACATATACCTGGAAGGTAGTTGTCTCAACATTAATTTCTATTGGACAGCAACAGTGAACATATTTTTAAAGCTCAGTGCAAACCTTGATATGATCCGTCGTCCTCACTTATCCTCCCCCACCCCCATCATTAAACTGTTAGTGCGAGAAAGGCTAATGTTCAAATTGTGATTTCTGTTTTTGTGGCCTGTTCAGTGCGCATCCAGTGCCATTTTGGAGATAATTATTTGCTTCATTCCATTGGTCACAATTTATAAACACAGAGCCTAAGTTCGGGTGCTTCCCCCTGGACAACCAATGGAGCTTTGTCCCTGGACCCCGCCGGGGCCCTACAGTGGGCCTCTGGGGCCCAACGTCTACAGAGAATGCTGCGCGTCTCTATGACGCTTTCAGTGACATTCAGTCCTTCACTTATGGATGTGCCTCACCCGCCGGCGGAACACTTGGCCTCAGTCTGTGTCCCCACTTTTAAAAGTCTGACGACGCCACTGATCTCAGGGAGATGCTCTAGGGAGTGGCACCTCCCCCCTCGTGAATTTACCTTTTAAAACCCCTGTGTATGCTTCAATACGATTAAAGAGAATCATCCCTCAGAAAGCCGACATGACCCCGATTCCAACTGAATTTTTGACTGAAAGTAGACTCGAATTGAAGCTTACTACAAGTTACAACCTTGTCCATCATAATTGGCCTCGATTCCGACTCGAGCGCTGCTAGTATTTTTTTTCTGACTAACTTAAGCAAACTCGGTACCGCTCGGGGACTCGGGGGAGGGGGAAATCCTCGTCCCTAAAAAGGGTTTAAAAAAAGTGTTGTCCCTTTTATATATTTCAACCTCCAGGCGCGGATCCAGGATTTTGAGAAGGGGGAGGCGCACAACACCGTCGGCCGAAAGCCGACAAGTGAGCGCCGAAGGTGCGAAGCTACGGCTGGGGGTGTGGGGTCCTCCCCCAAGAAAATTTAAATTCTAGATGCGCTTAGATGCGATTTCTCAGCATATAGGAAGCACATTTTCCATTTTCGATTCGGATGTGAGACAAAAAAAAATCGCTGGTCATCGAAAAAATGGGGGCGTGCGCCGGGTGCGCCTCCACCTGGATCCGCGCCTGCAGTGACCTCTCCGCTTTATAACCAATCATCTCAGTCGCCCCTTCAATTATAGATCAGTAACAGACTCCAGTCACTGCTCGACGCGGGGCTGACAATCCCCTTCGTATAATTCGCTCCATGGGATACAAGTCAGCTTGGTATTTGTGAGAAATAAAATTATGACCAAACTTTTTTTGATGAAATTACATCGCTTCAACTCTGGCAATGAAGTTCACATCCAACCAGGGAGGTGATATTCCCTGATCGAACCCTTCGATGTGCACATTGCAAATACCCAGATAGCGCAAGGCAATGGCGTTATGTTGGACCAGTGTTGGCAACTTGGCACTTCAGTTGGTATTACATTGGCTCAACATAACGCCAGCGCCATGTCTATCAGGGTATACACGTTCTGAGCAGTGCAAGCAGCATTGCGCAATGTTTTGAAAAACCCGCTGTTGTGAAAGCTATAGCCTTTAGGGAAATTTCCCCTAGTTGCGCAATCATTGCCCGATAAATGTACCTGCAGATCTTCATTACTAGCTGAGAAAAAGGTCAAAACTAAAGGTCTGATGTTACGATTGGTCGATTCGTCAAAGACTGGTGGAGCGAAGGCAATGGATTTAAACTTTAAAACCCAAGCAGATCATATAAACATGAGCTTTACAGGCGAGTCGTGTTCAGACTTCTTCGGTAAGGACAGGTTCGTTCGAACAAACGAGGTAGGCCTAATGTTAGGCTACTGAGTAATATCATTGTACTGTTGTAGCATAACCATTAGCCTACTATCTGTAAGTGTAACTCAGCTACGTGTAACGTTAGGCTATTCCCAAATAATCGTAACTTACTGTACTGTATAGTCTGGGCTAATTTTAATTTTTATAACTATTCAGTTAGCAAAACGCGGCCAAATAGTAATTACTAGCAGCAATTGGCAGGGACTTGACTTTGCAGTTAAATTGGGAGTAGGCTTAGGCCTAGGCCTAATCATATTCACAAGTGGCAAATCTATAATTCGGGGGTGGGGCAGTGGGGGAGGGGGTGTGGGAGAGTGGTGCCTGGGTCCTAAAATTTGGACCCCTTGAACATTCCAAAAAACTATTAGCCCACCTCATATATTTTAGTATGTCTTGCCCCAGACTGCGAACTAGCTTGAACAGACCTAGTCCTCAGTAAAGGCCCGTGTATAGCCGGTCGCCGATAGCTCCCTATACACGGTCCTTACTCCGACTCATTGAAAACTCGGGGTCTTCGACCAGCACAGTGCTGGTCGAAATTGATTTTCTTCTTATTGCAAAGGTAGGACCTAAAGTCTTAATAAACTACCATAACTTTTCCTTCCCATGTCTTACACTTATATTGCAGTTGTTTTTTATCACTTTAATCCTCTAAAAAGTTCCGAAAATTTGAAATAAAATCATCAACTTTGCCACTTCGTAAAAATTTACTGTAGCGTTTGAAATTTTTGTTGACATCAGAATGCCGTGTGCGTAACATTGTGACGTCACGCACAACATTTTCATTACTGTAGTTCCTATACATACACATGGCAATTGGCTCTGCAAACATTTTTTAGCTGACGTAACCATGTAGCTTATTAGCATACCGATGTAAACAAAGTTCCATAGTCACACAGTAAATTTTACGGTGCGAAAAAGTTGCTGATTTCATTTCACAATTTTGGCACTTTCCAGAAATTCTCAGTGATCAAAAACAGATGCAATACTCCTGTAAGATCTGGAGAAGAAAAGACCTGGTGGTAAAATACGATTTTTCTTTCAAAATTTGCTGTGAGAAGAAAGACAATTTCAACCATTACACAGACGGCTTATCCCCCCGCTATTTCCAGTGGTCGGTGTAAGGACTGTGTATAGTGAGCAATCGGCGAACGACCACAGTCCTTTACTGAGGACTAGAACAGACCCAACAGAATTCATTTGTAAGCTCAAAGTTTCATCAAAAATCCATTTATTTCAAGACCCGTAAAATACACCTTAACCACCTAGGTAACTAGGGCTGCCAATTTTTGTTTAATCTCCATAATGTTTAAACAGTCAGAAAAAAAGAGTTTGTTTACTGTTTAAATGGTGTCCATGTTTGGAATCAACAGTGTAATGCATTACTGACTCTATATTAGCCATGCAAAGATATTCGCAATATGCAGCTTTTTAAAACCTGTACCTGGAGATCTAGCGATCAGTTCACCACCTTGTTTAATTCACCCAAATTTACTGTACCAAAGAACAAAACTGTCGAATTTGCAGTTATAAATTTTACAGTTGATATAGGGCCGAAATGTACACCAATATGTTTGGCCAGTGAAACCGTCATGATGAAAGCACAGCAAAGTCATAGCGTGTGTATAGGTCTGTAGCTGCATGCAAACACTTTAAAGACATTAGGTTACGCAGTGGCGCACCGGCTGTTCAGAACTTGGTTGATGTACATTGCAAGAACATTGGGCATGGTACTGAAAATTACAGCATTTTTTGATCGCTGCTTGTTAACATAATTTCCAGTTGTTACATCGCAGTTTGCAGTAGTTCATGGTGGGTGCTTGAATGTAAAACATGCATGTTAATTTGTGTGAAATTAGAAGTATGTATGATGCTTTTATGATTTACACGGCAACAATGTCTGAAACATAACCTTGAGCCCTGATGAGCTGTGAACGAAAGTTACCAAACTCGATCGCACTAGCTCCATTGATTTGCGCACAGCCAGCATGCACCGAACAGATATTTACGTATGGATATATAGTGTGTGTATGCGTTACATACTCAGGGCTCAAAATAACGGGGGCCCATGGGCCCGATGCTCCTAGAAATTCGCTCAGGCCCGTAGCTTCTACAGGGAAAGGGGCCCGGTTGGCTCCTAAATATTTCAAGTCTAATTGTACAGTCTGCATGTGAACCTCTCTATCCACAACTCAACGATCTTATATCTCGCACAGCCTGTGTATTCCTATACTTGTACAGTCACTGAAAACCTGCGAAAACATGCATTATTTTTGAAATCAGTTCACATCGCTGATCAACAGTCTGCTTTGTCACAACACAGAAGATCACTCACGTAGACATAAACCGATATCAGTCATGAGTAATATAGGCCTCACAAGATCAACTGACGAAGACAGTTGGCAGGAACTGAACAGTGCCCTTCATTTTACGGGCAATAACTTCTGGACTTACGAGAAAATTTTGAAAATGTGGCATTAGCCCAGGGCATGAAATCTTGAAAAAGGACACGGTCAAAATGAGGGAAATAGCCGTCGGTCTATGTTATTTCAATGGACATTTACTGAGGGGCATCACGGCCATCAGAAAGGGCCCGACGGCCATGACCGTTGGTGCCGTCAGGTTATTTGGAGTCCTGCTAGCCTGCATGCAACATGGTCTAAGAGGGTGTGCACAGACTGGTTTCAGGCTAGTTTCAGCCTCAACTTACCTTAACTATACCCATACTACACGTTTTCAAGCACGTAAAAAGCACCCGTACACTTTATCAGTCCTTTTTTATTTGTAAGTTTTGGGCCCCTTGATTTCTCATTTGGCCCCTAGATTCCATGGGATAGGGGCCTGGCAGGCCCACAAAGGTTGAAGGCTTATTTCGACCCCTGATACTGCTATGTGAAATGCTCAAAACAAACACATGTAAGCCTACACCCTCTGTTTATGTATAGGTAAAGCACAGTAGGATGTCCAAGTACATGCAAATGAATATTGCCTGTTTTTAATTAATGCTGATAAAATGCTGAAACTCAAAAAAGTTTGCCATATATATGGACCTTGCCAATAACTTAGGTTGCTATGTTGTGATGGTTTATAATAAACAAGGTAACATCAAAATATGGTATACATAGAACCCATGAAGCACATTTGAAATTATTTGACATACATTTATGTGATGCATGTGTATGTCAAACAATTGTAGGGAATTGTAAATTACCCTGTGAACATCATTAATTGATGTTACCATGTTTATTATCAATTATCACAGTCATATTAGCCTATAGGTATAAAGCAAGGACCATATATGATAAACATTTATAATTTCAGCATTTCTTATTAGCATTTTAACGGTGAACACAGTTTCATAATGGGTGTAACATTGACATACATTTACAATTTATGGTCTCCTGAGCTTAATATTGCTCAAAAAGTGCCCCCAGTGGGTTAGTTATTAAGTATTGCTATGTATCACCCTCAGAAAATGGCAAAAAGTATGTACATGATAAACTTTCTAAAAAATAGCCATATCTATTTTGTATGCCAATGTGTTACACCCGTTATTTTTCTTGATGTATGTCAATGTTCGCCTGTCATATTTTCCATAGGACGTACATAGAAATATTTTTTCAAAATTGAGGTAGTAAGATGAAAATTTTTAGGCTATCTCTGTACATCTAAGGATTAGCCCTGAACATAATAATACAAATGAAACTACTAAAATCTGCATATATAATAATTATCTGTTGGTTTACTGTGTAATTGCCCATACATATATATGTACACACACACACATATATATATATATATATATATATATATATATATATATATATATAGGTCGATAAAGGTTGTAAAAAGTGCTTAAAGTTTGCGGAAAATTCCACGACGTTTCGAGTGTAGACTCTTCATCAGGTGGCAAAGAAATGCAACTGAATAACAAAGAAGTAGAAATAGAGAAGAAACACATTGAAGAAAGGCACGAACAAACCGGTCGCACAGAACGAACACGGTGTAAAAAAGCGAAAGAAGGCTGAAACTCGGGACCCTCTCCCCACACGGTCTTAACATTAGAATGGACCATTTTTAACCTGTTCCCCTTTTCATTACTTTTTACCTGTTTTTTCAGCCTTCTTTCGCTTTTTTACACCGTGTTCGTTCTGTGCGACCGGTTTGTTCGTGCCTTTCTTCAATGTGTTTCTTCTCTATTTCTACTTCTTTGTTATTCAGTTGCATTTCTTTGCCACCTGATGAAGAGTCTATACTCGAAACGTCGTGGAATTTTCCGCAAACTTTTTACAACCTTTATCGACCTACATACTACTCTAGTGCTCCGCAGTATTTCGACCTTATATATATATATATATATATATATATATATATATAGATATCTATATATATATATATATATATATATAGTATGTTAGAGAAACCGTGTGTTGATCGAACAATCATAGCAGAATAAATGAGCGAAAAGTTTGATGTCCTTTCTCAATCAACTGTATTTATGATCTTTTATTCACAATAAATATTCTGTGAATAAAAGATCATAAATACAGTTGATTGAGAAAGGACATCAAACTTTTCGCTCATTTATTCTGCTATATATATATATATATATATATATATATATATATATCTATATATATATATATAGATATATATATATATATATATATATATATATATATATATATATATATATATATATATATATATATATATATATATATATATATATATATATATATATATATATATATATATATATATATATATATATATATATATATATATATATAAAAAAACGCTAATTCCCACCTTAAGGGGAAATTGTTATATCTGCTTGTACATAGGGCGAAAAAAAGATAATAAAATACATAAGAAATAAATTCGCCCTAACGTCTAAACATATAATTAACGTTATTTCAATGGCCAGCCATCCGTTCGTGTTAACAGCTAGGTGTCCGTTAATTTGACAACTTTGAAGTAATGGCATCTAGTTTGTAAATCTAAGAGGGCGCCCTTGTAAGTTTACGTATTCCTATAGAAAAAGTGTGTGGAAACGTTAAGGCGAAACTTATATTTCACCCGAAAATTTTTTTCCCCTTAAGGTCGACTTTTCAACAACAACTTTCCCCCTAAGTGCCGAATTAGAGAAATATATATATATATATATATATATATATATATATATACATACATATATATACATCTATATATATACTGCTACATGGGGGCTAAGGTGGACATGCTTTAAAAAGGGTACTTTGGTAGACATATTATTATGGTACTATGGTAGACATATTATGCACCATTCAGGCATGTAAGAGTGATTCTGCATGGTGTAAAGTACCACTATGGCATGTCTCCTGTACTCCAGTGAGGCTGTTTTTAAGTCCCATGTTGTATTTGAGATATAATGTTGGTTTTACCCAAAATCGTGTCCACTTAAGGCGTGTCGTCATTATGTGAAGTCCACGAATTGCCCCAATTTGAAACCTTCCACGTATATATCACGCTGATTTCAACCACTGATTTCTACTGAGGGAGTGATTGGATCGGGTTCATTTGTTGACACAAAATAGATGGCGCTCTGTATTATCAGAAGCCATGCTTTCGATTCACTCACTCTCCAAAAAATACTTTTCCGAGAGGCCTGAACAATATGTGGACACGAAAATGGTAACGTAATGTCAAAGTCCATGATTTGGCTCAATTTTACATGCGGGTTGTCCATGATAACCCGCATTTAGCTATATATATATATATATATTTTGCTAATTTGGGATTTAGGCGAAAAACCGTATGAAAAAACGCGACTGTTGGGAGAACTCGACCCTTAGGCGAAAGAATCGTTTAGCCTTAACGTTTTACACACTGTTTTATATAGGAATGCGTAACTCTATACGCAAGTCCGATTTACCACATAATGTTTATGCAATTACTTAGCTGCACACCAACTTACGTGCATGTATCCGTTAACACTAAGGACTTACGGGCCATTGAAATAACGTGCATATATATCTCAGAACCAAAAGGGGAAATATAATCTTATGTATTTTATTGTTTTTCTCTTCACCGGTTGTATTGGCAGTATACCGATTTCGCCTAACAGGTCGAATAAGCATTTTATATATATATATATAAATATATATATATATATATATATATATATATATATATATATATATATATATATATATATATATATATATATATATATATATATACCAAGGAGCTTGAAGGAATCCAACACAAGCTTCAATATTCAGTGGAACATCCTCAAGCGTATACCAACACGCATGACCGCCCACGGCCAGTGCAACCTGTGTACGGAAGAGAAATTAGCAATACTCTCAGCTGACAAAACATCTCTACTAAACAAAAGGTCAGAAATCGTGTCCAAGTGTCGCCATAGCAATCGCCGGTATACAAGACCAGCCAACCGTAGGGATCCTCCTTGAGTAGTACACTGTATTTAAGTTAAGAATCATTCAATCCCGGTTAGTTGCCTGATGATCGTGTGAGAGCGTGAAACTCGGAGTAGCGACAATCCATCTTAATACTAGTATATATATATATATATATATATATATATATATATATATATATAACGCTAATTCGACCTGTTAGGCAAAATCGGTATACCGCCAATACAACCTGCGAAGAAAAAAACAATAAAATACATAAGATTATATTTCCCCTTTTGGTTCTGAGATATATATGCACGTTATTTCAATGGCCTGTAAGTCCCTAGTGTTAACGGATACATGCATGTAAGTTGGTGTGCAGCTAAGTAATTGCATTAACATTATGTGGTAAATCGGACTTGCGTATAAAGTTGCACATTCCTATATAAAACAGTGTGTAAAATGTTAAGGCGAAATGATATTTTCGCCGAAGGGTCGAGTTCTCCCAACAGTCGCGTTTTTTCATACGGTTTTTCGCCTAAATCCCAAATTAGAGATATATATATATGTGTATATATACATATATATATATATATATATATATACACAGTAGTTACATGTATTACTGTTCAGTGTGGAAAACAAATTTGAAAATTGACCTTTAAAATACAAAAATGTATGCAAAAAGCAATTACAAGACAGACTTGTTTTATAAAATGGAAAGTTCCTGTCTTTATAAATGAACATTTCTGAAACTGGATGCTAATTAAGGATTCCTTCCATCACACAAATGTCACATGTTTTTATTGGGCCACTCAGCCACAGGTCATATGGGTGTGTTGTGTGTGGTATAGTTTGCACCCTCTCCCCCCCACCCACCCCCACCCCCCACCCCTTCCACCCCCCCCCCCACACACACACTCCATACAAAATTTCTTACAGCTAATATATTGCAGGAGTAATTATTGCACAGTGACAATAAGGTAGCTGCATGTTTTAACAGATTTGTAGCCCTGCTGCAAAATGTATGGTTACAGAAGCTAAGTAACGTAACTTGTCTCTTAAGAGGCTGCAGTACATGCAGAAGCCTTGAATACGCAGTCAAAACTAAAATTTGAGGAGCAACTATAGAATGCCACACCACTGTCAAAGGACCCCGCCTGCAGTTGCAGTGGCAATATCTTATTTTTAGGCTATGGACAGTGGCATAGTTAAAGGGGTCATGGGGGCATGAGCTACAGTATGCTTTCAAAATTTTATTTCTTTCACTGGGATTTTTCTCAAGAAGTTTCAGGGTGAGGCAATCAAAAGTCCTATCTTTTAGCCTGGGTAAGTGATGGTAATCTTGTCATTTGAAAGCCTACAGTATCGGATTACGCAGTTTTAAAGAGACTACAGGGGTACACAGGAACTGCCCAGCCCAGTAGCTGATGAAAAAAGCTTCAGTCTCATGGGTAGGTCTGCAGTTGTTACAGGAATTGATTTTTATGATATTAACTGCATGTTCAATATGTCTACTGTAGCATAATCCTAGAAAATAAAACTTCTACAGACTTGGGCCAGTCATGGTCAGGGTTGATCGGCTGTCTTAAGTAATTCTTCCCTCCAAGAGGGACATGAATGCCAACCAAGATTCAATTTTTTTCTTCAGGGGGACTGTTTTCAAATGTTTTGGAAAATGCCACTCATAAGCAAAATGTCTATGGGAGCTAATTTGGGGTAAACAGGCAATTTTACTGTCTTTGTTAACATCTATTTTTCAGGGGGAAAGCCCTGAATATTGCAACATTTAGCATTTTTTCACACACTCAGAATCTTCCTTGGGGCAATTTTTGGCTGCTGCTGAGAGCAAAAACTCTCTCTTGCCTTTTGTGGAGCTTGTAAAAAGGAAAGCTCAAAGTAAACAGGAGAGTGCACTGTGAGACACAAATTAGTCACAATATAATTTTACTGCCATAAAAAATTCTGGCCCTTACCACTTGAGAACATGATAATGGTCTTTTCATTTTCTCCTTTCTCTTCAGACTTTATTTGTGAATATTTTCTAGATGGGCAAGATTCCGTCAGAAGAAAGATTTAACAATGGATCATACTTGAAAGGTACTGTGTATGGGTGCTTGGATGGATAGCAGAATTTACTCAGAGGGAGGGGGGAAGGCAGGGCTTACAGTAATTTCAGTTAAGGATGGAATTCTAAAATTTTCCAATAATAGTACAGTAGTGTTTGTGCATCAAATATTGGGTTTAAGATAGAATTACCAAATAAATTGAAAAAATGATAAATTGAAGAGACAAATTTCTGAATTTCGGTGTTTATGATGCATTAGAATAAGTGCATCTTCTGTGTTTCACACTTTAAACAGAATGCAGCGTACTGTAGGAATATGCAAGGTCTATGAGTCTCATACCATACCAATAAGTTCATATCAGCTCACAGCTTGCATTGTGAATTTTCTCCATAGTATCCGTGATGCCATATACACATCAGGTGTTAATTAAGTCAGCTTGTATGGAAATGAGCTAAAAGTAAGCTTTTGCTGTCATAATTCATCAAAATTGATTTTAAACTCAACCTATCAAATAAATCTACAGTATAGGAAAGTCATGTACATCGGATTTTGGTATCAAAAAATGCCTTAATTTGCTTTTTCCATTAGTACAGAAAACTCAGTATGGCCAGCTATCTGATCCACGCTGTCTTTCACTTATGTAGCGAGCCTGAACACCAGCCTGCCTGTAATTAACTTATCCCAGATGGTAAAAGTCTTCCAAGTTTATTTCTAGTCCCTTTTGCACTTAAAAACAAACCCTCCATCTGTAGGAATATGTATGGCCTGTGAATCTCATACTGTACCAACTAGTTCATATCAGTTCATAGCTTGCGTTATTGCTCACAGGTCACAATAGCCCCTGCCATATCCACACACAACTGTGTGCTAGCTGTCTGTCTTTGAATTGGGCTACACTACTGCTCTGTGCATGTCATCACTGACCAATCAGAGTTAAGCTCTTGTTTGAATTTATGTCAACCTAAGGACAGTCACCTATTGTGAACAGAATAAAAGTCTGGAAATACCAAATATGTTTGGGTGATGCCACAGCCTCTTTAAAAGAAGAGTCTAAGCCCAAATCAACTTTTGATATATTAAAGGGGTACTTATTCTGTTGGAAAGCTTCTAGTGAAATTTGCATTGAAATGAAGTGTGTGGTTCTCAGATATACTGTAAGCAGTTGAGTTATCACATTTCCAACACCAAGGGAACATAAGCGAGAACATACTGTATGATGTCATAGCCTGACCAATATTAACTTCAAGGTCAGCACAACAGATTGAAATAACGACGGAAACAAAGCACTGCTCATCAATATGAGGAGGTGATATAACCCCAGCTTGCCTCAAGCTCCCTTTGGGTTACAAATGTACTGTATAGCTTCATTTGCTGATATCTGGAGTACTACATGTCCAATGTGAATGGAAGTTTCACCAAATTGCATAGATTTACTGTCGTTCGTCTTTCACTTATAAATAATTTTTTGTGCTTAAACACAACACTTTCTTTAATGAGCAGGTCTGCCTGGGATGTCACATGGTATGATGCAACTCCCTACTGTACAACTACTACAGGGAAATACCATATTATGGTGTTACAGTGTATCTACTGTATTAGCATGTGTGTAATTTTGAGCTTCATGGCAACCAGAGTAGCATATAAGTTAGTCTGTTATTAGAGTTTAATACTGAAGCTAAATATAGTAACTCCTCCCATTCATGCAGTGCATGGCACTCATGCCCTATGGGTTAGTGTGAAACTAGTTGACTTTTCACTGTGTGAGACAGTATAAAAGAAGTGCCTAATAGCTTTTCTAATCAGAACAATGATGTTACATTTCTGGTTTCAATAAAAGGAGGTACCTATGCATTCATAATGGTGTGTGTGTACATCCATGTGTGGCGTTGTGTGTGTTTGTGATAACCTTGTAAACACAATATCTCAACTTAGGAAGCTTGGATACATTTCATACTTACAATGTGGTTGTCCCATGGTGAGAGTGAAAACCCTGTTGTTGTGGGCAGGTGAAAGATCATCTGGGGTCACCGGAGGTCAAACTGAAAACCTTTTTAACACGATAACTCAAGATAGGAAGCATGTATACATTTCATACTTAGCATGTGCATGTTCCAAGGTCAAAGGGAGAAGCCTATTTTTGTTGGAGGTCAAAGGTCATTTGAGGTCACCAGGGGTAAAATACTGAAATCCTTTTTAACACAATATCTCAAGGTAGGATGTGTGGATGTATTTCATACAAGTATGCCCTGTGGTGAGGGGAACATACTCTTTTTGGTGGAGGTCAAAGCTCATCTGGGGTCACTGGGTCAAATCTGAAAACCTTGTTAACATTCTGTTACCAGCTGGGAAACTTGGATTGATTTCATACTTAATACTGTATGTAAACACTTCATGGTAAAAGGAAGAACCCAATCATTTCTGGTGAAAATCAGATGTCATCTGAGGTCACTGGAGGTCAATTTCTGAAAACCTTGTTAATACAATATCTCAAGGTTAGAAAATTGGATAGATTATATTTATAGTGTGTGGATGCTCCACGGTCAGAGAAAGAAACCTGTTTTTTGGTGAAAGTCAAAGGTCATCTGAGGTCACCAGAGGTCAACACGGAAAACGTTGTTAAGACAATATCTCAAGGTGAGAAACTTGGATATATTTTATTCATAGTATGTGGGTGCCCCTTGTTTTAGAGGAAGTACCTTATCATTTTTGGTGGAGGTTGAAAGTCATCTGTGGTCATCAGGGGTCAAACTCTGAAAATCTTGTTAACATGATATCTCAAGGTAGAAAGTATGTATACATATCATATTTCAATTGTGGATGCCCCATGAACTCAGTCGTTTTTGGTGGAGGTCAAAGATCATCTGGGATCACCAAGGTTAAACTCTGACTCCTTACAACATTTTATCTCAAGTTAGAAAACACATACTTGTCATACTTCACATGATAATGAATTAAATCCAGTACAAAGTCCCTGCTGGTTTTGTTGGAAGACAAAGGTCATGCTAGGTCACCACAGGTCAAAATGCAAAATTTATCAAGAATTCCCAAGATCAAACTATTTTTTCCCAACACATTAAGATTTGCATTCAACTGGTGACTGAAAGAAATGGGACATCTTGGCCAGTGCCTAGCTAGGGCTCAGAAACTGGGGGGAATTTCCCTCCTCAAAATTTTTGAGGGGGATTTCAAATTCTAGGGGGGGGGGGGATTTCCAGAAATAATAAATCAGTGAAATGAGAGAATCAGTTATGGTATTGTATGACTCATTGATTTCTGCTTGTTCTTCTGTGTCACAGTCTCCAGACAAGTTCAAGAGTTCCAAATTTACATGAAGTATGTAGGAAAATAAAAAAGTGTGGGCCATGAGGTCTGCGTGGGAATTTCCTGCTGACAGTTATTTTTTTTTGCAGGACTTGGAAAGTCAGTGCAGGAATTGTGAGCGCACCTTATAGTAAACACTGATCTTGGCATTATTTGGGGTTACACATTGTACGTGCATATCATTGAAATCACAACGCATTTTGGCAAGAACCTGTTTAGCTTGTTATACGTTTCGGAAATAGCGTCCCTGAAAAGTCATTACTATTTATACAACTGAAACACCTCCTTTTCTTCATGTTACAAAAGTTAGTCATAGCGTATTACAGTTATGTCCTGCTGTTCAAGCCTCAAACTCAAATTCAGTACAGAAAAAAAAGTTTCAGAAGTGGGTTTATTTGATTCAAAACAGATATTTTGATAAACTGGAAAGAACTAGGGGCAGGGGAATCTCCTATGTAACTGGAAAGCCCCACTAACTATAGAATGAAACAAAGAGCTAGGCACATACTGTACATGTGTACAAGATGTTTTCCCTAGGGTTGGGGTGCGTAGCCTTCCTTGCCCAAGGAAACCTGCATTATCTGAGAAAAATACCAGAGTTTTTCCAGTTAATGGGTTTTTGCTCCATCTAAGGGTGGGGTTGTTCTCTGGCCAGGACTCAAGAAATTTATTGGGAGTCTCATATGTGTAGAAATGCCTCTGGTCACATTAGTGCCACAGGTGGTATATCCAGATTGAAAAGAGTTTTCAGGGTTATTCTTCAAATGCAAAATATGTACAGTCTTTACCTTAATTCTGTTAATTCAGTTGTAGCAGGACAAGTTTGATTCATAATATCAGTGAGTTTGTATTCATTTCTAAACTGTGGAACAATGTCAGATTTATACTCAGTAAAGCTACCCTGCAAAAGTTTGGCCAGGGCTCTTCATTTCCCAATTGCTAGCAAATGCCTTACGTCTAGTTCACCCGCTTGTTCAGTATGTTTATTAAGAGGCAGATAAACAACCAAGGCAGAAATTTTACTGGAGTGCATTTTAGTAAAATTCAAGTATGACTTGTGTTACAAAGTTATCATTACAGATTTATTGTGTATTTATACAGTCAAGTATTGAAAAAGAGATAATGTAACCTTGCTTTAGCACTGTATTATGAATTATTTTACTAAATTATTTATTGTCATGATTGAAAGGTATAAAAAATGAATTTTGAGAATAAGTCTAGTAAATACTGTATGATAACACAAGTTCTGTATAGCCTGAGGTGAGAATAATTTAGTAATGAAACAGAATAAGAGAGAGCTGAAAAGCAAATTGTTAATGTGTAATTTGATCTGAAAATTGTTACATTGACTTTACCAAGGGCATTAAATATTCAGGTTTGATTATTTACAGTACTAGTAGGCCTACTGTTTTGTTTACTAGTTTACGTGCAGTACTTTGCTTTCTCAACAAAACAGAGGCTCACACATTTAAACATAGGAAGTTGTTCTTAGCTGGAGGTTGTAGGAAGACGGTGTGAATATTTTAGACTGCTGGCCTCGGGGAGGGGTCTGAGGCAAAGGGTGGGCCTCTCTTTGGAAATTTTTGTTGAAACTTGAGCAGTCTGAAAGAAAACTGATGCTATCTTTTTAGATTTTAAAGCAAATTGATTAAAAAGTTTGATATTTTGTTGAATAAGTTTGATGTATTTCACAGGGTGCTTTCACTATTAAGTCTCCCACATTTTTGTCAGGGGGCTCATCCCCTTCCCCACCCTGTTACTTAAAGTTGTCTTCAATGTCTACATTCTTTTTACAGCTTTTTTTCTTGTGCTTGTTCTGGCACAAGTAACATGGCCCATAAGAAGCGTGAGAGCAGCAAGAAGATGTAGTGATGCCTGTTACAGGAGTACAGAACGGTATTGTAAGGTCTTCTATGGTGGTCGTGTGGCACTGTGTGTCAAGTGTGAAGTTCCTTGCTCAAGTCGTAGGCTAGAAGACCAGAGGGTGTGTGCTGAATTCTGCCAAGGTAAACAGCTCTTCTAAGGGAAACTTTTTTATTAAAAGATATCATACAAAAACTTTGTGAATTGAATATTTTATGTAAGTTTGGTTTTGAGAGAAATATTTGCTTTCTGATTAGTTGGATATCTTTTCTACCTGACAGTTTGCACCATATCAATGGAGTTTTGCTTGCATTCTGTAAGTTCTAGCTCTTATTCAACGCATGACCTTTCAGTGCTGCACTGTTTATTTGTGACATTTCATGTGTTTGGGGCAATGAATGTTCAAATTGTTTTATAGCTGTAAAAGGTTAAACAGGTCTTAGGATTTATCTCAAAGTCTTTTTCAGGAGCATGTTGCTGCTGCCAAACTCTGGAATAATCTTTCTTCATCTGTGCCTTCCATAACTTTTCTGGATGCTTTTAAAACAAATCTGAAAACCCACCTTTTTTCTGATTTTTGGTTATGATGCCACAGGCAGCATAGTAACCATTGCATTCAACTTGGCATGTGTATGATGTGCAAATGTGCGTGTATGTATGTGTGAGTGCGTATGTGTGTGTGTGTGTGTGTCCGGGCAAAGTTTGTGTACAAGTTAACGCCTAGTAGCAAAGGTCTGTGCTTGGCATTTGATAGGTATGTAGACCTCGGTGTGAAGTTGTGCCCTATTGCTTTTGGTACCAATATCATGCATAGTAATGAGTGGGCAGGGCTAAACATAAAAGTCATGAAATGGGGATATTTGTTTTTCAGGATGGCTGATAAGCTTCGTATTTGGTATGGGTAATCTAATAGGCAGAGGTAATAGTTTTTTGAGAACAGTACATCACTTTTATTAAAATTTATGAGTGGGCAGGGTTATAAGCAAACCCCTAGTAGGAAATTTCTGCTGTATGTATGAAACTTTGCAGATATGTTCACCTGAGTGTGAAGTTGTGCCCTATTCTTTTTGACAGCAATATCTCTCCATAAGAATGGCTGATTAGCTCCATATGGGTGTGGGTAATCTAATAGGCAGAGGTCATAGTTTTTCTGGAACAAAATATCACCTTCCAAAATATGAGTGGGCAGGGTAAATTGTGAAAGTGGTTGAAAGTGCTTGTGTACAAGCAAACACATAGTAGGAAAAGTCTACTGTGCTTGATATTTGGCAAGGATGATGACAGGTGGTGTGAAGCTGTGCACTATTGCTTTTGGCACGGATATCATGCATCATAATGAGTGGGCAGGCCGGCTGAACCTAAAAACTAAAAATCGTAAAATGTCAATATCTAACAGTCAGGATGGCTGATTATCTCCATATTTGGTGTGGGTAATCTAGTACAAAGACGTAATAGTTTTTTGGAACAAAATTCCTCCTTCAATAATATTCATGAGTGGGCGGGGTTTATTTTGAAAATTGCTGAAAATGCCTGTGTACAAGCAAACCCATAGTCCAAGAGTATTGCTACACACAATACTCGGTGGGTACATTGACCAGGGTGGCTACTGTTTTAAAATGTTGTTTGCAATTTGTTGTGTCTGGAATGTGTGAGGTCAAACAAAGGCTGTGTGAGGGTTATTTGGGGACATAATTTGAAAATATTGCAGAAGGCTTCTCTGTCCACAAAGCAGAGGAGTGTTGTTGAAGTTCACTGAGTGTAAACTTTGAACAGAGTTTCTTGTCTGATCCACAAGAATTTCTGTTTGGACATACCAATACTGTGTCTTCAGTAAACTTTGAGAAAAGATGAGGACAGCATTAGATACTGTAATTGAGTGAGATTGCTAGATTGCTATTTGGCAAACAGAAGTGTGCCACTGTCCTGGATAAGGACACATGAGCATGCATGAACTGCAAATTGGAATTGATCAATAAAATGCTTTCACATTTTGTTAGTTTTAAAAAAAGGAACTAAATTACTGGCCATTTGGCTCAAATACACTTGAGTGTGCATGAACAGTGATTACTTCATTGAATAAAACAAATTGAAACTGTATATTGTCTGTGTGAAGATCCCAGATAATCTTGTGTTGTTAAAAACTGCCCACTTGACCCAATATACAGAGGCCTAGCCTTTGTTTTTCTTCAGAGCAGCGTATTTATGCTTGAGTGTGTTTGTTTACGCAAGATGTGCAAACCTTCAGTTCAAATGGCTCTTTGGGCTTGAAAATTGCATGTATGTAACTGTGCTGAAAGTACCATGACCAATTGCATGAATAATGAAATAACATTAGTTTGTGGCATCGTAAACGTTGTGGAGTTGTTTCTTGTTAATTTTTCTGGTTGTGACTGAGGCAGTACCATGAGCTTTAGTACTTTTTATGAAATTGTCGTTATCTACTGCCCATGTGTGGGGACTTTTTAGTTTCAGTAGTTCCTACTAATTCTTTTTATTTGAAAAAAAGAAGCTAAAACTTAGAACTTTGGAAACTTTATATAGGTGCAATAGATTAATGTGGAAATTTTGAACTCAAACTGCTAAGTTTTCCTTCTTTGACCAGCAGCAATATTTTACAATAGAATTTTTAATGGTGTCTGTTCAAAAAATCCAAGTAATATCATGCTGAGTAGTTTGCCTTTAAACTAAATTTTATTCCTTGCACACTGTAAGTGATGATTTCAATATCTAAAACATTAAATTGAAAGAACAAATCAGTTCTGAGGGATCATGAATCCATTTTTGGAAAGAGTACAAAATGTGCTATAGGGGAAAGGATGGATGGTGGTAGGGGGTGGTCTCAAAGACCCCTGTCCTCTTTCAAAGTGTAATAAATGACAATGATTTTTTGCAGAAAATCACCATTTTTCACATTTATCCATGGAAGGGGAGAAGGCCTGAAGGAAATGTTTATTTTGTACTCCTCTTTTTAAAAATGTAAAAAAAGGATGACTGTTTACAAAAGAATAGTTAAGTAGTGCACGTTTTGACATTTGGGTATGGATTTCAGTATTAGAAGAGGTAAAACAATTGAATACCTGTGTTGCTAGGTTACTCCAAAATAGTCCTGCAATGCCAAGACCAACAAAAATGCACTCTTAGCACTTTTGCTATTCAAGTCAACAACTTGACATCTTGATTTGAAGAGGAATTCCTGTTTATTAGTTTGTGTGTATGTACATTTTTGGTTTTTTTTAGAGGGGGGGGGGGGGAGGGGGAACCATGGGTTGTGGGACACAACATGGTGACAGTGTGTTAAAATCAAAGATGAGAGGTATTCAAAGTTCATGCCCTCCATATAAACACATCATTATGACCAGCTACTTATGAGATGTAGTATTTGAATCATATTTTCAGAATCATAAAAATATACTAACACTTTGTATAATGTAACTGTCGCACCATTGCAATTTACAGATTTACACTGCCTGCCTTGTTTAAGTGAAAGTATCAATTTTGCTACTGTGTGATAATGCTATATTGTATGTTAATAGTGTACAAATATTTTCACTTATTCACTACTGATGATACAACTCAAGCTCTGTGAGACTCAAAAGTTGTTTAAATAAAAAATATGTAGTGGTACCCAGGCTTGATACCCTGAATAACAAGTGAACTTGTAGTTAATTGTACAAGTTTAAAAAAGTGAAAAATACTTGAAATGATCCAAATATAAAGTAGATAGGCTTTCACAACAGGATTCCTTAGCAATAGAAGTTTCTCTAATGGCATACTCATTGAAACTGTTTTATTTCTACAAAATGATCTATCTCATAAATTCAACTCTTAAACCACTTGTGTCTTCACATGAACCTTTAATCATGTTGTATTAATGTCTCCCTTCAGTATGTAATGTTGTAAGTTTACCCACTGTCGGGGGGGGGGGGGGTAATGCTGTGGTCTTCCAGTTTGACAGTTACATATAGGCCTTGGTGCTTAGGGACGTTTGAAAGGCAAACCAATGTCTCCCAGTCACTTTGTGGATCTGCATGGTTTTCATCTCCCAGTGCAAAACTTTATTTCCATTTATTTCATCTTTCTTTGTGATTGAGGAAGTTTAAGAGCTTTTTATGGTTTGTATTGTTTTTGGTGTTTCTGTATGTTTATTTATTCAACAGGGGTCATTATCTTTGGTTTAAATTATCATGACGCTAGAAACGAATTTCTAGTTTTAGCCATCTCTAGTTGACCACTCTTAATCCAGAATCTATCAGAAAACTTTCTGTTTAGGTATCTTGAGATCAATAAAGTTAAAGGGGTTTAAACCCCTTTAAAGACTGTTTGGTCAATAGAGTAAGTTTGTTAGTAAAAGGGTTTTTACTGTTGCAATTATAGAGATAAGCTTCACCCGGGAAAAAGCCTTTATCTCAGGTAATATCGGCTATTAAAAATATCCTATTCAGTTCTAGCAGCATGATGGCACATATGTTCTCTTGCATGTTGAGTTGAAGCCTATGTTGTTGTTGTGAGGCTGTAGGTCATGCAGACTTCCTTACAGGGTCCATAGTGACATTAGAAGCACAATGCTTGTAAATAATGGCTCCCATTAACTGGTTTGTGACTTAAATTGAAGACCATGTGACTGGAGATTTTAGTTAAAGCTGTAGATAGTCTAGGACTCAGAGCAAGGAGCTTTGACCTCTGTGGACTCAAAAGGACTGGACATCATTTCTGTGTTGGTCAATGAAATTGCTTCATAAGTTGAAAAGAAATCTTCTAAAGACTAGTTGTTACTGATTTATGGACAATTTTTAGAAGTTGGACGATTTTATACTTTCAGATTCTGAGTACTATGCATCAACTGAGACACCTCTGGAGCAGCAGATTCCAGCTGATAGCATCCATGAAACATCTACCACATCTCCCATCAGTGATGTACCAAGTACCAATACATTTTATACATCAGTGCAGCTGACCACAAAGTTACTTACATCATTGGGAACACAAAACATGACAGAGGCTGTATTTGAGAATTCATCCATCACCACTAACACATCAAGTGATGTTAGGAATCGCCACGGTCGCAATAAGCATGTAGAAGTCTTTTCCATCTTTCTCCTGTCTGGTGCTATAGTTGGTGTTTCATCATCAGTTATTTGTCTTTTCAGTATTTGTGGTGAGTATTTTACATCTTAAAATGTCATTAAACACAGTACAACTAACAGTTTGATAATTTTATCAATGTTCATGGTAGCAGTGTGCTTTAAGCTACAGGTAGCTGTACTCTACACGATTTTGTCTGGACCAACTCAACTGGACTGTTGTGACCTAGTTTCCTGTAGTTCATGCAATTTCATTAGCACAATTGACAATTGACACTATACAACTTGCTTGCCTGCTTTAATGAGGTTACACCATGGTAATTTACACCCCTCTTTTAGTTTCATACACAACCATTATATTGTTCCTGGTTGGTCAGATTGCTTAAACCTTTCTTGCAGACTCCACTAGAGAAAAGAGAACATAAATGTTTTTTCCTGACTGACAGGGATGCGTCTTTAAACTTGCTGATTTTAAAATTGCCAGTTGCAGTAATAGATGCATGACAACTACAAAACTAGTGGCAATGTAACTCTCAAGTTATGTTGTGGCAAAGTCATGTAGTGTGCCAGCTTTAGAAGTGTACAGTTTAGATATAGTTATCTGATTATCAATAGACTTTATGCATATGATGTCACAGACCAGAAAGTGCACCCTCCAATGGAGGCAAGTGCATATCTTAGCAACCTACACCAACAAATGCAGATAGCTGATTTGTGTACCAGTAGGACAAGTGCGTAAGTCTACTACATGTGCGTGCAAAGTGTACATCATGTCTACAGTGTGCTTCATTGTTTACCCTCCTAAATGATGTTATGTGATGTCTGTGCATAAGGTCTATATATTATAGTATTTTTTGATGAAGTAAAAGATGAGAAATTGTCTGCTTGATTGAATCCCTCATATACAGGTGTGCATATGTGTGCAGTGAAGAATGTGAAAGTCTGTAATAATTACAGTACGGGTCTTCTACTGGAATATTTGCCCACACAAGTAAATGTAATCTTACTTGAAACCCTCATGTTTGCACGTGCTCTCAAAGGTTGGGAAGCAGCTGCTGTTGTGCTTAGAAAAATCAACTTATCTGATTGTGTGCTTGTAAGAAATAGGAGGAAAAATTACAGTATCCTAGGATGGTGTATGAAGATGTTATTGTCAGACCGTGGATCCACAACATTATACTCGTTTATATGGAAATTGGTCCATGTGAGTTTGTTACACTCAGCTTGTACCTACTGTAAATGATAGCATGACATGTCAAGAAGGGTAACTTCTGTGAATTTCATACTTAAGCCAGTAAGCAGGAGAGGTGTGAATTATACAAATTTATGTGGTATCTTGAACGGGTAACTCTGACCAACTCTAATAGCAATGATGTGAATTCCCCATATTCAAAGGAAATACGCTGCTGTTTTAGGCCGAGGTCAACATCTGGGGTCTACCAGAGGTCAAAATGAAAAAAACCTTATAAGCATGATTCTTCCAGAGTAACTCTCACTAACTTCAAACTTAGCACATAGACGCTTTTCCAAATGGCAATTACAAAGGATTGTGGGATAAACTTTTAGTATGCATTGTTTTTGACCACAGTAAAATACCATTGACAAAAATGACGCATACCCAAAACTCTATCCCATAATCCCTTGTAACTGCTATTTGGAAAAGGGTCTATGGATGCGACATACTGAGAGAGAAAACTTAATATTTTGTGGAGGTCAAATGTCTCCTGGAGTCACCAGAATCAAAGTGTAAACTAAAAGACGTGAACACAATAGGAAGTATGGATTTACTTTCCATACTCGTTATGTGTAGGCCTATGTGTTAAGTGCAAAGACAAAGTTGTTTTTGGTTGAGATTAAAGGTCATCTGTTGTTCTGAGAGGTCAATCTTGTAAACATTATATTGCATGGTAGGAAGTACAGATGCTTCACATAGTATTTAGAAGCCTCACAATACTGGAAACAGCATCGTTTGTTTTTGGTGGATGTTTATCCAGCACCACTAGAAATATGTGTGTTTATCATTCTGTGGAGTAACTGTATGCATCAAGTAGTGCTTCAGGACATGACATTTGTAATGTTTTTTTTTCTGTGGAACATACAGTCTGAAATTTGTTATTTACCTGTGTGCCACTTGGCTATTAAGTAGGTGGCTGGTGGGAAAGGTAGTCAGAGACTCATGTAATCCCCCATTAGTCACCCCAAACAGTCTTTGGTGAGGAAGTACTTGAAGGTATTGATGGATTGCAGTCAACAGCTTCAGTTGTGTGTGATGACATCATGGAAATCTCATTGCAGTCTTTGATTTTGTTTAAATATAGTTTTGATGGTATAAAAGAATATGGATAATTATTTCTATTAGAACAGATGGCTGTCTCTTTCATCCATTACCATTTTTGTGTTCTCTTTTTTTTTTTTTCATCCTAGCAAAATGCATGGAAGTCAAGTTCAGCACATTCAAGGTTAGACCTGTGCAGAACAACGAAACTGTATATGCATGTAAGTGCTGTGGAACAACCATACTTTGTACTTGATGTTAATAATTTTGCGTATGACAACACTACAAAGTGCTACCTGTGGGCTGCATATTGCTTGTAAACAAATTTTATGCAATCAGAAAATTGGTTGAGTACTCAATGAATTTTATTTCCAGTGTAATTGTGAAGTGCTTTTTTGTTTCTTGCAGTAATAGGTTCAGCTAAACACTATTGTTATCAGGTTTATTTTCTTTAACCCGGATCAGCAAAAGGCGTATTGTAAAGGAATATTGTAGTTCTGGTATTGGCTGCCCTCAAGTAGTAGGGGATCCCATGGTGCTGGTAGTGTTTGCCAGATGGTATTTGGGGGCAAGCATTTTATACTACTTGTAAATAGGTGTTAAGTATTGGAGCACATAGACTCCCAAACCAGAGAGTTTTAATTGAGGAATTTTGGGCAAAAAACTTTGAATTACATGGAAATACAATTTCCTTTGTCTCCCTGCTGGATTAATTTTAAATGTTTCTGTGAACTGGTCTCTTGGCTTTGGAGAGGATGATCTATTAGCTGTAGAGGGTATGTGCTATAAATGTTTGCTATATTCAGTTGTCGGTGAAGATACTGAATGTGTTTGTGAGATAGCAAACTGTGTTATTAATATCAATTCACTCAGAATGTAGTTTTTACAGGCCCGTTACCAGGCAGAGGTGGGGCCGGCCGTGTAGACCACCGTCCCCCTCCCCCCCATTTAAGAAGTCATTCAATAGTAAAACATTTCTGCCTTTGAACAGTGGTCAGGCATGCCACCAAGAGATTATTGAGCAAAATTTAAAATGATCCCCCAAAGAGTTTCAGGATGAACTTATTTTGTTTTCTGTAACAGTTCTTTCTATAACTACAAAAAATTTTTGCACACTACACATGCTTTCATCTGCAGTTCTATCTTGCGGTAGCACCCGCTATTTGAAACATATTGAGTTATTCAAAGGTTCCACAATTATTGCTCTTCCCTGTAGGCGTGATCCTGAAGAAACATGAAAATGCATCGATTCAAAGTTTTAACCTCTTTCCCTGTCTTTTTGGAAGGTTTTCTTTTCAGACTTGCCTTTGGTGCAAATATATTTTGTAAGCAAAATGTTTTAGTTTTGTCGGGGAGCAGATACTGTAAAGTATGTAATCCCTGACAATGACCATGTAGTTGCCCCAACAAAGTTTTGGTTCTTACCTTTAAGTAGGGAAGATTCTTCAAATAAAACCTAAACTTCTCCAACATTTGGTAATGAAACAAATATTTTCAATTCTTCAGTATAATCCCACATTTTTCAGCATGTATGGCGCGCCGTAAATTTTGAGTTTGCCATCCTTTTGACAAAGTATTACATATATCAGGGCTTAGGGTAGCTGGCCCCCTTGTCAGCAAAGCCTCCCCTCACCCCTGGCTGAGCCTCCATGCAGGCTTTTCCATGGGCAATGGTTTTCCTTCAAAATTTTGATATGCTTTGCATGCAATTCTCACGGTCAACTTTGTATTACTTTCGAACATTATTAGCACAAAAATACCAGTAAACTTTTCTAGTACAGACTAGATGTACATCCAGAGTTAGAAATGGGCACCAATGGGTTTTCATTTGGCAGTTTAATGCTTTGAGCAATATTCGTAAATTGCCAGTGATGACTTTGTGGTTTGAATTTCACTGGAACCATAAATTAATTCAAAAAATACTTTTTGGGCCCATGATGATTGTATTTCATCCTACTGCAAGGTGTTCATGTAAAGTTTTATTCAAAGTAAACATACAATAATTGTGAACTGAAATTGGTGAACTGTGAAGAGTTTGGTGTACTCTCAGTGTCATTCGGAGGTCAGTTCCAACCTC
This sequence comes from Holothuria leucospilota, assembly GCA_029531755.1. Taxonomy (NCBI): domain Eukaryota; kingdom Metazoa; phylum Echinodermata; class Holothuroidea; order Aspidochirotida; family Holothuriidae; genus Holothuria; species Holothuria leucospilota. Next base: position 3,745,300 of record CM055968.1, on the reverse strand, counting down.
TATGCTAGTATCCCTGTCGTAAGGGTTTGAGATATTATCCCCTGTGGTTCCTGCAAGCTGCCATCATCTGGTGGCAGCATTAGCTACAAACAGTATCTTCTTTGGTGTCCCCTTTGCAGTACAGCTGCATGTCCCCCTATTTCAGAATTTCTGGCTACGGGCCTGAGTTTGCAACATTTTGGGTTATTTTGTTTTCCCTCCATCTTACTGCCACTTTGGAATTTTGCAATTTTGCTCAAAATTTTAGATATAGTTATTAATGACTAGAAGAATCACAGGTTATGTACATTCTAGTATATATTGTAAAGTGTTGTGTCATGGTTTGTACAGTAAGATACCTGAATCTGTGTTGAAGAGCTTCATATTTAGTTTATGAAAAATAATAATAGAACTTAATCTCATCACATCATTCATTTTTGCTAAATGATCTATTATTAACTGATTAGATACAAATTCAAGCTTACTAGCATGGATGATGGTGTTCAGAAATTATTTTTTAGACACAGGAGTAATTTATAAACCTAGTTGGAACAGGCTTTCATTACACATTAGCACAATATTCCTCCAACTCATGAAGCTTGGTAGTGTACAAAGTAAGAACCAGATTAAGATGTTAAATTTAAAATGATTAAATTTCAGCAGTTTAATATTGGATGACTTCCTTTTTATTTGCTAGGCATTAATAAGTTATGAAAGGAATTTAGAGTAAAATACTGCATTTGTAAAACTGGAAGGAAGAGTTTTCATGGAAATTTCCAAGTAAGTTAAATGAAAATGTTCAATGAAATCCGTCTTTATTGGCTAAGAAGGTCAAAATGGAATGCAAGATAGTCACATGTGGATGAATGTTGAGAACTTTTTCCTTGGACCATGATCGTTTAGCATCCGTACAGTATATGATGAACAAGACGGTAAATCCTAGTCTTGAACTGTTTTTCCACAGGCTGGAGGCATGGCCCATGCTCTTCACCCATGACAGTCACCTACAGTCATTAATGCTGAATTAGGCAACCAGAAATATTTAAGTTGTACATCATTCTGTAAAGTCTTCATGCAGCACAATTGCAGACAAGTTTGCTGAAAATATCTTTATTCCCTGAAAATTTCAAGTGATTTGCAAATTTGTAAAGCATTATTTTTACCACAGTGAACTCTCTCCTCCATCCCATCCTTAAGCGACAGATTCTTCACTAGCTGTACAAGTTTCTATGCCTAGCTATGTTTCTAAGATTTTATTTAAAATAGAGCATTTTGTAATAGTTCGATTTGCTCTTTTGCTCTCATTTGTAGTTACCCCTCTTTCTCAAGGGAATGCTGGAAATGGCCATCAGGACCAAAGCATGGCAAAGCAAGGAGCTGTGACTAGATACCCACTACAAGGTATGTACCATTATAAGCAGCATTAGCATTAAGATGCATCCAGGTATCCCTGAATCCCTGAATACTAAGACATTCTTCAGACACATGTTAAGCAAATCACCGAGAACAGACTGTAACATTTCTACAAATACTTCAGGATACATGGTAGACATATGATATTCCCTTTTAAAAACAATTTTCAATGGAGAAATTGTTCTTCAAAGAAAATAAAATCTGCCTGACTAGCAAAAAGTCATGGCTTCTCCATCCAGTTAATGTATATCACTAGTGCGCGAATCTGTTGCTCTTCAGTGGGTAAGTTGGCAGACTGGGATTTCCTGGGAACCTTTGTGTTTGGGTTAGAGAGAACAGAATAAAATTTTGCCCCACCCCTGCTGATGTAAGTCTGGCCATAGTCACTGCGGTACTGGTTATTGGACGCATATAATTTTACATTGGACTTTGATAGAGAAATGGCGTGCTTCAGGGAGATGTATCCATGGGAGTAAGATTAGGGCAAAGGAGAAATATCTTTTATGCAGACACTGATAACTGTCCTTGTGCCCTCATAAAAGAGCAGGTGTAGATCCAGGACACTTTAAAAGAGGGGGGGGGGTCTCTTTTGGAGGCTGAAGATGTGCAGCATCTATGAGGGAAAATAAAACAAGATGAGATTTTATTCCATCTAGCCATTCAAGATATTAAGAACAAAGAAACTTTGGTGTGCAGTACATTATATGTCGGTAGAAGTTGAGTGGAATGGCAGCTTCTCTGCTGTAAATTTCACTTATCATTGATCTGCACATGTCATTCTTCAATAGAAGAGTTGTGAAATTAGATTTTGCTGTACCATGTAGTACCACAGATCAAGTCTAAGGACATTTTCGCTCAGATACGAAGGCTTGAAGCAATTGCATTTTTGTCTTCCACAATTTGCCATCATGCTGTCTAACCTTTTCAGTCCAAGTTAAGGAGATTATCTTGTAAAAGAACTTCTCCTTTAAAGAAAATTCCCTTTGACCAGTAATTGATGTCTAGAGAACCATAGTTTTAATCTCAAAAATTGTGTATGATTATAAAAAATATCTGTCTTGCACATACAGTCTCTGTTATGGTACACTTTCCTTCCCAGCATGCATTGTATATCGCAGTTTCCCAACTGGTGTATTAGAGTGACTTTACTATTTGAAAGCATAATTTGAACTTTCTTCAATTAAAGTGTAGTCACCAAATGTGAATTCAAGTTACTTCAAACCTTAAAGTGGCCATGACACGTAAATTGGAGTAACGGGATACTAATTTAGCCTAAAGTACACAAAAAGCTCTTTCTTAAACTGTTTTTATCACCCTTACACCCTTGAGCATTAAAAAGAAATTAATGTTTCAAAAAATTGCACCAAAAAATAGACTGTTGAAAATGAGATTTCAAGCCAACACAACAATGACGTCATTTTAGGAACACCAGCCTTCGTATACCGAACCTGGCGTACAGCATAGCCTATACATACGTAATGATTGTAATTCGCGGCATGTCTTGAATTTGAACTTTTTCTGTCTGTTTGGAGAGTGATGTCGGCCTGTTATATTTTGGGGCTGCAGTAGGCTATTACTAATAATTACAAATATTCTTGATTCATAACCGAAGAACGAAAAAACTCGGCAGTGTACTGTTCGGTTCAGTCTGCAGTAATACGTACAGTGAGTGGACTGGCAGCAGCCAGCGAAATACTGTGTACACTCGAACATAGGCTAGTTCCACGATTTCCACTGACACTTGCACGAAAGTAACCTAAAGTTCATATTTTGACTGCCTACATAAAACTTTCCAAGCTTAAGTCCCTTTCAATTGCTCCAAATGCTTCTCATGCTCGAATTCTTGTGGTGTTGAACTTTCACCTCACCTAACAGTCTCAAATCGATACGGTTCTATGCGCCGTAACGAATTACTCACCCCATCTGCATCACTGACATCTTGTTCAGTATCGCCTTCGCTTTTCTGATTTCAAATCCAAGAAACTCACTTTACCGACAGTCCAACATTCCTGTCCGATCAGGGAGTTGTCATTAGATGGCAACTCCCTGGCTCGGATCCGCCATTCCAGAGAAAGTATTAAACTTGATTTCACATAGTACCTAGTACGAAACAGTGCTGGTGATACATTGTGTAGTATCAGGTATGTTGTGTACTGTACCCATGGAAGTAGTACTGCCATGCTGTACCTATGCTGTTGCATTGTGAATGTTTGTACATGCAGCTACTTATCATGACACCAAGAGGAAAAACCTGCGTGAAATGCATTTAATTGACTAAAACAACTGGTGAGCACGAGAAAAGGGATAACAATTCCAAAATTTACAACTTTTCACGCAGGTTTTACATTGTATCGACCTTGGTAACCGGTACAATGGAATGCAAACACTGTATCAAATGTTCGAAGGATACCACGGCAAACAACGATCAGTTCCTAAAGTGACGTCACATGACGTAACAAGATTTTGAAAATTTTCGGGAAGACTAACTTTTGAAGGCTGGAAGAGGGTGTCTTTTTTCTCAATTTTCGAACGGAAAAACAAGTTGTAAACAAACAGAATGGTTGATTTTCGTTGTAGGAAACGTATTCCTAAAGATACCAAAGGGTTTAAACCGTTAATTTACACGTGGCATAGCCACTTTAAATGTGTCTGGGTTTAGGAGTGTCTGCTTCTGGAAAAAAAAAAAAAAAAACCCATCCAGTAAAGTTTCAGAGTGGTTCTATAAAATTGTATAATATTGAGGGATCACTTACTGACTTGGAAAATATCTTTGTAGACTTTGTCAAGGCAGACTCCTTTACTGCACATGTTTTGTTAGTGCGTCCAGGGATTACTTACCTTAGAAGGAGATAGAACAGAAATTTTATCTTATGCTAATGTTCTAAGACATACAGTATCCCAAGGAGATTATCGGGGGTAAGCTACTTATTCGGCTGACTGCGATTTGTCTATTTTATTTGCTGACTTCCATTTGATATCTTTCAGCTAGCAATATCAGTCATGCTAGTAAACCTCTTACAAGTGGAATACTTGGAACAATGGGCACTGCCAATAATGGGCACTGCCAATAATTTAAGGGCAGGTGCTACAAACTCAAAATGACTGTTTAATTGAATAAGTCAGTGATGTTTGCCCCTTCCTGAAGAATGAACCTCATGCAAAGAAGCTGCAGAGGCAGAAGTCTAATATTGTGACAACAATCCGGAAGGTTTTGGGATGTTTCTTGAAATGACCATGTACAGAATCATGTTCACAATTTTACAAAGAAGGTCACTGATATACTCTCATCCGTGTCACAAAGCATCCAAAGATGCAATGATTTTGAATATCCTTATGACTACTGTAGCAATAGGGACAACCCCCACCCACCCCCCACCCCCATCTTACTGTAAATGTGGCAGACGACAAATCCCTTTTGTATGAACTTCACCCCTAACCCATTGTAAGTCCTATAGATATGTCCATCAAGAAAGATACAAGAGACGGATTACTATCTGGCCTTGGTGGCACAAACCTTACTTCAAGGCAAAGTATTTCCTTCCAGTAACAATTTCCTGGTGTGTCCATGCAGCTCCAAGGTGTATACTAGTAACACCAAAAAGGCATAGGTTGTTCATCATCTACTGGTGGTCACAAGTTTGTTTAGTTGCTTTAACCTGCAAAAAGCATGCTCTGTAATGCCTTTTGCATGTATGCTACACAAACAGCCATGATAATTGCATCATTTTTTTTTTCAATCACAGTTATTTATCAGACAGCATGGACACAAGGGCAGACAGTTATAAGTCAAGCCTCTGATTGTAATAGTGCAGGCCAAGGTAGGTATGCTATAAACCTCTCAGTAATTCTGGAAACATTGAAAAAAGCGATATTTACGTAGAGTACAATTGCAGTTTCAATTGAAATTCTCCTAAAATTTTTGCACTGCAAGCAAGTCAATATTGATATTTGAAATTGTTTAGCTATGAATGCTTGCCTAATATGTTGTAAAGATATTATTACAACCAGACTGTGTGGCTGCTATAGATTTGAATAAAACAGGCCTGCATGTTGTAAAAGTTGTGTGTTTGTGATGTCCAGTCAGTCAGTGTAAACAAGCAAATTGAATTCCTGCATTTCAGTCCAGGAAACTCTGAAATTTAGACAGAAACGGACAAAATTAAGAAGAGAGAGAGAGAAAAAAAAAGGAAATTCTAATTGAAAACATTTGGCCAATTGGGGAGACTTAACGGGTCTTTTATGTCATATAAATCGTATCTATTGATTGATTCTTGACTGTACATGTAGTGAATTTTAATCATTCAAGTGGGAAATGTTTCTCATGGAATTTTGGCAAATGCACAGGAAACATTTTAAGGGAAACTCAATGAATGTTGTATTACATGGGTTGATTACATTATGCATTTCAAGTCCGTTAGGCTGTTTGTGATTTTGTTGCCATGGCAAATTGTAAATTTGCCCACTCTGTCATGCAGGGATTTTTTTCTCTCAAACGTAAATACAACGACCATAACTGTCTGGACAGCAGGTGTGAAAAGGAAATGACATAAGTCAAGTTAGGTATCAGATTGTGGTCTCCACAGTGCTGGTCCTGAACAAACTCTATAGTTTGATTACAGAGAGAACTCTGACACAATCTGGTCATGTGATACATGGGTAAAACTGCAAGGAAACTGCAAGGAGGGCTATTAAATGAACTTGATGCTAGTAGTGTCATGTGTGGTGTAGTGTTTTTTTCACTTTTTTTACACACAATTTGAGAAAAATGGTACCACATTGGTAATTCTGAAATAGGTATACAGTGCATTGCATGCATTACTCAAGGTTGAAATGCAGACAAGAACACATATGATTGTGAAGCAGAGGATAGCTGACTGGAATAATTATAAATTAAACTAGGACTGTTCAACCGTATTTATTTACTCAAAAACCTCTGTTATGTGAACATTTTGTGTTTGTCGCCTTATGGGTAAAATTGAGACTAATCTTCACTCAGTGACCCTCAAATCATACATTAATCATTTCTTTAATAGTGAAATTGTAAACTTGTATATAGTTTAAAGAAGGTTTTGATATTTTTATACAGATGGCCATAACAGCAGGGTTGTACCAAGGCCAGTGATGAATAAGGGATCAGCTAAAAGCGTGGAAGGAAGGAACAAACCTTTTACTTCAACACATACAGGTAGGCAATATTCCTTTCAAGTTCTTTTCATTGCTGCGAGTGATTAAAGGTCATAGCATTCAGAACAATGAAGGGTAGCAATTGAGAGGTAAAGACTTAAATTCCTGGTGCTGTAGCAGGGTAAAAGAAGTTGTATATTTCTTCCAAAAACAGTCTGCAGTTATCCTATATGAACTGACCTTTTGAAGTGAAAAAATCCTAATGTGAGCTGTTTAAATGTTGAGGTTTAAGCTATTCATTGTGAAGGTTTAATATCTATGAGCTGTTGTGGGTTTCTCGGCAGTCACACATTCACAGTCACTATGGTATCATAGCATAAGTGTCTTCAAGGCTTGAATAATTATAATAATTATTTCTTTACATACTGAAGGCACAATGAAGTATCTGGAAATATCAAAGTATGGCATAGCTATTGGTTTAAAACAATTGAGGGCATGCATATTCCTTAACAAGTTATTTTTGAATACAAAAAAAAAAAAAAAAAAAAAATCATTAAAACAATTCTTCTTTCTATGCAAGAAGTGACTTTATATCTTAGAACGAAAAATCCTATATTAGTGCTGTTAAGTGTTACCTCATTTACATAAACAAACTGAATCTTGAGTGCGAAAAACCAATATTGTCTGAGATGCAGAAACTGCATACCCTTGCTTTATATGCATTGGATCCAGAGATTATTGTGGGAGCAGGACGGGGCTGTTGTGATGAGCTTATATCATTGTGGGCCTCTGTCTGTCTGTCCACAATTGCTTAAAAATATCATAAAAGGTTGATGTCTTGGGCAGTGTTTGATGAATCTATCTGAAAGTTGGCCACATTCATTTGTGGTGATTGAGGGGGCCTTCAGAGAGGTGTGCAAAAATTTAGGTCTAAGGTCATCTAAGGGTCCTTTTGTGCCCTAGTTTTGTAAATTTCAGGAACAGTCTCTCCTCCTAGATGCATTAATGAATTATCATCAAAGTTGCTCAGAAGTATGCTTGGCATTTGAAAATTACAAATTATGTCCCCAGTTTTAGATCAAAGATTACCTTGGTACCTTTTTTGCTGGCTTTGTTGGGGCCCACCCATTCTTACCAATTTCACAAAATCTTCCCTGCATCCCTTTAAAAAAAGGTCAACTGTGGGAGTCTGTTTAGATTGCAGTATGAGTTTGATTAGATTAAGTTAAAGCAATATATAATTGGTGTTTCAAAACTGCCTCTACTAAAACCTTTTGCAGGGAGCCTGTGTCTGGTGAGAGCATGAACTGTTTGTGTAAAGTTCCCATCTAGAGATAGTTGAAGTTGATAACTCCAATAAGTCAAACATACTGTACAACATTTGTGCACTTTCTATGCCAACTGAGTTAGTGCAGCTTCACTGCAGGGTGGTATTCCATTTAATGGTTTCATGCATTTAGTGGGATAAAGGGTTGCACTTCTAGGATCATTTTGTTCAGTTGTGAAAAGACTGTGGAGAGACTTCTCCATAAAATTTATCTGGTATGAGCTTCTGCACCTCTTGTTGTTCTAGTTACTCTAACCCTAGCGCTAAGTGGATCTGTTTTAATGCATGAATGGCTTCGTACTTTAACAGCATCGATATAGTAGATATAAGCAAGTTAATAGTTTCATACAATGTTCATCTTCAGTTGTCCATGAAAAAAGAGAATTTTTGTTAGGAAGGGGGAAGGTTGCAGGGGAGGGTATGAAAAATATAACCATTAAAAGTGAGAAGAACCTCATTTATTTCTACTCAGGATTATTGCCTGTGAAGTTTGGTGTTTCATGCACATGGGAGTTTGAAAGTTTTGAAATCTTTACAATAAGTTAGTCCAAATACACATCTTTTATAAGAAAGAGTGTCTAGATTCCCATCTTGTCTGGAATCCTGTAGCTGTGAGTGAAGCCATTGCACTAATGAGTGTGTTTTTGTAATATAACATAAGTTGTAGGAAAGTTACGATTGTGTACCTGTCCCTCCATCTCTCTTTTCTTCTAAACATTTTTCTCACTGGTTAGGCTACCATTCATCCAAACCTTGCTAGTTGGAGCATAGAAGCGTAAATCTAGCCACATATACACAATTTTGCACAACCCAACTGCAGGCTTGACGGTAGTTTCTTATAGTCGGTGCAACTCTCATTTGCATGATTGACAAATTGAATGCACACTACACAACTGGCTAGCCCATGTTGACATGGATGCATTATGGTATTTGACAACCCTCTTTCTGCTTGGTGCACTATTGGTTTAATACCTTATTGGTCAAATTGCTTCAACCTTAACTGTACCAGACTCCAGTCAGAAAAATGAACTGAACGTGTTCATTCTTCCTGACTGAAGGCAACACTACTAAAAACTTGTTAAGGCTGGTTGTAAAACTGCCACCCTAGTCCCATCAGTGTACCTATGCTTAACTACACGACTGCTGTGACATTAGTTGTGTTGAGCCTACTGTAGTCATGTAGTGTGTGCCTAGCTTTCAGGACAACCTTAATGCACATATGCATGGGGTTTTGTTTCCTTTCCTTCCATAAAATATCAAAATTTGTAACCCAAGATCAAGTTATAATTGGAAATTATCTTCAAGCATGAAAGCTACCTCAAAAAAAAAAACAGTTATGTGTTTTATTTGTGTTTAAAGGCAGATGTAATTCAAAGTTTATCTTCATGAAAGAAATACCTTTTTTAAAAAAAAGGTTGAGTGACAAGTTGTGCCATGTAAAATTGCTCATCCTTTCAAAAGAAGACTTTGTGTTAGTTTTGGCTGGACTCGAATGTATCCAAGAAACTAATAGTGGATTCTTTATAAGTATGCATTAGAAGTAGCAAGATTTGATTTATAATAAACTCAGTGGAATAGCTGAGAAGGTGGGGAGATGAATTAGAAGAAATGCCCCTTTTCCCAGCAACCATCTTAAAAACTTTTATTAATTTCATAAATGTGTTGGGAGTGGCTCCTACATTACGACTCCCTCACAGAGATCTGATGGCCAAGTCATTGTAATTTTTTAATCCCTGCTTTGAAAATCCTATCCATGCTTCTGGAACTGGAGCCTATTTTGTAAGACAACTGAAATGTTTGTAATTATGATAAATTGAACATTACAAATGCAAGTAATAAATATTTCTCTGCAGGTGAATACAGTTGCACAATAGTTGTGCCTGATGACCCGGCCAGGAAACTAGCAGCTGCATCTTCATGTGAAGCCTTTCCTTTTGAAGGACAAAATTACAAACTATGATTTCAGGAGCCTCATAATGCAAGGCCTGGGTAGATCTGTAGTACAGTTGGGTACTGTTGCATCCATGCAACAAAAATGTGACCTCTGTCTGTCTGTCTGTCTGTCTGTCTGTCTGTCTGTCTGTCTGTCTGTCTGTCTGTCTGTCTGTCTGTCTGTCTGTCTGTCTGTCTGTCTGTCTGTCTGTCTGTCTGTCTGTGATTACAAATGTTAAGTTAATCATATTTGCTCTTGGACTTTGTTATGTAAATTTGCCAAAGAGTCAAGGTGACATTGGAAAAAGTATGTATAATTATGGTACTTGCGCAATACAATGCAGTTTAATGTGGAATGCAATGTAATGTGCAATGTAGTGTACATGTTGGTTGCAGTACCAGTCACTGTCTTTCAGTGGTCTGCTGCAAAGAAAAGTTGATATGAGTGACCCTTAAGGTGCTTTCAATTATTTGATTTGTGCTTGATGGTGTATATACTTTTTAAAATGGTGAAGGTATGGTATGTGTTTAAAGTGTACATTTTTGTAAAATAAAAATAAAACTATTTTCTTATCATGTGAGAGTGATTCTGGGTTTGGATGAACAAAAATATGTATGCAGTCCTGATGGCATGTGTATGGAGGTGTGTGTCCGTATGTGTCTGTGACGCTTTCCTGGTTAACACTATCGCAAAAAGGGAAACTCCGACAGTTCTCATACTTGGTTTGTGGATGCCCCATTTTGGAAGAAAGAACATTTTGTTTTTTGATGGAGAAAAAAGGTTATATGAGGTCACTAGAGGTCAAATTATGAAAATCTTGCTAACACCATTTCTCAAGATATAAAGCATAGATACTCCCCATTTGTACCATGTGGATGCATTACATCAAGAGTAAGGATTGAACTGTTTTTGGTGGAGGTTAACCAGTTAACTGTGGAATTAAAATTTTGTATCTTTCATCCCACTGTGGAATTAAGTACAGTGCATATATATATGTATATATACAAGATGGACATATCCATCATACACAGTAGCGTGAAGTTAGGACATGACGGAATATATCCGTCATATGCAGTTAATTGTTTAAAGGTCATCTTTGGTCATGGGAGGTTAAACTCTGAAAAATTTGATAACACAATGTCTCCAGATAGGAAGCATGGAAAATCGTCATACTTAGCATGCAGATGCATTTATAAAGATGAAGAACCTTATTGATTTTTGGTGGAGGTCAAAGGTCATCTGAGGTCACCAGAGGTCAGATTCTGAAAACCTTGTTAGAACAGCATCTCAAGGTAGTAAGCATTGATACAGAGCTGCCAACCAGCACAGATTTTCTGTATTTAGCACAAAATTGTCATAAATATGGGACTAAGGACGATTTTTGAAAATACTAATTTTCCAAATAATCAGTAATTCGTCTTTTCACAAAAGTTGTTATTCTTCATCCAACACATAAACTGACTGACAATAAACTGTGTCACATATGTTTGTACAAGGGTATTCATGAGAGCTCAGTAGTCTATGCAGTTATGTCATTGGTCGATCATTTGTAAACAAATGTACTTTCAACCAATCAGAAACTATATTAAAGCTACTTTCTGAGTACAGTGTCAGTTCTATCACATATACACAGCTGGCCAGAGCCCAGATGCCAGAGTAGCCCAACATTAGATTAGACTGTCACTGGATGGGAAAAATTGGACCAAGAAATGGAAGCAAAACTTATGGCATAAATATGCAGTACTTAAAAATGGCTCCTCATCATACAGAGGCAGCACACTAGGCAACCACAGTGCAAAATGCATCAGGTCTGGGCTACACATCATGTAGATCAAGTTTTAACGTTAGTGTTGTTACAGCAGAACCGCAAACCGCAAAAGTTATACACATCGACGCAAGTACACAGTTGGAAGCAAAAATCTGCTACAGGGCAGAGCCCCAGTTTTCTGGGCTGGAGCTAGGCTTTCCACATTATAGATCTTTGTGACCAAGGCTAACAGTTATATAGTAGAGGGCCACTTTTGATTAACTTTTTCACGGAACAAACAAATTGACCTGTTTGCTGAGGCTATCAGTTTTACAGACTTGTCTCTAACCTAACTGGTACAGTACAGGCTAGCCTAAGAACAACACTACAGTATGTAAAGCCTAGGCTAGTTGGAATTACAGGCTATACCCAGCTTGCCTAGGCTAGGCCTAATCTTAGTCCTCAGTTATGGCCTGCTTAAAGTTGGTCCCAGGGTCTGCCTTTGTAGTATAGTATTTTACAGAGAAATCTCTGACTGTGCACAGGATTTTAGTATGACTGTTATTCTAGCCATATTATTGATGGTGCCTCCCAAAAATCGTCATATACTGTACTGTGAGGGCCAGGGAGGTGGTCAGGTTTTTTGTACAGAATGTGTAGAGAAAAGAACAAGTGTAATTATCCAGTAAATACCACTATAGTCCTGAGGACATTATGGTCAGTCTTGCTGGAGATCACAGGATCTTTGCAAGCATTTAGCCTGTTAACAGTGTATGCATATGGTTCCATCTCAACACCATGTATGCTATATACAGTGTAACACTTACTTGGTTTCTGTAGAACTACATACTGCTTAATGACTTCAATTTCTCCTGCTTTCTTACTCTTGATACAACCGCAGCTGTTGTTTTCAGAGTACGCAATGTCTCTCTGCATGTGAACCAATAAAATCTTTCATGAGCCAGTCCAGCCACTCTTTCTGCACCCATCTCTAGGTGAAGTTATCTGAATACTAATTTATGGCATCTATGCAGTAACACCAATTGTATTTTGCTCTCAGTACTTGGCGTCTCAAGATTCCTTGATTTGCCAAGGTTAGTTTGTCCCATTCTAGCAACACCGTGGATACCTTCCGTGGCTACACCCTTCGTTTCCTATCTGAAGTGCAGGTACCTTGTTGTTTGTCATACAGCACTCTAGATATGTCCTCATCCTCCTCCTTGGCCACCTTTAGGTCACTGATTGTTTCTTTCTGACCATTCTCTTGCAGTGGAAGACCTATTATCCTTAATTCTTTAACATTAAGAGAAACTGACTCAATGGATGTTTCCCCTTTTTGAAGAGAGTCTATTGTTTCTCTCATACAGGACATATCATTGAGGGTTATCTCATCAGTACTTTCTTCCATCAAGTCACCAGTTTGGTGGAGTAGTGATCACCTTGAGAGGGAGTCTGCATCTACTGTTCTCATCTACTCTTCCTAGTCGGTACCTGACCGTGAAGTAGAGGCCTACCAGTTCCGCACCCTATCATTGACCGGTGGCATCGAGTCTCCATTGGTCAGGACATAGGTCAGTGGGTTGTTTTCAGTGTATTCTGTGAATCTTTGGCATTTAGTATAGATATTCCATAAATCAGTTGGTCACAGCCCACTTTAATGCCAGAAATTCAAGCCTTCCTGAATGTATGTGGTAGTTCTTTTCAGCAGGGGACAAGCTTTGTGTGATATACAATATTACTCTGAATTCCCACCATGCTCTTGATACAGATAGCTTCTAACCCTTTACATGAAGTGTCTGTGTGGACAAAAAATGGTTTCTTAAAAATCAGGATAACCCATCATAATTGGAGTACTTGTCAAGGCTCTTATCAATTCTTCTAAGGCCTGCTGGTGTTTTCCTTCCAATGTCACTGGATGCTTGGATGGCAATCATCCTTTCTGTGGCTTTGATCTTTGACCTTTGGGTTTCACATGTCCTACTGTTGGTCCTTCTAGGGCTGTGAACAGATCATAGAGGGTCTGGTTCTCTTTCAAAAGTCCTAATTAAATTGACGACAGTACCCCACTAGACCGAGGACAAATTGTCTTACTTTTCCAACTGTGCTTGGCCTAATGTCTTTCAGTTGTAACACAGCCTTGGTATCCTCAGGTTCTTGTTTATAACCCTCTACCAATACAATTTTGCCCAGTTATATGACTTCTGGCTGTAAAGTGTACATTTGGTAGCCTTTGGTACCATTGGCCTTTAATCTATGAAATACAGTTCTCAACCTTTCAAGGGGGTCTTAAGGGAGTTATAAACTAAAAACTAGTATGTCATGAAGGTATAAAGTGTAGTCCATTTAGGTCTCTTTATATACAGGCTTCCACATGCCTCTTGAACAAGCAGGTGCATTCATTGGACCAGTCGGTACCCAAATCCACTCATATAACCCACACGGTGTAATGAACGTTGTTACCTGTCGACTGTCTTCATGTACAAAACCTTGGTGAAAGACTTTACCGTTATCTAGGGAAGAAAACCAATTGTTTTCCCCAAGACCATTAAGAACGTCGTTAATCCTTGGCAATGGCCGCGGCTTTGGCATTAAGGGGTCGATAATCAATGCACAGGCATATTGTATCATCCTTTTTTCATACACAAACTGCAGGCCGATGAGTATGGGGATTTTGAGTGTTGAATCCACCCTCTTGCCGTGAGATCTTAAAAATGTTTCTTTTCTTCTTTGTGGTACAATGGCCTTGGTGTGGAATTATAATTCTTCCAGCTGGACTGGAATGTCATCTTTCAATTAATTCCTGTCTGCAGATCTATTGAACCCAGGTCATCCTCATTCCTGGAAAATGAGCAGACTCCTTGTACAACAACTTATTGGCTTCATAACATTGGTGGGCCACCAGGTGGCTAACATCTATCAGCGGATCCCATGTGGTACTAGATTCAGCAGTTATATGTACCACATCAGTCTGGCTACCCCTTGTGAGGTAGCATTCCAATGGTGCTACTGATTTCAGTATCGTTTACATGTCCCAGACATGACTTTTCCTGCATGATTTCGTCAAAATCAGATGGGTTAGACACAAGGATGACACATCTTGAACATGATCATCTTGGTAGTTTGACCACACCCTCCAACATCTGCAACTGGTGGGGCCATTGCAGATGTTCATCAGTTCACTTTAGGTTGATGCTTGTTTAGCCAAGAGAGTGGAACAAGGGAAACTTGAGAGCTGGTATCCCACAATACATCGGTAACTATCCCTTTTCAACATTACATTATACCTTCTCTCCCACCAGTTCAGCTAGCTTTGTTCTCACTTTTGGGGATATTTTCTCATCGCTCAGTTCACCTGCTTTAGCACAGTGGGACTTACTGAGTCTTAGGTACATCCTTGTCCCCCAAGAGAAACCCTTCCTGGTTTCCCTGATTTTGTCCCCGTCCAGCTCTGCATCTCTTGGCAAAATGGCTGTTTCCACGACATTTGTAACAGTGGTTACAGCTATCACCTTTGCCCTTTATAGCCTTACATGTGTGGCAACCTCTTCGGCATCTTTGCCTTCTATTGAATGGTGTCTGCTCCTGTACCTCTTTTTTTCCAGGGCTGCTTTGAGAGCTTTTATTTTAGCCTTCAGTTCCATTACTTCGTCTTGAAGTTTCCCTTTGATTTTTGGCAGTACTGTTTTACCTGTTCCATCAGGTTTTGCTGTAATCTCTGTAGCACTAGTAGTCTGGCTTTTTGTTTCAATTTGCCCTGCCTCTCGGTTTCTTGTTTGGCTGCTTTATTGACTTCCTCCAGTATTTCTTCATCTGACAGTGGGTTGGTACGTTGGTTGAGATGGTTAATCTCCCATTTAATACTGTCATTGTTTGGGCTGGTGACAGGGAGTTTAAAAACATGGCCTGAATCTGGGCAAGCTCATAGGTTACTGGTGCCTGGTCCTCTCGGAAAGCAAAGAGTATCTTTTGTTTGAGATTGAGAGCTTTCAAAAGATAATCCTGGCATGGCTCTCTGCTATTTTATGTGAGTTTGCTGAGCTGAATGTAAAGCTGAGTCCCATCTTACTCTTGGAAGTGAACCTTGAGTATCCATCGTAGCTGGGGTAAGGTTAGTTCACTCTTACCTTCAAGGTAGCTTTTCAGTTTCAATCCAGGGAGAATGGCACTGATTACTGCAGCAATTACTTCCTCATCCCTGTTTATCCCTCTGTACACAATGCTCAGTCTGGAGTACCAGATTGCTGAATGACAGTGTGTCCTGCCCCCTTTCTCCAATCCTGCCTAAGATTGGAAACTCTTTGTACCCTGCTTTGGCATGGCCCGTAGAGGTTTGAGAGGACTGACCTGCTGGCAGTTGTTGATCAGGTACTGTCTTGGATGTTTTAAATTGATCCGCAAGTGATGTGACCCTGGCCTCAAACGCCAGCTCCATTTGCTTCACCGCTTTCTCCAGGTCCTTCATTTTATTGTTACACTCATATTCACAGTCTATCCAGGTGGTGCCTACAATTTGTTGCCTCCCAAAACGGTCATACTGGGGGCGATGTTCAAGTTTTTTTGTAGGCGATGTTCTGGTTTTTATAGACTGTATATAGAAAAGACATGAACAAGTGGAGGTACCTTAAACATTCAGTGTGTTATGCAAGCTATTACTGATCCCGAATTTAGTATAATTACAGATGCAATTAAAATAAAATGACCTCGTCACTATAGAAGTCTGGTGATTCGCCCACTACGCAGTGGTGCCTGAATTCCAATTATGTGGTTAATGCAAAATTAATACTAGCTAGGACATATTCCTCAGCTTTTAAAAGGCATTTCTCAGATGAAAGAACATATATTTATATAGCAACATGGCCACTCTGTAATTCACACTAGAGATCATTCCTAATGGCAACACTGTACAGCAGAGAAAAAGAATACCGTTTTCTTTGAGAACAAATTGCTGATTGTGGCAGGAAGCAGGTAAGGGATCAACTGAGTAGACTCACCCAGAAAGCTTCCCTCTCACCCACAATGAACATAAATTGCTCGAAACGTTTAATTCAACAGAAATTAATAGCTGACACAAGAATAAAGAAAAATAATTAAATATCTACACCGTAGACATATAAATCTCAAATACTAGCAGTTTATGCCGGGGAACCCCCTAAATAATCAACTTTTGAAACTGGTGGAGCACCATATGAATAATACACCTCTGACCGGGTAAAACTTGAGAGGCACATCATGACATTCCCTTACACAGCCCTACATATGTATCATACTAACCATGTGTTAGACCCATGTATATATAAACAACTTCGCCCTACAGTAAGTGTGGTAGGATGGGTAGAGTATCCTATTATACACTTTGTTGCAATGACAAGTGGACTGAAAAGTTTTGCTTCCATCTTGTCTTTAACTATTTCTTATTATCACACATCATGGTAAAATGTTGATCAAAGTTGTTTACCATCATTTATTCAACAACTGTCTTTGATCTCTGAATAAAACCCAAACAGAATACAGTTGGGAATCCCCTTACTTGTCTCCACATGATAGGTCTACAGTAGGAGGACAGACAGAACGTAACGTTAAGACCCCATTGTCTTCCCATCTAAACAACTCACACACACATAAATTTCAACAACAAACATGAAAGGAAATGTGTGAATATCATGTAAACAATGTAAAGAATTAGTGCAGAATTTCCCATCTGGATATTTGATCTTAAATCTTCCTTCAATGTTCGCACAATTAAATGACGGTTAAGTATATGCACAACCCCTGCACAGGCCTAAGCTAAACCTAAGCCAGGTTAGCCTGCACTAAACAGTGTGGTGTAATAAACTGTTTTCTCCCTTTATCATGACCCCTTCTTCAACTAACTTCAAACTGATAACTAAGAACGAGAAAAACGAAACTACATACTCAGTATCTTCATGTAATTCAGAAGAGAAAGCATAATGCAGAAAGACAGCTTTGTTGTCCGGCCTAGGTTAACCCTGAAAGGTCATGACATCCCATCCCCCCAAGAGTGATGGAATGTCACTGGCTAACAATTAAATCATAATGACCAAAATGTATGGAACAACTGTTATTGTTCATATTTTATGATATGTCTGATCTTTCTAACTTTTTCATGAGAAGAATTAGCTTTGTCACAGGCCTTGAAGTGATCATGCCATCCATAAATCTGACATCAATGACTCTCACTAGACCATCCTTTCCTGGATAAAGCTTTACATCTTCTGCCATCTTCCAGGAGCCTCTCTTCCTATCTTCACCGACTATAAGTAAGATGTCCTTCTGCTGGAGTTTTCAGCTCTCTGTTGCCACTTCTGTCACGGTGAAAGCTTGTGGCAACATTTCATCCATCGTTGCCAAAACTCGTCCACTGTGGCATTTAATACACATTTTTCTGCGCTTCTGCAAATTTTCTTTTCAATCTTCACAAGGGACCCCAGGGTACTGAAAATCACCTCTTCTATGTAGGAAATGGTTTGGTGTTAGAGGTAGAAGATCTAGTGGTGATGACTTGCTTGTTAAAGGTCAGCCATTGATAAGACCGGATATTTGACAGAACACAGTCTCCCATTCGACGAACATCAAGCCATTTACCAGATGTCTCATTCCCCGCTTCACCTCTTGCACCATTCGCTCGGTGGCTTCCTGGTGATGTGGTCCGCCTGGAGGTCCGAATTTCCATTGAGCATTCTACCGCTTGCAGTGCTCTTGCATGTGAGTCTGGTCTAATTGTAGTTTCACCTCTTCAATATTATTGTTGGCACCCCTGAAGTAGGTGGCATTATCACTGATTAACAAAGAGGGTGCCTCTGACATTTACGAATTGGTCCATAGCCTGTAAGAAAGCTTGCATTGACAAGTCCTGGACACATGTTTAGTGAACAGCTCTGGTCACTGCGCAAGTACCAAAGCACAGTAGCCTTTGCTGGTAGCGTATCGGTTAAGTTTTACATTTACCCGTCCCAGGTAATCAGCAAGGGTGGTCTGGATTGGTGGAGAACAAGGAGTGATCCTGAACTCTGGCAAGTCAGCCATTTTCTATTGCACTGGTCAACCTCTGTCTTGTTTGCAAGGTATGAAGTTGTGTATGACTCGTCTAGTCAGTTCACGTCCCCAACAATTCATAACTTCTGTCTGACCTCTGCTGCAGTTCTCAAGTGCCCTCTGTAAAGGGCATGGACGTGTCTTCATTATCTTCAGGAAGGAACCATCTCATCCAGATTCCGATACCCATAGCATCTTCAGAGGCATCGCTCGCACCATGCAGAGACAAGTCTGCCAAAGACCACACTCCCTTGAAAGCTTCTGGGATCAGTCATCTCGGAACTTTGATGCTATCTACCTCACCTAGGTCTGTGTTGATATGCTTAAGCAGCGACAACTTTCTTCAGTGGTTCATCATGAGGTGCATGTTTGGCCACTGCATGCCATAGGGTCACAATGGCAGCAGCTGGAGATGGTTTGCCCCCAAAGGTGATGGTTGTCAACTCATAAACTTAGATTTGGTGGCCAGGGTTCTCTTGAAACACAAGCGTGTGAAAACGGGCGTCATCTGGTTTGGGTTTAATGGCTTGGAACATCTTTCTGATATTGCAATGATTCCATCTTCGTTTTAAGGAACCACAGTGCAACTTTGAACAGGTCAGAATTTATGTTGTTTCCCTTCAAGAGATAATCGTTGAGTGAACAACCCTGGTACCTTGTATCACATCATATTACTCTGACATGAGTGGTCTTTGAATCTTTGGTGACTTCAAAATGTGGAAGAAACCACATCTTTTGCCAATATCTCTGTCTCGTTTTAGTTCTTCCTTGGTGACGTTCTGGGAAACACCCAGGCCTCTCCTGCTGGTCACTCATCTGTTTGCAATAAGTCTCCTATTTATCGTACCTGTTTTTGAACTGATTCTCTGGGCTTTTCAGCCTCTTTACAGTGTAGTCCTTGTTGTCATGCAGGTCATTGGGTGACTTCTTCCACGGCAACTGGATTTCATATGAGCTGTGTGGGAGTTGGATTATACTTTCCTGCATTGCCTCGGTTGTACTCTTATTCAAGGTATTGTATGAACATATACACCTCTTTGACTCCGAGCCTAGTCTCTAGGCCAAGAATTTCCTCAATTGGTCAATGGCTGACACATTCATTTGAGGATATGCACGTGTGCAGTCGAATTACCCGCTCGCTTATTGGCAGACTTTGCCTTCTGTAATGGCAATTGTTGGCCATTAAACCACTTTACGAAACCAGTAAGGGAACCATCAATATGGCCATCTGGCACACTCTTATAGTAGGCAATACAGTGGTCCTCTGGTAGTTTCTGTTTAATTTTGCTTAACATGATTTTGTTATTCTCACCAAACAGAATAACGGTTTCTGCTTAAGTCTCAAAAACCTGTAGGGTCTAGGCGAAGCGACTCTTGACAGTCAGATTTATTCTACCTTTGATCTCATATGGCTTGAGGTTATCAAGGTCGTTCAAAAGCCTGTCTACAACTTTATCTTCTAGGCCTGTCTGCCAGGCTTGTTTTATATGTACGCATCTTTTTATCTTATTACGTTCGCTGGCATTGACCATTGACTGTAAGCTGATAGAAACAGAGTAGAGCAGAGCAGTGCACAAATTAAATAATTCTTTAAACCGCTTGTAGTCTCTGATGTCCCCACTTAACTTTGGGAATTTCATTCTCGATATCTGTGGGTTGGGTTACTCTGTTGGGTGAATGTTTGAGCCATCGTTGGAGTGTATACCATCGTTGGAGTATATACCATCGTTGGAGTTCCTTTGCTCTCAATCTGTGTAGAAAATGGTGACGTTGTATTTGATTGGGAAGTTAGAAGAGGTGGTACTTGCTTGGTTGACCTGGGCAGATTGCAACTGGTGGTCAACAACCCATCTTGCACGTAGGTAAGAAGCATTAAAAGTCCAGAAAATAGCCACAATTCCCAACAAAATCCATCAAAAATTGACCATTTTGCAGGGTAATTTATATTTTACGCTTGTATCATGAATACATATGAGCTTAATAAGCAATTTGCGATATTGAAAGATGGACCCACCAAGTATGGCTACTGTTATCTTTTGTTTTTCAAAGCTCTATTTCAAGGACATTTGTAGCATTGGTATCCCCTGAGAGATTTACAATGGAAGTGAAATTTGTTTTCTTAAGAAATATAAATATCACTTGCCAAACTGTGAACTACTGATGAGCAGATGAAAGATAATTTCTGTTGGGTTAACGGAAGAAATGTTCACATTGTGCAGCACTCCACATTATTGTTTTTGCTGAGACAATGAGTTACTGAAGAAACCATCTAACATTGAAGAGGTATACCTGGAGAACAGTAAGTCTGAAATAATTCCATCAGATCTCTCAATGGAGAATTTTACTCTTTAATTAACTGCCAAGAAGACATACTGTAGCCTTTATACTTATCATACTTAGACGTGTAGATGCATTATATTGAGTGAAAGTGCCCTATTGTATTTGGTAGAGGTGAAAGGTCATCTGAGTTATTAAATGTCAACATCTGAAAAACTGGGATATGTTATGCTTTTGAAACCATATTTATGACAAAAATGCTGTGTTGCTGTTTTTGTGTGCAGTTAAAGGTCATTTCAGGCCACCAGAGGTCAAAGTTAAGCAAGGTTAGCATGATAATGGGCAGCGATCCTGGGGAGGGACAGGGGGACATGTCCCCCTATATTTGAGAAATCTGTTGACTTTGATTTTTCACACAGTAAATTATTTGAAAATGGGGTCATGTCCCCCACAGTATTGAGAACAAATCGCCACCCTTGAGCATGATATTTCAAGCATAAAAAATTCTCGTATGCTGGGGATACATCCAATTGGTCCAGAAATTTGTTGACCCTTTGCAGTTCTGAATGAAGATTAAGTGTAATGAAATATTAATAAATATTCTTTGAAAACCCAGTACTCTTTTGCATTCTTGTGTCTACTGTATAGTAAGAATTATTTGAATTTTTCTTCATTTCTTTTTGCTTTTTTGTTGATTTAGTTTAATGTTAGTCAGTCAAAGTTTTGTATTCTGGGTCTAGGGTTTGCCCTAGGATTTTAGTTTGCAATGCATAACTTCCAAAATGTGTGAGTACGAGTACGAGTACAAATCCATTCTCATGGGTACGAGTACAGGCAATTGTACAAAACTGTGAGTACGAGTAAGTACTCAATACAAGTCTGTGTGATAGTGAAACAGTGCCTCAGAATCAAGAGATATATTTGCACAAATGTTAATAAATTATGTTTTCTACAACTTTCACTGCAAACTTCTTTCATAATTCTGAATTCTTTTGACTTATGGTTATATTGTCATCTTATAGAGGGGTTTCACCGACGTAACGTGATCGCGCGTCTCTTTGGTGTTGAAGAGCAAGATCTCTTTGGTTTTGAAGGACAAGCGTCCATTGTGTCACAGTAGTATCTATGGTCGTGTGCGCGTGTGCTGAAAAACGCTTACTACGTGTGTGTTTTGCCCTTCAGTGCCGGACAATCCGGCCCAATCGCGGGACGTCACCTGAAAATCCTCTATAAACTTTAGTAATCGTTTGTAACTTTTAGTTTGTATTCATTGCACTCTTCCCTCATCATGAGCTCTCGGGGCTATCTTTTTTACTTGTATTCAAGTACTGGGAACGCTATAAGCTTTCTGCCGTGGTTGTTTCCCCTTTAAATTTTGGCCCTTTAGTCAAACTTTCGATAAACCTTCTTTCTAATCGGATCATAGCCAAACTGCAAATTCATCATTTTGGAAAAAAAGTGCTCTCAAGTGCTAAATGTGTACTTACATTTGAACCCCCCTCCCTTAAATAGTAATAACTGTCCAGCGATTTCTGGACTTCTCAAAACCCCAAATAGGTCGTTTGCTCTTTGACCCCTGTATAGCCCATATGCGTACCCTTGGACTTACCACCAATCGTCCGTTACTACTAATCAGGGGGTGGCAGAAGGATGGGGGAAGGTGGAGAATTTCTTCAGTTTCGTCGGGAAGCCTTAGAATATTTGGAATGATTAAGTTTGATAACCTTCTACAGTAAACAGACATTAAGAAGTCCGGAGTTCTCCCGGTTTTTGTTCAGGCTGAATGGGGGAAAAGTGTTCGATACGAGCTTGAAAACTTGTCGTAGCGTTAAGCACGCGACAGAATTTGTTTTCTTAATTATTTTCTTCCCATGCTATATAGTAAAACCCCCATAACCACATTACCAATTGGTCGAATGTGCAGAACTCTCCTAAATTGGGAAATTTCTTCCTTAGTCGCACTTGCGCGGCCTTTCCTCTTTTTTTTTGTGCGATTAACGCTTCGGGAGGTTCGTCGGGCAAACACGGTAGATCCAAGTTCACTGCATATTATCCGTTCAGCCCCGACAGTTCATCATTTGCCCTTAATAAATACAGAAACTTTGATTTGCACTCGATGTGTCGGTGCCAATTCAGTGTTTTCTGAAAAATCTGACTTATAGAATTGTATGACTGGCTCGCGTGTCATGCAGTTCTTCAAGCTAGTCGGAGTTTGCAGAATACCCTTACTTTAGCACTAGTCTTGCTACCGTTTAATCAAGGACGTTAATTGTGCACAAGTGCTACGGCTCCCCTCCCCGTCGCTACTATTAGCCCCGTTCACCGTTGCCTTTTTCAGCAGTCTCCCTTCTCTCTCCCCTGGTCGCTATTGTCCCTGCAGCCCCGTCGGTCCAGCCTGTCGGGGCTTCGAGTTGCTGCCCCGTTGGGGAACTTCCCCCTACCGTCGGGAAGCCCTTGCGAAACCCTTTCCACTTAATGGAAGGTAGGAATGAAGGCCCCGTTACGGCGCTGTTTTACAGTCTGAAAGACATACCAATGTTTTTAATTCTTTTTGAATGGACAGAAATTAACACAAGCCAATGGAACGTATGAAAGAGTAAGCCAAAAGCGAAAACATATAAAAAATGTTTAATCGCATTGCTGACGAGTTGTTCAGGATGAAATAATAGGCTACTGCTCATCCGTTATTGTCTTCTGAAGTTATTGTCAGTATTGTTGCGCCGGAAAACGCCTTTTGTTACTCATGGTTGGGAATGATTGTCAACGACGGCTAAACTGCAGAACAGACTGAGCTGAGAAGTTGCACTAGCTTTTCAGTTGAGGCTGTTACACAGTAAGAGAATGTTTCTGACAACTATATGGATAACATTCGCAGGTCTCGAAGACATCTTTTGATTTGAGTCATGTGACTCTACGGGCGGCAATGCCAACTTAAGTTAGAAAATACACTGGCAACATCTCACAGCGTGTCCTCGTTAATGTATTAAGTGAGCCGTCCCGCTGTTTCTCTGTCTGTCTGTACATTCTTCGAACTTTTCTGAGGAAAAATGCCCTGCAGTCACAAACGTTGTCCTACTGTGGAGAAGATTTGAGCCTACGGTCGTCAGGAACGATTCTGCTTCCTATTTCGTTTTTATCAAATCAGTATCTTCACGGAATTGTTGTAGGCGGTTTGGCTGAAAAATGGAGAAAGGCTTCGGTCTCAGTGCACTGCCTTGACATGCAGTTGTTCATTATGTGCTCCAGTGATAGGCTGTTGTGGAAACTTGCCAATCTAATGCCTAATTTCATGGATTTCATCGAGACGATGAAATTTAAGGGCTTCATTTACAACCGAGAGAGCAAACAAGAGGTATTCTGAGGTGAGTTTTCATTTCATAGAAATAATTGATGTTGCCAAAAGTGCCCCTCTCAAAAAGGTTCTCAGTCAGAAGAAAGAGTATTCTGTTATTGAATTCCCAAATCGCAGTCAAAGCTGCCTAACGAACAGAAGGATGAGATTTCAAAATATTTCCCCCACACCATGGGAAGGTTTCTTATATAAGCCCACTTCTAAGGTGCTATGCAATATTGGCGTAGGAAGCGGAGAGAGCTGGGGGATAAACCCTAGTCAAAAATGTGGTGGGGCGGAAGCATGCTTCCGCCTTCCTCGATTAAAGGACGAAAACCACTTATTTGTTCCTTCTGTGAAAATGTCAAAAAATTGCAGTAATTTCCCTTCAGATTTTCCCAGTATGTTGCACCAAATTGCATCCGGCTAAGGACCCTCAAGTATTGCAAAAGTTTCAAGAGGAGACCCCTCCCCCAGGCCGGTGATCCGAAGCAACGTTCAGCCCCCTTCCCCAAGCGAGAAGAGTTTCCAATGCCTAAAATGCATGCGTGCCTAAAGGTATCAGTCCCATAACCCTCAGTGCATAATATAAACAGAACATTTCACCAGTTGCTGGTGTCTGAGGTGAGAATATTCCCTTATTGTATGCCCAAATTGCTTCAAAACACTTTTGATATTAAAATTGTGGGATGGTTTCAACTAATGGTGGCTATATAGCCTATACTAGGCCCGGAAGAATTTCCACGTCAGATACATTCCTTGCACCCTCAGTGCATGGCGCTGCCAGGACTTGGTGAAGGGGGCACAACAAGTTACATTGTCGTCACACCCCAGATACCCCACAAAGTCAGTAGAAATTGTGCACATGCGTGCCTGCCATGGTTTGCATCCGTGTCGGATCCTTCCTTTATTCCCTCGGGAAGCCATTGTCCTAGGGAGGGGTCTAAGGGGAGGGGTGTGTACCCCCTTTGAGAAATATTTGTTCGTTTAAGGTATCTTAGATGCGAAATGGTGCATTGAAAACCTAAACTAGTCCTAAACTAGTCAGGATGGTGTCTCTCCCGACTAATTTGACTGACTAGCGTAAAATTAGTCGGTGGATTAGTCAGTGATCACACACTAGTCAGTCACACACGGACTAATCCACTGACTAGTTTGTGATCACTGACTAATCCACCGACTAATTTTACGCTAGTCAGTCAAATTAGTCGGGAGAGACACCATCCTGACTAGTTAAGGTTTTCAGTGTGATACGTTTGGAAAATTTTCAAACTGATCGTAAGTTGAAAGATTCTTGTAATTCAGTGATTTTGTTTTGGTTGGTTGTAAAGGATAGGTGTGTTGTCTAAGTGGAGGAGTGACAACTTCTCCCTTTGAGAAACTTTTGTTTATGTTAGGTCACTTAGATGCAAAATGTTGCTACCTTTGGCAGCTGTTTTAGCTACAGTAATTACACCCTTAGAAATTCTCATTAATTAGTGATATTTTGGCCGTAGCATGGCACCCGTACTACAAATATGTATAAGGACAAATATATGTACTTCCAATCTTTCACATTACGCTTCAAATGTTTCTGAATAGGCTACTCGTGATATTAGATTGCTCTAGGATCCTCCCTTGATGCGGGGTCCCTACATAGGTTGGAGATGTACCATCTAATTTTCGGAAGAGCGTATTGGTCCGCATATTATTACCCTATGGTTATGAGATGCGGAGTGCGAACAGTCACGAATGCGGGCGAAACACGCCGAAATTTTGCACTAGAATCTTTTTCATGACATAAACCCATGTAGACTATGCACCGGGAAACTCTCAATTCCCTAATAAAATTTATCTGGCAATTAGACGGCGAGTCTTTTCCCTGGTAACTCGTAAAAGTTTTCAGTTTTTATGTAATTTGTCTTTTGAGTTCCATTGTTTCGCATTCTTGCAATGCTGTTCTCCCCTGTAATCACTTCTATGGACACAGAACAATCGTCATTAAAGGCCCTCACCGATGAATTGTGCGAATACGTCTGAGGTGAGCGATGAGGTGTCGCTGGGAGCGCGCCAAAATTTTGATAGTTTGCGAACAATTTATGGAAATTTTCAGTTTCAGAACGACTTATGATAGAAATTGATCAAAATAGATCCATCACTCAATCGAAAACACATCTCACTCCACCCCCCCCCCCCTACAGATGGTCTGTTGCTTAAGCGCCTTTTGGGCTCATTGTAAAAATATGTGTGGAAATTTTCAGAAATCGATTGGGGGAACGTCCCCCATGCCCCCTCCTTGACCCCCTCATCCTTACTTAATATGTTACTTATGCAGAACTTGACATATGGGCAGGCTACTTGTTGGTACTGTAAACAGCTTAATTAACTCAGAGATTGTAAATTGGAGCATGGATGATGATGAGAGGTTGCGTGAGGCTGTTAAATGATATGATCTAGGACAGCTGATACGGTAAAGAGTGCCGAAAATATTGTTAATTCTTAAAAGCATTTTTACTGATCCAACATCAAATGCGCACGTGCGTAGCTAGGATGAAATTTTTAGGGGGGCTTAGGTATCAACTGGGGGTCAAGGCATTGATAGTCGTCCTTAATTCTTACACATTTTATTAGGATAAACACAATTTGGGGGGGGGGGGCGCAGCAACATCTGGAGGACCAGGCCCCCGCAGCTACGCGCCTGCTGAAATGCGTTCCATCAAAATTATGCTACAGCAGTCTCTGGTTTGTATAGTACATTGAAAGATATTTCATGATGGTCAATTGCTTCATTCTAATGCCCAAAGCCATTTTTAATGCCCCAGATCGAGGTTCCGGGGGCTTCCAGGCGTTGTCACCTGAACCCCATCAGGTCCTATGGCATGCCCCGCCCAAACCCCACCTCGTCACTGGGCACAATCCTCCCACACCTGTAACCTCTCAGGCACTTTACGTGCCCTGCATGGGGACTCCAATACTATACCTCCAACAAATTAGTCCTGGACCCACTATGCCAGGGCCATAGCCTGGGTGAATCTGTAGGGGGCAGTTCATGACCCTAAGCGGATCACCAAGTGGCGTGCATATAGATAGTTGACAACCTGGAGGACCCTTCATTTGCCATTACCCGTGCATGGGTGCCATCTTTGCCATCTTTCTTAGATCAAAAATGGTGCTATCTTGGCAAAGCTTTGAACTGACTATATATTTAGAAATTCTACTAATTTAGTGAACTTTTCGGCTGTGACATTTCACCCCTCCTGTGCTGATACACACATAGGCGTAGGCGCGCAAGTTGATTGGGGGGGGGGCTGTAAAGACTTGCCCGAAAAATTTGCCCCCCCCCCAAAGTCCTTGTGCTCCACGCGCGTTCAACATGTTAATGTATATATTATATAGGCATGCGTCGTTTTATCACACCGCTTGCCAATTACATACAATAATTTGACATGTTTCTACCCTTTTCCATATTGGTAATAATTTTCATGGGGGTGGGGAGCATGCATTGTGTTGTGTGATCGCCGGGCTGGGGAGGGGTCCCCCTCCCCCTTGAAAATTTTTGTCCTTACATGCGATCTGGTGCCACATATGCTACCTTTGAAGTAAAATTTGGGTTAAAAAATATGTATTCAGGTACTACAAAGAAAAAGAAATCGGCATCAATGAGGGATCCGGGCATGGCCCAAATGCCGCCCTAAATACACCACTGATTATACAAGTTTAATCATTAGAAACCACACTGTTGAATTAATACCGAATATATAGGTGCCGGTGTAATTCAAATCAGAACTTAATTTTAAATACCAAGGAAGTTTTTTAACTATTGATTACCTTTAGTACATCATTGCATTATTTTTCTTTCAGTAAGTTCCCGAAAAATTCTCAGCATAGTGCCCGAATTTTACAAAAATATTTGGTTGGGGGATGCATCCCCCCGCTCCCCGACTTCTTTGTACGCCACTGGGATCCACCAATTGGCGCGTAGCCGTAGCAAAGGCCTTCCCAGGAAAATTTTTGGTCGAAATACCTCTCAAATGGTTGAAATGACTCGTTCTGTAACTTTATCATTTATTTCCATCTGAACATTCTTTTTTTAGATTCACGCTTAAAGAAACAAGTGAGGATTTTAAAACAAGCAAATTTAATTAAAATTAAAAGTTACTTAAGCGGAGCCCAATGAATTAAGCACACAACTTAAAGTGAATATAGGTTAGTTTGTAAAAACATGCGGTGGGAATAATGCTAGAGATTTGAAGCGTGCGTTTGTGCTTCATGTAGGCCTGTGTACTGTATATATGATGTAGGCAGAAGAGGGTTGGCCTATTCACAAGAAAGCGTAACCAATGTAAGATCGCTTGGGGAAAAGGAATCCTTACATGCGATTTTCCAGGATTCTAAGTGCCTCAAAATCATAATTAGGACAGTGAGTTTTTCAGGATTTCATAATTGTTTTCTCCAGTACCCAAACATTCATTTACTGGTTCGGAAATCTCGGCGGAAAGGGGGAGTTGCTCCCGTGCCCCCCTCCCCCCCCCCGGCAGGCTACGGCCCTGTGTACTTTATTCATGTTGGTAGGAGTATTAATGAGTAATAGCCTAAGAATGTTAACGTCAAAATAAGGAAATGGCTATAAGAAAACCAAAAAGAGCAAAGATGGTAGTATGAGTGACGTAAAAGCTTTTGCGCAATGAATGGTAACATTTGAAATTGAGGGAATAAACTTCGACAAATTATATCTTAAACATGGGAATGTTCTGCGAAGATGGGATTTAGATGATGTTAAGTAGGCCCATTAGGACTTTATAACATATATGCTGAAATTTTAGACTTGATAGGGAAAATTTACTCAGTAAATTACTCAGTGGTGGCTTGAAAAAAAATACACATTTATCCTGTGGATTTACCGGTATCAAGTTACTGTCATCTGTTTTCGGAAGAGCACAGATGTCATGTAATTAGTTATAGAGCCAGGATATAGGGATACTGGTGTAATGTATTAAAATGTAGGCTTATAAGCAAAATGTTCGGTATGTAAGCTATCCACGTTTGTCACTTTACTAAACTTAAGCAGGGGTGGCGCCAATTAGATATGCCCGATGGAGCGGGGGAGGGGAAGCTCCCCGAGGGGTGTAGCAGCCGGAGGGTTCAACAAAGCGACGAGTTGCGGGAAGAATTGCGATCCCACGCTTCGCACGCCGGAAACTTTAAGATTTAGTGATTCAAGAAAATTTTAAAAATCTGGTTGTTTTTTTTTTTTTTGAGAAAAAATGAAATATTGGAAGTTTTGTTGAAGAATTTGTCCTCCATGAAAGCAAAATCAGGTAAACCATTGGGTCAACGTTCACCGTCGGGGAGTAATACCAGAATGTTTCTTTTTATATGACGCTAGTTTCTCAATTTCTAACTCAGTAATACTTCAGTCTCTGCCAAAGTCACCTTTCCACAAAAGTAGATATCATTTTTCTAGAAATATTCTTGGTTAAGAGGATCTGTCGGGGCGAGGCAAAGATTTTCTTGTCATTTATATACCACATACCACAAATCGGTTTTGAAGATTTGAGTTAGCTTCAAACGGGGAAGGTCCTCATTACAGAGTTGTGACAAGCTAACATGTTTGTTTCAAATTTTAAAATTCTAATGAATAAGTGTGATTAAAGCCTTTTGTCGTTAGGATATTTGACCGGGTTTGAATGCATTGATAAATACCAACTATGGTCGCAAGTAATTTTTACAAGGCCAAGTCAAGTTGCAAGTCTTTTGATTCAGTCACAATTCAGGTAAAGTCAAGTCACAAATGTTGGCAAGTCCAGGTATGTTCCCAGCACAACTGCAACAAGGCTAGTGCAGAGGTAGCAGTGTCACAAATTTGTCCACCTGTTATAAGCATAAATCGGGGGTAAACTTTCGTCTGCGCAACCGGTAAAATAAACTTGTAACTGTAAGAAACGGTACTTTCATCTTCTCAGAAACTACTGGAAAATTTGGAGATATGAATGAAAAATTAGTTTTGCTAGTTGTACTAGTTCGTGAAAGTTGTGACTGGTGGTCTGAGCAACACATGAGACTTGACAGTTGGAGTGTGCTCTTCCCTTGCCCACGACTGCTGCATTAAAGCATGTAATGCTGGAATCATGAAGAAATAGATGCACAGAAGATTTTTTATTTCAGAAGTATAGTAAATGAAAGTAAGAAGAGTTGTACTTGCCGCTGTGCATGCATGTGGGGCTCATGGCCGTGCGTAGGAATTTTTCCGCTGGGTTATAAGGAGAGGGTCACCATCGGTTGGCTCGTTGCGTACTAAGAAAACTGCCGAAAATGTTTTAGATGTCAAGGGACAGGGCAATTCAGGTTGAAATACCGAAAATCCCCCAATGGCGTGGGAGTGCAAAGGCCTGCGGTAGCCCCCTTGGTGGCTCAAGGGCACTGCCTCAGTAGGGTCCGGAGAACGAAGCCCCCAAGCTCAGGGGATCAAAGGATCCACCACCCGTTGGCGCATAGTGTACCAATAAAACTGCCGAAATGTTTTAGATTTTGATAGGTGTGTGTGTGTGGGGGGGGGGGCGAATTCAGGTTGAAATACCGAAACTCTTACAGTGGCGTGGGATGCAGAGGTCTATCTGGTGGGGTTCAGAGTCAATGCCTCATTAGGGGTCCAGAGCATGAAGCCCCCAAGCTCAGGGGTACTTAAAAATTATGAGCATCAAATTGACATTGGCATTAGATTGGCATTGAATGGTCACTTATCAGACCACAAGTCACAGTTGATATTTTTCAAATTATAACCCTACTCCTTCCCACTAACAGCCGACCGATGCAGAGAGGAAGAGGGTGGAGGGGTGGAGGGTGAGGCTTTCCTGGGACATTAGAAATATAATCTCACCACAATTGTACAACAAGAAGTAATAACGGAAAAATAAGCACTCCGATGGAAGCACTCAAAGCATATTGAGAAAACTGAATTTCTGAAGACGTTCTCAGCGATATGGGTAATACAAAAATTAAAGCAAAATCTACTCAAGAGGGGTGGGTTTCCCCCTTCTCACCTTCCACTTTCCTACGATCATGTCCCATATTACCGGAAATTGCACTTTCCAGGGCGTTAGTCTGGGCAAAATCTCTAGGAGGGGGGGGGGCAGTTCATGACACTATCTTAGCAGAGCACTAAGTGGTATGCCTACAGATAGTTAACACCCACGCGGACTCTTCCTTTTCTCACATGTTCTGGGTACCAATGCGAAGGGGGATGAGGGGAGGGGCACATGTAAGGCTTGGCTTAGTTTCAGGCTATCGTTGACACAACTTTGAACTGATTATATTTTTAAAAATTGTCACTATTTAGTAAAAATTCTTCACATTTTGTGGTGGCGCGAAGGCAGGAGGTGCTGTCTAAGAGGAGGGGACGACGTCCTACTCTCTTTGAAAAATTTGTCTATATGAGGATGCCTTGGATGCAAAATGGTGTTATCTTTCTAAAGCTTCGTAAAGCGTTGAATTGATTATATGTTTAGGAATCCTCATTATTTAGTGGTTTTTTTCTATCCCGTTAAGGTGTAATTGAAGGGGATATTACCTAAGGGGAGGGATTACACCTCTACTCTGAGAGCAATTTTTCCTAGGGTGTTATCTTTGGTGAAGCTTTGGACTCAAAAATGATCTAAACTTTTGATCATTTACTGAATTCTTCGGCTGTGGCATGCATGACACCCCTACAAGGCTATTACCCGGTACAGGCTTACCCCTATTTCTCTTAGTGCGACACTGGGGGAGCCACCATCACTTGGTGCGTATAGCTTAGGCCTTGCAAGGAAATGGGGGAAATGACACATTTTAGACCACCTTAAAAGTTGCATCTAAGGATTTTTACTTTTAATTAAATTCCATTATTTAGAAACAAATTTGGATTTCAAGAAGGAAAGTTGGATTTTACTTAAAGGGAAAATGCAGTCAACCCATTTTTTTGAGTTAGTGCACCCGGGTATCCTATTTCATGAATGGCTTTGCAGTCTTGTTACAATATGTGTCTCACTCCATCATTTGAAACATGGACGTATAGACTAACTCCGTGGTTTACCTTGAAGATGCAATATTTATGTTCTAACATATCATGAAAGATACTTGAAGCTAAATAGGGGATATTATGAGATTTAGCTGTTGTTCAAAATAAGTTTGCGGTGACTGCTTATGCCCTTTAAATTAAAAGTTACTTTATACGCTCATTTTGACTTTAGCTAATAATAAAAGGTAACCATTGGCTGTTTTATCTTTAGCCAGTGTATATAGTTTCTTGAAGGAAGAAGATGGTTTATTCGGCAGGCAGGGATACCCACATACTAAAAACGCGTCCATGGCTGGGATTCGGGGATCTCCCCGGGAAAATTTGGGGAAGAAAAACCCAAAATGTGGTTTGGACAGTGAAATTTTCAGCATTTCTGTATATTTTCTCAAGTTGGTCAACTTTCATTTACGGTTTGGAAATCTCAGGGGCATTAGGATACGGCCCTGTTGCCTCTGGGCAGTCTTTATTTCAATATTTCGGAAGCTTACACAGCTTGTTATTTTGAAAAGTGACATTAAATCGGGAGGGGGGGGGGGGCTGCCTCAGGTGCGTACAGCCATGTGGGTGCCCTGCATAACGTAGGTGAGCGCAATGGCTTTGAAACCAGGTCCGTTCTCTCGGAAAGTATACACAGGATTTATTTTACATAAACAAACTGTTGCATTATAAATATATTAGACTAGGTTATTGCAACCTTGCTTTGCTCTGTGAAGTCTCATGATGATATTCCATGACTAAACAAACGGTTAAACAAGGACAGGCAGGGCCCTGATAGGAAGGGGCGGAGATGAGAGAGTGTTGCCCTTATTATCCCAACTAGACTTAGGCTAATTATTAGGGGCCTTACACAATTTACCGTAGTGAGGTTAGTCCAGGTTTAACGACCGGCCGGTGGCCGAAGTAAGTTCTGTAGTCAGATAGTCTAGATCGGCGAGCATATGGCTTGCGTTAGTAGCAAGTCACTTTTGGCAAGTCCAAGTCAATTCGCTAGTCTTTGCTAGTTATTGCAAGTCAAGTCACAAAAATAGCGACTCCAAATCGCATGATTCGTGTCTACAACTCTGATAAACACTCCTTGTCTCAAGGAGAAGTAAACCTGAACATTCAGGTAGATGCATACGATAAAGGAGCACTTGTAAAGGCTAGTTTCCTCTCTTTTTTCCCACACAGGTAAATTCCCTCAACTGGGTTTATTTGAAGCCCATCCTCCCGTTCGAAAAAAATAGACTTACCTACCTGACAAAAGCCGAGATTAACATGTGGATAATTGCTCAAGGCGATGCTCTGGAGAGTACACTTCTGTACATATCGCATGTCAATTAAAGTGTAATCTCAAATGATTTCAAATACCTGGGTAGGCTATTATATTGCAAAATAAAATATCATATCCTGCTGTTTTCGAATGTTGGCAATGGTTACTTTAGAGCGGGTGCTATTGCAAAATGATTTGCAGAACATGATTATGATGTCATAGGGTCACAACAGCTTAAGTATCCAAGCAATTCTTTAAAATCTACCTCTGAAGTTTATCTTCAAATTATGTTTCATGTTGGAAAGATGGAGAAATGAATAGCCTAAACCGTATACTTTAGTTTCTCGCCCTGTAAAAGTAGTCAAAGCATAGGCTACATTGAAACTCCCATTATTACATTTCAGACTTGCTACAAGCAGTTGACAATTCACCAATTGCCAGTTTCTCTGGAATATCTCTTCTTGTCGTTACTGTTTTCAGCGTCTTTATCAGGAGAAGTACAATTTAATCTACCTCAGTAATTCTCAAGGTTTGAAGCTTAGGGCCATATGCAGAGACAGGGCTAAAATCGAGGGCAGCAGAGGATCATTCAGGGTTTGGAGAAATGGCTGAGGTCCATTACCTAGGGCAAAACCCATAGATGGGCAAGTGGAACTGCATGTGTAACAGACAGGAGCACATCTAGGAATTTTCATTAAGGTGAGTGAGAGGTGTATAAGTGTATTACGACAACAAAACCAACCTCAGCTCTCCCATAGTTGAGGCTGAGTTCCCAAAAGGTTGACATTTCAAATGACCTAGAACGCAGGAATCGCATTCTGAGACAAAAATTTGTCACACAAATTTCACGTCTGTACCATGCGTGAGCCACAGTATCGAAGAAACGTGTATTCTTAGTCTAAGCGCCCTTAGTATAGGTACGGTGCGTTGCAGGATTTTGCTCAATATTTTTCTTTACTTCAGTTTTGAATCTTTGGGTTTGCAGCACGGGAGTAAATTTGGCAATTTAAACGTACTAGATTGCAGGAAATCGCACTCTAAAACAAAAATTAGGCTCTTCTGTTCTACTTTTACCATGTGCAGGTGACCAATATGCATTGGAAAAACTTTATCCCAACCGCAGTCTAGATTAGTGATTCTTAAACACATCAAAAAAGAGAGGAAGGGGTGAACGTCGAGGCTGCATTAAAAAACAATTTTTGGTTCCTTGCGTTAGCAAAAGGAACCTATGTAGTCAGCTTGGCGTGTGTGTGTGTGTATGTGTGTGTGTGCGTGTGTGTGTGTGTGACACTTGCTTCGGTACGCTGTAACTCAACAAGGGAAAGTTGGACTAAACCGAAACTTGGTATATGGATCTGTCATAGTAAGAAGGTGTGCCCTATTGTTTTTGGTGGAGGTCAAAGGTGATGTGGGGTCACCAGGGGTCAAAGACCGAAAACCTTGTTTGCATGATATCTCAAGGTGGGAAGCTTGGATAAATTTCATACTTGGTATGTAGATGCATTATGGTGAGAAGATGAATGCTGTAGCTTTTGGTGGAGGTCAAAGGTCATCTGGGGTCACCAGCAGTCAAATACTGAAAACTTGTTGTTAAAACAATATCTCAAGGTAGGAAGCTTGGATAGATTTCATACTTGGTATGTGGATGACTTATGGTGAGAAGATGAATCCTTTAATTTTTGGTGGAGGTCAAAGGCCATTTGGGGTCACTGAGAGTCAAATACTGAAAACCTTGGTAATGCAATATCTCAAGGAAAAAATCTTGGATAGATGTCATACTAAGTACATAGATACACCATAGTGAGAAGCTGTGCCATACAGTTTTGGGTGGAGGTCAAAGGTCATCTGGGGTCACCGAGGGTCAAAAACTGATAACCTTGTTGTTAGCACAATATCTCAAGGTAGGAAGCTTGGATAAATTTCATACTTAGTGGATGCCTTATGGTGGGGAAAAATATTTTGGTGGAGACCAAAGGTCATCTGGGGTCACTGGAGGTCAAACTTTGCACACCTTTTCAACTCTATATCTCAGTGTAGGAAGCTTGAATATATCTTTGCTTTGAGGTGTTGCATTAAATCTAGCAGAAAACCTATATGAGTTTTGTTGGATGTCAGAGTTGAAATCACCAGATGCCAAAAAGCAAATTCCCAAGAATTCCTCAAGTCAAAAATATAAGCACAAAACTGTATCATTCCCGCACATTAAGATCACATTCACCCAATGACTGAAAGATGTGGGACATCTTTCAGAGATGCCAAGTATCTCAATTTTAATTGAAATTATAGTATTACGATTTTAATCCATAATTCTGCCATTATGAAAATGTGCATCAAATACTGCTTTTTAATATTGCAGAAGATTCTCTGCCCACAAAGCAGAGGACTGTTGTGAAAGTTCACTAGACAGACAACATTTGTCCTTAGATTAGGACATGTGAGCTTGCAGGAATTGGAAATTGGAATTGGTTAATTAAATGCTACTATGGGTTGTTAGTTTTATAAAGAGAACCAAGTTACTGATCATTTGGATCAGATACCACTGAGCGTGCATGAATTGTGATTGCTTAATTGAATAAAACAAATTGTAACTGTATCCTGTCTGTTTTGATATCCCCTGAAGTGCCTGTAGGCTGTATTTCTTCAGAACAATTTATTTATGCTTGAATGTGTTAACACAAGGTGTGCATTGTCTACAGAGCAGATTTTGTGAATCAACAGAAATACTGGTTCATTCAGTACAGTAGTTGGCTCAGTTTCATTACATTCAGCAAGGAACCACAGTGCCCATTGGGCTCTTGTTAAGTCTTGATTCCTCTAATCTAAAAAGCTGCCGAAAAAGTGACATCAAGGCGTTGCGAATTTGTTTCATTTAATTTATACTTATTGTAGAACAATGAACACTGGTTCAACACTATATACACTATAAAGGTAGAAAGTTAAATTTCTACAATCACTCAAGTACCAGTCATCAGCAACGTGGTCAGCTAGATTTCCTAGTATAGTTTTGACTGGCTTGGTCAGTGCCAAGCAAATTGGAAGGAAAGGAATCAAAATGCATAATTTAAAATACTGTACATGTCTTCATGATTTTCCGGCTTTTCCCAAGTTTGTGTAAGTTTTTTTCTTGTCGAAGAGATTTCTAAAAACGTAAAATCAATCCAGCGGCCTCACCGAGAGGGCTAGGGGGCTTCATGCGGCCCTAAGGGTAGGCCTGCCTTTGAGAATCAGTATTTACTTGAAGATTTTATCCAGTCCTTAACTTTTAATATGCAGAAGTAATGCCTGCTACTGACTGCTAATTCTGCAACCTTCATAGCAAGGATAGGTATGGGGCGTTTTACTAAACTGATGACCAGGATTGATTCTCGCGTTGTTTGTTTTCATCTGAAAAATATATGTAGCAGAAAATGCTGAGGGTTACTCAATAATAGACGTATAAAGTTTTCTTTAGATGGGGGATGAACGTTTCAAACTGCTCCCGGGGGAGGGTCCAAGGGAGGGGGTACCTCCTATCCTTTGGAAGTTTTTGAATATTTTAGCGTCCTGGTGTTACATGTTGTGTAGTGTTTAAGGTACATTAATTGAAATAGTTTTGATACGTATAAGGTTTCATTCTCAAAAAGTGGGAGGGGGGGGGGGGGTGAGCGGTGTCGATTCCGCATTTTTACTGGGGCCAGGTCACCATTCCCAGGTTAAATGTTAAAACAATTACATAAAAGTCAGACCCAGTTTATAGAGTTAAGCCACCGAAAATGTGGGATAATACGGCAATTACGCATCATCGTTATGTAGATGACCATTTGGTAGATCGCCCTCAGATAAAGAATCAGTCCCCGGGATCGAAAGATTCCGATTTTAGACCTTACTGATTATTGATTGGTGTGCTGACTACTTGTATTATTATGAACGAATTCTTGGACCCTATAAACCATTGAGAGCGTATTATTAAAGGTTGTTTATTTGTTGTAAAAAGCAAAACGGTCCAGAAAATAGGCAAAATCCCCCAAATATTGAGGGGAATTATAAACAGTAATTTTTGTTTTCACTTAAATCATGAATAAACGTAACCTATTTATATTTGTGACGTGGAAGGAAGGACTTGCCAGATATGGCGATAGTTTTCCTTTGTTTTTTCTTTCAACCTTTTTACTCAAGGACAATTGTAACATTGTCTCAAGGAATTTATTTGGTCAATAAAAATTGTCTTCTTGAAAATATCAGTATCACTCATCAAAGTGTAAACTAGCTGGCACGTAATTAAGATATAGTTAATATAGGACCAACAAAGAAATACTAACCTCTGCAACACTACGTATCATAACCTTTGCATATAGCACTAAATTACATCAGCAACTTTGAAGAGGTTTATGTTGACACTGATTGAGAACGGTAAAAGATATTGAAGTAATTCCAACGGTTCTGTTAAGGGATTTTATTCTTTAATTGCTGAGCAAAACAGCTCTTTTGCCAGTGATTGCATGTCACCATAACTTTCACAAATTTCAGATTTGCTGCAGGTGGTCACGTGATTTTTACCATCCTTACTATTCAGTGATACCGTACTCTAAACAGAGAATATATTGTGTATAAAAGTAAAAAACAATTTTTATAATAGCAAAACTTTTGTTGTTGAAAAAAAATGGAAAGTCCGTTTTTGAGCATGGGCATAAGGAATAGGCCTACTTTTCTGGATGGAGCTTATGGCCTTTCATAAGGTGTGTGTTAGGGAGGGGGGGGGGTGTTGGCAATTGCCTCCCAGACGTCTTCTAAATAAATTTCTATCATATAAATCTTTGAAATATTTGGATGTTAAAAAGACCAAACGATTGTGAAGCAACTTGAAAGGCAAAGGAAGTGCCATTTACGGTAATTTGGCAGCATCTTTGGCCATATCTCTTGGTACATACATTAAACGCCAGCTAGTACTTAGTCTCTCGTCACTCGCCGAAACATTTCTGTGTACGGCGGTCATGAAGGGGCTGAGCCGTTTAGCTCTAGAAAACTTGCAGTAAATGAAAAAAGTGTCATAGGTTTTTTTCCAAAACTTCTGCCCGAGAAGGAGGTTCTGCTGACTCGGCTCCCCTGATTTGAAATTCTATGCAGGGAGTTGTTATTGGAATGGAGATAGCTCTCCAAAACTTTCTTTGAAGTGAGATTTGCGTATTCAAGGTCATCTAGTAATCATTCGATTATCTTGCTCTTAAGTTTCTATAAGTAGTAAGCTGGATTAAAAAGTTA
Source organism: Holothuria leucospilota (assembly GCA_029531755.1). Taxonomy (NCBI): domain Eukaryota; kingdom Metazoa; phylum Echinodermata; class Holothuroidea; order Aspidochirotida; family Holothuriidae; genus Holothuria; species Holothuria leucospilota. The sequence continues at coordinate 3,706,594 of CM055968.1, read as the reverse complement.
ACACAAGTCTGGTAAAGAACTATGGCGATTTTACCCATTGCCATAGCATTCCCGGTCGCCTGAAAAATAAGTATATTTTCTCTCTGGTGTCGCTTGGTGTTGCAATTGAGACCACATCGGCTTGATTTTATGTAAAATTGTGATAGATTTATATGTCTGGTTATTTTAGGAAACTTGAGGAAACTTTTCAGGATGCAGTAAAAGTATTAGGCTTCTGTCTCTTTAACCTATTTGCATATGGTCTCTTTAGATGGAGTGGGGCATTTATATTGATCTAGTTCTATTAGTCTATGTCGCTCCTCCCTTACCTCCTATTTACATATGTATTTCCCTAATTGCCTGCAATTCCAAGGCAAAGACTTCCTACCAACGGAGGGCGCCCCTGACCTTACTTACCAAGCACTCAAGTAGCGAACTTCAAGCGGTTCTTGCCCACGGCAGACTGGAATAGCCACAGCCTTTGTCCGAATTGTCGCCCGTGCTCCCTGGACAACCGTTGCGACGTTTGCCGATCTTGGTCCGTGGAATGGGACTGGCTCGATCAGAGAACCGCTTCCAGAGGGAAAACTCCGGCCAAAGGTGCCAAGAAGAAAGGAGCTACGGCTCCTCAGAATGCTAAGTCCTCCCCTGGTCACAGTGGGAGGCCTCGCGGTGGTGCCCGGGTCACGGCACGTAAGCCCGCTATCCAATCGGCGTTGGATTACAACGACAAACGTCTCTTTAGATGGAGTGGGGCATTTATATTGACCTAGTTCTATTAAACAGCCGTTTTGAGTTTTAAAACCCTGTCACTTCTATGATGGCGGTATACAAACCTACACATCACAACCTTATTCAATTAATCCTCTTGTTAAAGTATTACTAGAGGTGAATGATGTGGCAAGGAGAAAGAAATCAAGTTGAAAGCATTAAATAAAGGGCATAAAGTCCTTATAAGCTTTATCACCATGCTGATAGTTGGTAATCTTTTAAGGTCTTAAGGTATTAGCATAAATTCTTTTCCTGCTATCTCCATTCGGATAACAACTCCCTGGTCTATGTTTCTGAATAATTACATGGTGTTCTGTAACCTAACGCAATGGCGTGACAACATTCAGTGGCGGATTATGCACGATTTAACACAAGTAGTTGTGGGTAACCATCTTGTATGAAACGATCAGCCATTACTAGTAAATTAAACAGGGCCGTCAGAACGGAAATAGGTTGGTTTTTAGCTTCTCGATGATTTTCAGTTTGAAGTTTTCTTCCAAAAATTATTTATCTGTACTTACAACGACAAAAATTACCCACGAAAATATTTTCTGAAACAACAAAGGTAATCCTTGAGTCATCAAAATAAAGTATCCACTTTCGCTGTAAAGTGACGTTACCTTCGCGCACTGTCGTACTTAATTGGTGGAGTAATGCACCTGAATTTCAAAATACAAAGTCAAATTATTGTACAAAGGAACCGACAGGGCCCGAGGAAACACTTAGTGAAGCGAAATGTATTAAGGTGTACTGAGACAAACTTTTCTCGGAAATGGGGCGAAAACTTTCTAATGAGGGGGGGGGGGGGATCCCCTGCGACTTTGACCTGCGACAGGGTTTACAATAGTGCAACAAGCAAAAAGACAGTATGAATTCATGTCGTACAGACAGACAGGCAGTAAGACGGAAAAAAGGGCAATGAAATTTCCCCTTCATTAGTTACACTAGAGTTGGAGGAGGGTTTTCGGCCGAGTTTCTAACCAATTGGTTTAAGTCGGGCCGCCACGGCCTTTTTTCCAGCTGTGGCTCACTGGCTTGTTTTCCATACTCTTTGCTTAACAAATGGATGTGGCTGGTTAACGAGACAAAATGTTCATATTTATGTCACTTTGGTATCATATATTCTCTCCTACTTCTGACATTTCAGATCCTAAAAATCACTCTCCAAAGAATTGGTGGACAATCTTCGAGATGAGCATAAGATTACGGATGAAAGATGATCAACACTTCACCAGTGGCGTTATCTGGAGGGGCAAGGGTGCACCTCTTCCGAGTCTGCGTTGGAATTTTTGGGCTCCTTCAAAAATTGCAACTCTTGGAGTCGATTTGTGGGAGCGGGAGGGGGGGGGGTACTCTTATACTTTTTGGCCCTCTTCCCACTTTTGAAACCTTAGCTGTTGGGTTCACTTAAAAGGTAGGTATGCACCCTGATCCTTGCATACACAATTCAGAAAAGAAACCTGTGGGAGTCAAGGCCGTCCCACAATATCGGCGCGCTCCCTGACTACCTAATAGAGAGGGCTTTCTGAAGCGTCATTACTTTATGCATACGACAGCTCGACAAGAATTTTTTTCAAAAAAAAAAATTCCCCACCATGGATTTCGTTCACTTTAACAATTCATTGCTTTTAACCTTACAAAAAAGTTGAAAAACTGTCAGCTTTGTGTGTTTGCTGGGTTTCTTGGAGTGAACACAGCCTATGCAGTGGGGTTTCAGACATTTTAAGCATTTTTCTACCATGTTGATCCATTAAATAGCTGTTTCCATCGTTTTCGAGCTTGATTTTACTGAATTAGGTATTTCGTAAGGAAAGGAATCAAACCTGCTATTTTTGTTCGGGTTCAGGGAAAACTTGGGGACAAACGATACAATATCCTCTCCACTTTTAAATATGACATTTCCCCTTGTTGACGCCCAGACGCCCATAGGACCACACCATCATTAGTGTATGGGGCTACTTCCAATTGGGGACGGACGGAACACCCTCGCAACTGGGGCTCTCACGGGCCGGGGATGCTTCGCCGTCTACACCTTACGACGATTCAGGCTCCAGCAGAAAATGTCAATGTCACGAGCCATTTTTAAAGTACTCATATGTCGTAGGGAGCAAAGCTTTGTGCTGGGGGGATGCCCTACGCAACTGCACTCAACTGATCGGATGATCAAGATTTGTCAAACTGTAACACGGTCCTTTTTTTTTCATTTTACAGATGTTTAAAGACTGCCAACAATAGGAACACATCTAGGATTCATGACCATGAGCCGGAATATAGTCCGATGGAAAAGACGGGGAAGCCGTGTGGAGTGATCACACTAAGGACGATGCAACGATGGTCGAATACTGTACGTGATAGACTGGGTCGTTTGAGTGTACAGATGAAGGTTATGTATGAAGAGAATATTTCTCCATATTACTAGTAATGTAAGGAATGTTATATAAGCACGCCTCCCTGCAGCATCGTGAAATTTGTCAATACCTTAAAAGAATCAGCCCGATTTCACATTTTAAAATGATGTCTTCCAATTAAGCTTCTAGGGGCGTAACGTAGGGGATCCACCATTCATGGGGTTCCTGTACTGAGGAAATATGTATTTCCACCTGAGTAAGGGTAAGACTTGTAGGCTATGGGGTTTTGTAACGTAGAAACGTAACTGAAATGTTTCAGGGAGAGGGGGCACGAAACTCTCCTTGGGGGAGGGGATTCGCAGTACGTTTACACCTAGGTTACCATGGGCACAATATGCATCACGTTTTGAGCTGGATTGTGTTTTCCAATGATAAAACGACTTGTAAAACAAGTTTCAGATTCAAAAGGAGAGGGCTAATAACGTAACGTCATGTTGGGTATATCGCTGGAAAGGAATTTTTGTCCTGGTCCACTAAGTTTCTTGGCTACGCCACGCTCGAGAGTTGTCAAAGGAAGTGGGTAAATCGGGCATGTGAATAAAATTCGTGGTAGTGAAGAGTATTTTGCCATTTCTTGGTAGACCCGAGTCACCGTGCCTATTGGATAGTGTGGGACTGTACATGACTAGGAGCCGGGGGAGGGTGGGGAGGACTTCACGTGGTATGATGGTGCATGACTAGGATCATAGGCATGGGGGGGCGGGGGGGGGGGTAAACAGTCTAAGACAGGTAAAGATTGAATACCAGGTTTATATAGGCTGTAAAAATGTCAGATTTATTTGCCATGTATGAAGACATTGGAAATAAACTTCGGCTTACGAACATGAGTAAAATTGTCAAGCCCGATATTCCAGGTCCGGACAATATACCCCTGCCCAGAGGGAAACACGATCGGCGACAGTCTACTACCCGAATGGCGCCTGTCAAGGACAGGAAGTGGCCTCCTGAAAGAAGGGCCATTTTCCGCCCTTGGACAGGCGCCGTTTTGGGTAGTAGGCTGGCATTTACTTTTGGTAGGCCACCGTGTACCCTGAGTGCAATCTTAAGGGTAGGGGGGTGACTTCATCACCTTCCTGCCAACCTCGGCGTAAGTTCCCGCCTCCCTCCATCTCAAGAGGCCATCCCCAAAGAACCCAGCGACCCTAACCACCCTCCTGGCTTCTGCCCAGACCTTTTGACATCTCCTCATGGGTTGCCAGTTTCACTTGGGGGTCCATCGTGCTGACTGCGGTGCGTAGAATGTTTTTAAAACATCGGCAACCCTTTGTATCACCTGCTGTTTCTACTAACAACAGGTCTTTTGAATGAATGAATGAATTTTGGCTAGTTTGCCATAGATTTTCACTTCCCAGGTTGATTTTAATAATTCTGGTGTCAAATAAAAAAAGCAAAATGGTCGCCAAACTGAGCGGAATATTCCCAAAAATTGGCTAAAAACATTGTGTAATTTCCACAATTCCTAATCCTTGGCACAAGAGTACGTGACAGCGAATATGGCAAAAAAGAACAAGTAAAAACACACAGTAAAAATTCCACAAAAAATGAGAAATTCAAAGCATGATTTTTACACTGGACTTCAAACTAACCAAGATGGTGGAAATAACAAAATGGCCGCTAGTGTAACGATCATAATGTATAAAAATATGAGAAATAATCAGCTCAACCAATATGGCGGAAAAAGCAAAATGGTAATGTCAGTATAATAGGAAAACTAATTATTAAAAAATACTTTATACACAGGTAAACCTAATCTGTGCCCATATTCTATTAATTTTTAATATTAGTAAGGAAAACAACAATCTGTAAAAAATATTTTTGTAAAATAAATATTCAGAAAGTATTTTTCCACGGGTTCCAGGTTATAATCATTAAAAATATTTTCAACACATTTAAACCTAAAGTCAGTCCATATTCTGTAATAAATATTAAGTATTTTTCTGGACATATTTTGCAGGATCCAGGTCAACCAAGATGGCGGATAATTATAATTATCTTAATTGTATGAGTTGGCATTTTGCTATTTCCGCCATCTTGGTTGACCTGGAACCTGTAAAACATATCCAAAAATACTTTTTACAGATTATGGCCAGACTTTAGGTTGAAATGTGTTAAAAATATAATTTCCAGAAAAGTACTTTAAGAATATTTGCAATAAAATATTGGCACAGATTAGGTTTACCTGTGTATAAAAAAAAATTATGATTATTTTTCCTATATTATAACATATTGACATTTATTGTATTGGCAGCCATTTTGCTTTTGCCCCATATTGGTTGACCTAAATCCAAAAGAAACATTTTAAAAATCATTTTAGATTATTTGTCATGAAATATGGCCAGATGTTAAGGGCAACTTTGTCAAAAGTATTTTTAATGATTATTTCTCATTATTTTTATACATTATGATCGTTATATTGGCGGCCATTTTGTTGTTTCCGCCATCTTGGTTAGGCTGAGGTCTTGCATTACCTATCAAAAACCATGCTTTGAATTTTATTGGCAACAGTGAGTAAAGTAATTGAAATATATTTTTAATTATTATTTCTTGTGAATTTTTTCTTATGGGGGGGGGGATTTTTACTTTGTTTTTACTCTTTCGGCGATTTTCCGCCATATTGGCTGGCAAGTTCTCTTGTGCCAAGGATTGTTAAACGCAGTCGTAATTGTAATATATTAATTTACATCATTATGAATTGGGATTGTGGAAATTTACACTGTTTTTAGACAATTTTTGGACATATTTCATTCATTTTGGCAGCCATCTTTCAAAATTAATATTGGAAGTTTTGTCAAAAATATGACCAAATTTTAATATTAGATGGCTCAAAAATATTATTAGGAATATTTTCTGCACAAAATGTGTCTTAAATAGTATTTACAAACGGAAAATGGCGGCCGGCCATTTGGAAAATCGGTCGCCATTTTGAATTGAGTGGCTAATAGGTTTTTCAAAAGATCAATCCCTAAGGAGCATGTATGCAAATTTTGGTGCTCCTTTCCACTTGTGAACGATTTTACCAAAAAATACATTTATCTGCCCTACTAGGTCTACTTCTTCATTCTTCATCCACAAGCATTTTTAGCATTATATTTACATTCCATATACATGGGTGTCCACGTATATACATGGGCGTCAGGAGGGGACAAGGAGGACACTTGCCCCCCCCCCCCCACGAAACTAAAAAACTTGAAGCTTTTCAGAACATGAGCTTTAAAATAGAAAATGATTATGTGCCATTTTCAGCGATCTGGGAGGCATTTTGGCCAACATTTTCTTGGAGCTTCGCGCCAAACTATGGTGGCGCTACGCTTTGATAGTTTCGCCCCTAAAAAATTCCTGGCTACACCTGTAAACGGCGCCAACATGCCGAAAATGCCTTTGGATGAAAGTGAAGTAAACAACTTAACAGGTAAGAGAATCAAATAGCAGGCGATACCAGGGTTGATTGTTTAAAAAAACATTCTACGAAACGAACCGCAAGTAGCTGAAAAATAACGCTGTGGCTCTCGATGGACTCCAAAGTGAAATTGGCACCCCTGGTTATATATAGGCCTATAACAAGGAAGGAGACTTCTCAGGACGACACAAACTTGGCCTTTAAATTACGTTGTTTGTTGGAGTAGAACATCCAGCACCTCTTCCGATATCAAATCACTACACAAAGGGTTGGCGGCAGACGCAATTAACAGAGACTGCGCATCTAGCCTACTACCTGACTACTACTGATATAAATTACCCAAATTGTCCTAAACTTTGCAATATCGACAATTTCATTTATGCTATATAATATCCACTCACCCATAAATTATGAAATTTCTATTCATTCCCTATTTATGGTCTACATTAGTATTCTTAACTTGCAGCAAGAAGGACTCACATCATTCAAGTTGGAAGACTACTTCATCAGATAATACCTCTAGTTACGAACTTACAATAGCAAATATGATGTGATGTGATGTTATGATAACGTCATAATAAACCTGTGATGTACATTTACCACAAATCAAAATCCTCACAAACGTTTCACAAAATACTGTACAAAAATCCTAAGAACTTCTAGCAGCTTCTTCAGAATTTTTTATCTACAAATTCCATTGACAAAAATGACATTTTATAGGCGTTATAGGCATTTTCTGAGATTTTGTACGGATTTAAAAAAGATTTTTGATGGATGGTTATTGATATGGACTAATCAAAAAACACATTGAGCCATTTACGTATTTCTCTGAAAATATTGAAAAAGGCGCTTCTATCCTGGTCAGGGTGTGGCCACCCTTGCAATCAGCTATACTTTGTTGTGACTTTACGCACTACCCTACTCCCACCCTGAAAAAAAAAACGTACCAACATTTTCATGTTGGGGGTAAATAGCAAAGTGTAAACTGGACATTGTAAGGGAATTAAGGGTTATGCAAGGTTTTTACAGAACGTACAGTTTCATGTTTTTGTGAAATATCAGGGCCCGTGTCTCTCCAGGCGGCTAGCTACATGGCCCATGGATGTTCAACCTTTTTTCATGACTTTTTGTACATTTTCTGTTGAAGAAGAAATCTCTCATCATGCCCTTCAAGATTAGCTTAAAATTTGATGGATTAAGGAAGAGCCACCCCTTTCACTCCCCGCTCCTCTCACTTTATTGTTTCGAAGAAATTTATGGTTTCGAAGTAAAAACTCGATATTCGGATATACCTTAAAAATGAAATATTCAAAATAAAATGACCTAACAACTATGTCAGCGTTTTGCATTTACAAGGACCCATAGTTACAACAAGAATTCCCCTAACCTTAAATCTCGCCCAAGGTCAGGTTTCAGAACAGTCTTCATCACCCCACTGCCCAGTCTAAGCCCCCCTCCCCCTTCCTCCCCCATATACCCATGTCAGAATGGTGGCTGTAACACCTGTGCTTATGTTAACACCTCTTATCACAGGGGTCCACAAATCTGAAAGTCTTGGAAAATAAAAACTATTACACCCTTCTTAAGTAAGCAACCATGAAAAGGAAATCATTTTCTCACCGCTGACAAGATGCCCTTTGCTGAATAAAACAGCATCTTTGCCCAAAAAATGAACCTCTCACATTCCATTCTATCGAGGACTATGGGTAGAATTGCCCCTCAAGGCTCACGCTTCTACTGGAAGGCTTCTTCATCATCTGCAAAAGTGAGAAAATACAGGTTGACAAATCTTATCATCAAAAAATAGACCATGTTGCCCAGCCCCAGGGTCGTGCGAATCGCAAAGCACTTTTTGTGGGGTGGTGGGCTCAAAGCTGGTATAGCAAATATTGTTCACCACTCCCGCTGATAGGCTGATTTAACTTGTCCGCTACTTGCAACTTGAAAGACATGACCCAATCTGTTAATCGAGGTAATTTTAACGTTTTTTGTTTCTGCTTTCCCCTTTTTCACGGCTACTTTCTTTCTGAGACGATTCAAAGTTTGGGTGCTTGTCTCGATTGTCAGGGTCCTAGGAAACCACATCTAAGAGTAAGCTTAATTCCAGATGTGAATCCCAACACCTTATCTTTTACCATATTAACAAAAACATGTCTTAGCTATTACAGAGATCACCCTAAGAACATAAACAATGTCTCTTGGTGTACTTATCTTGATGCCAAATGTCAGGAATCACATCTAATATCATCATTCTTTCCTCTCCTTTTTGTTTGTTCTTTATGTTTTGTTTGCTTAAGAAAGGAACCAAGCTCGAAAAGTTCTTATTTCTGGTTCCCCTACAAACCATTATTATTGCACTATTACCTCTAAAGTATTGTTCTCTAATAAGCTATGAATTCCTTGTCATTCCTTTATTGTGCTATTACTATGAATTCATTGTATGTTTTGCAAAATTATGTATTGTTAATCATGTTACACTAATGGTTCGTAGAAAATAAACTTCATCTTCAACTAATAGTATTTACGTTTTAATTTGAAGGAGTACCACGGTCCACCTCTCCCTCACAAAGTTAACCCCCTTCAGTAAACCCTGAACCCTTCATAATACATATACAGTAATAGAAATACATGACATGATGTCAATGATGATACTTTATGTGATAATATATGACCGCCCCTTGAGGCCAGGTAAGTGGTGGCGCTCTGGTGCCGGTGTCTGAAATTCGGTCACCACCAGAAACAGTTGTCACCTCAGCCTTAAGATTGTTGATAGTCTTCTTTCGTTGTCCATCTATCTCGAAGACCTTTTGTTCGTTAATTTCGTTGAATACTGGCTTTCGGAATCTGCAAAATTAAAGAACATTTTGTCTCATATCCTAGTAACAAGCAACATCCACCCTGAGGCATTCTCTGTGAGGGAGGAAGGGAGGGAGGGAGTGAGGGAGGGAGGGAGAATTTAACACTCTTACCTAATGGCTGCTTATTTAAGTGATAACATGTACTACTTGTCTCCTTGTCTCCCCCCCCCCCCCCCTTCTTTTTTAAGCGCGTATAGCTCACTTTATCATTTCCATTTAGGCTTAGTTTACTCGCAGAGACTAGACTTGTTCCTGTGCATTTTCTCCACAATTGAACATGATAATATAAATACAGCTATACACGTAGGTAATACTATGTCACTTTAATGCAGTAGAAACTGTTCCATTTTGGAAGAAGTATAGCTCGAAACTAAGAGTTTCTGAAGGAGAAGCAAATTTGCGAGTATGTGAAAATTGTACACAGTAATTTATGGTAGCTGATTGTCTCAGGCAAAATAGTTACTCACAGAAATTAAATCTAAGTTTGTAAACCACCATTACATGTTGTCTCACAATGACCTTGGTAGTAAAAAATCTATAAAATAGATTTCTTTTGATAGATTTTTTTATGTTTTTAGAATATCAAAAGCTACGGTATGTTACTATCAACTTTCTATTAACTACTTACATTTATCCTGTAACTAGTAAACAACTAAACATACAACTACATTTATAGGCCTCGTGGAAATCAGTGAGACTACCTTCAGCAAAATGTATATTTTTTATGTTAATTGATTTCTCCGGAGTTACTGACGGTCACGTAGCAAATGGGGGTGGGGTGGGGAGGGCAAGCCCTTCCATGATCATAATTTGCTTTCCTTTTTATTACACCCATATTGCAAATACGTTATGTACATGGACTACTTTGGTATGTAAAACTGAAGTAAAAAAATGTCCTAAAATGCTGTTGTTCGAGCGCACGCATCGCTTCAAATTTAATCGTCTCATTTTTACTTCCTGTAGGATGGCTGGATTTCAAAGCCCCATGCATCCCTTACCGTAATCAGTCTTCTCCATCCACACAACTTCCTCGCTGCATCAAACCGACTGTTCGCTGGTTCTCGTCAGGCTATAATAAAAACAAACATGATAAAAAATTTTTGGGGCTGTTTAATACGCATTCAGTGTCATTTGAAGTGCTCAAAATTTCGTAAGTAACCCCAGAGCTTTCGGGGCCTCACACCCCTCGCCCCATCTCTACCCTCCTTCAGCGACTTTAGGTTATTCCAACTTGAAACACCCCTTTGATAATATCCTGACTAGCCGCCTGGTTACAACGAATTCAATCGTAGTACAATGAGCGACTTTGGGCTATAAAAAGTATTCAAAAAAGATGTAAATTTAATGTAAATATGTTCAACTTTTCTCCGTGATGTATTCTTCAAGATGTTTTTGTTTAGTTCCTAACACCTTTAAAGCTCACTATGAATATTCAAGAACACACAAAATGCATAACTAGTTAAAAGGGCTGCTGCATCAAGTTCAACACAACTACACTTAGGAACCCCGGGTATATCTTGTCACAATTGGTGACTGCAATTTAATTGATATAAATTTAAACGGTAGCCCTCTCTGACTGGTCAATTAGTTTTGACTTGTGTAGATTCAGTGAACTGTGATGGTTAAGTAGTCTACTCACTGCACTGAAAAGTCAGGTTTTACTGCGTTTAAATCACACATTAGTTAGAGTGTTCTCTGCAGTATATGGAAAAGTAAACTCAGTACAGGCTACACAGTAGCTTTGTCTGGGAGTGGGAGGTGCGCTAGATAGGCTGGAGAAGGGGCTAATGTGAGCTTAGTTAGGGAAATTTTTAACTGTCTGGGACAAGATCAGTGATCGGCCTTCTAACGTTCAAAGAGAGCGTTGTTATTGTACACACTTCCAAATAACACCACCAAAATCATTGAAAGGTAGGCTCGTCATCCAAGAGCATGACAGTTTACAGTTTTCACAAAGGAACTGACGATCAAACATGAAAAAACATGCCATATCGTAGTTAACCATGTCTAAATGGTAGTCGCCCAACTTCTAAGGAATTCTCACCCCCCCCCCCCCCGATTCTTAACAGCTTAATAAATACCTAAAAACCTGGAATATTACATTACGTTCAATCTTCAACATTTGGGGTTTTCACCTTTTAAATTTTCCGCCAAACGATTAAAAATAAATACAACCATAACAGCCAATCGTTTCTTCATAAGGGAGGAGTAGGCCTAAGAGGCAGGAGAAACTGGCAAAGCGGGTTGATCCATTTGTAAATTAGCTCCACCCTTAAATACTTTGTAGTTTCTTTCACTGTGACACAATACGTTTCAGCTTTGCCAAGAAGCCATAAAATGCTGGTTTTCTGGATTGTTTCCTTAAAATAACGAAAATTTCCCACACAGAGACACTTGGAAAAGATGAAATGATAGCACTATTTTAGACCCCATCACCGTTCCGAAACATTTTTTTTTTTTTTTGCAAAGGGGGAAAGGAATTCCCCTAAATCAGAACGACTGTTCATCCGTCATACAAACAGGCCACTATAGTCAGAAGTCTCACTACAGCTTTGATTAACTGTTTGGTATTCATTTTAAAGCAACTGAAACGGTAGTTTCAACAAATATATAGAGGGGGAAAACTTTTTGCTTTTATCGGGGCATTTGACAGTCGTAAGAACGCTCGCGGGCCAACGGCGCCCTCAGTACGGCCAAGGGAACGAAAACCTCTCCTACTTTGAGAAACACATTAGTTGTAGGCTACATCCCTGTTACACCTTTATGTAGACAGACACTTATGCTAATCTGGCTACGTGATAACCGAGTAAACCTGCTTTAAGTCGTGGATGATACCATGGGAACCCGTTGATGGGGGGGGGGGGGGGCTGTACTCGACTTGCCCGAAAAATACAACCAAAAGTTTCCGCGCGCTCCACGCGCGTTCAACATGTTAATGTTCATATCATATAGGCATGCATCGGTTATCACACCGCATGCCAATTACATAGAATCATTTGTCGTGTTACTACCCTTCCATATTGGTTACAAGTTTTGGGAAGTCGTTACAAAAGTAATGATAATAGTCAGTGGTGTAGTCAGGATTTCTCTCATGGGGGTGGGGGCAGGCATTATGTTGTGTGATCGCCGGCCTGGAAAAATTAGGGGTCCTTACATGCAATCTTGTGCCACATATGCTACCTTTTGAAGTAAACTTTGTGTCAAAAAATTTACGTATTTTAGGTACAAAAAAATCGGCATTACCCTCTCCCCTTTGCAATTCAAATATTTTTTTAGCCTCATTACCAAGGAAGTTTTTTAAACTATTGATTACCTTCAGCTACATCGTTGCATTGTTTTTCTTTCAGTAGGTGCCCGAAAAATTCTCAGGATATTGCCGAATTTTCACAAAAATATTTGGTTGGGGGGGGGGGGGCTGCGTTACCGTTACACTCTACAAATGACATTTTGATGCGCGAAACTAATCAGATTACAAATATCACAATGTGATCATTTGTTTTAAATATCTTAGCTCGCACTAATGGCAGGTCCATTTGTGATGTCTGAAGTATAAGTGATAGCAAACAAGCAATCAAGAAAAGGAGAGCGAAGCGCGCCGAATAAAAACCGTTTTGAAGACACTTCATCAATGTTTAATCTTCGTATTACGTTGCAAAGTTATTCAAAGTTAATTTTAAACCCACTTAAGGGAGGGGGGTGCTTAACCCGTGGAATCTCCCCCATGGAGGGAGCTGCATATGAGCCTGAAAATAAATTGGAACCATGACGCCTCGCATAGTATTAATTCACATGACAAGTGGTCGAATGATCCAGTAAAACTAGGCTGAATCTTGAAGTTATCACTCAATACATACTTGACAAATTACGGAGAAATTTTGCAATAGAATATACAACTTCATAAACAAAATACGTATGACATTTGTGATATAGAAGGGATGATTTCGTCCAAATGTAGAACTTATTGCTTACACATCTAGAATAACATGTTATTTTTTGAAAGATTCAAGACCATGCTTTGCAAACTTTTTGGAGGGGGGGGGGGGCACTTGCCCTCCCCCGTGCCCCTATGGTGAGCCGCTAATGTTTGCTCTGGGCTAAGAATGAATCCGACAACGTTCTAAAACGGGTAACAGTCGGAGTCGGACAAGCAGAAACGAAACCTCACCATCCCTAAAGCAAACGTGCCCAACAAGCAATTATTAGTCACCGTAAAATTTCGAGGTGATTCCAACGTCTCTGTAATGTTTTATCTCATGCATCTATTAACGTGAGGGCTTGCTTCTCCTACACCTATCGGATGCAAAGCAAAACTTAACCCTACCCCATCCAGCCAATTTTTGACAATTTGGTATAGAAAGAATTGGACTGAATCATTATTTCGAAAATTTTCGACTCCAACAGTGAATAATATAGATATAAACAAAAACAATGTTTTCAGACCGGTTAGAAAGTCCTATTTGGAAAATAACCGAGCATGTTGCGACTCTCCAACGCTAGTATGAATGCAGGTGTAGTCATTATTTTGCAATTGCGCCCCCAACCCCAAATAAACGTTCTACCTGGATCCCGATATTTGCGATTATCTATACAATATGTGTATATCTTGCTTTTTCATTCGCATCTAACGTGTGGGTTTGCTTCATCAGTTACTACAAAACTAATATTTATGACAATATTCAAATCGGGTCACAAACTGTTTGTAAAAATTTGGAAATATTTAAAATATGTTGAGCTTGTTTGAGAAATTTTGAAGTAATTCAGTGTCCTTTCATGCAATTTGTTGCCACGGTGTTATCTTTTGAAGTGACATTTGCGTTCAAGAATTTACATTCACATTTTAGGTCATTAAATAAAGAAAAGATTTTGACATTTACGAAGAGGGGAGTAGGCAAGAGCGTTCCCCCATCTAAACATGTCCTCGATTATACTTCATGTCTTCATATCTAATTGCAATAATAGAGGACTATATGGAAATAAATGTCGATACACGAACATAATCCGTAGTAACTTGCTCAACGAGTCGAAATAACTTTCAGTTGTAAAGGCAGAACAAGGTAAAAGAAACTTACAAGTCCCTGGGAAATGGAAGTCCTGAAAAAGTTTACGACTTTACAGTCATTCGACGGTGTAATCATTGAGACCACCTTAGTTTTACCCCGCAGAGCGGGTTTGGCTTGCTCAGCCGCTCTATAAGGTTTCCCAAACCCCCAGACAAGAAATATGACGCACAACCTACTACGTAGGCAACATTAATGTGTTGTTGACCTTAAAGGTGCTGTTGCATCACTCTAAACGTATTTATGAACCCTCGGGTATCTATATTCACAACTGGTGACGGCACTTCAATTTACATGAATATTTAAGCCTGACCCTGATTGTTCAATGATAAGACTTGTCAATGCGTAGATTAGTAAAACGTGATGTAAGCTAGTGTTGCCAACTACACTAAAGGTAGGCCATTAGTGTACTCAGCAGAACAAGGCTCCTAGCAATTTAAACTTAGTACAGGTATGGGAAAGGCAGAAAGAAGACAGGTGTTTTTTCTTCTTTCTTTTTTAATGGGAGGAGGGGCTAAAAGTATAGCGGACTGGGACGAGACACTTGGCACTTTAGGTAATTGCTGTAAGTTGACAGGCTACATTCACCTACATTCCAAGCTATCATATGAAAAAATTGACACTAATAAGCTTCAACCGAGACATCAAAAATAAGACATTAAAAATCCCTTTTCCTCAAATTAAAGGGAGAAAGCATGGCCCCAAGTCTATTTTCAAAAATCTGCTAAATCTCACACATCTCCTCTGATTTTGCTCACGGGTACTTTTCATTATGTTTCTATATAAACACATTGAATATTGAAAGTGAACCAAGGAGTTATTCTGCATGAATTTGACAAATAAGTAACAAAAATATTGTCACATGATTCATAGGAGTCATTCCTGAATTAGGATGACAGGGTAAACTATTCAAAAAGAGAAGGGGGGGGGGGGACTGCATTTCTCTGTAAACTCCTTTTCGCCTCTTGAGAAAAAATGGCTACAAAACGAAACATCCAACGCATATTATAATTATATATATAATTTCTGTTTCATGTACTGTACGATAGGGGTTACTAAGTGAAAGAATAAATTTTCATTGCATTGGCTCCAAAACCCTGGTATTTTTTTACTGTACATTAAACCCAATGTTCATGACATTAAATGGGAAAATTGCCCTCAATTTCCTTTATTTCCCTTTAAAATTGAGCTGATTACCCTTGAATTTAATACTTTTGGAGTTGTTTTCTAGTGTAAGACTCGCTGCAGGGTGTTCTCGGGTGGCTGAGACCTAGGAAATTTCGGACTCCTCGATTTCTCTGGGGCCTTTTTAATGCACCTCGCACACAGACCCTTAAATATCTGTTGATATGAAAGTGTCATACCTGCCTATTTGATGTACAAAGCATTAGAAACGTTAAAAAATCGCAATTCCCATCAAATTCCATCAAATATTGGCCAGTTTACAAGACAATACGTTTTTGCACTTACGTCATGAATAAACATGAGCTACATAAGCAAATTTGTGACAGTGCCTGTTTAACCTTAAAGGACAGTTGAAATGTTGGCATGCCCCAAGGGGTCTATTTTGGAAGAAGCTATTGACTACTTTGAACATGTCCACATTAAACACCAAATCAAATAATAGCTGGTAAGCTATTAACAGGTAATTTATAAAGGAAAAAGCAAAAAAAAAAAAAAAAACCCTTTTTTCATCCGGGGGCTTTAGCATTGTTGAGGAAAACAGCTGTTTAGGTTACGTGTCCAGAGACCTTTAAGAACCACGGCCCAGTAGAGCATACATTTCCGTACTGGGATGTTAACATAACAAATAATCAGACAAATGGACTTTGTCTAATGACAATACCCTGATGACGTCACACATTTACTGCTTCAATTTCTGAAAATCCTATTTTTGGAAAATTGGGATCTTCCTAGCTAACAAACCATTTAATACATTTTCACTACAAAATGTTTCAGTAGTTTTGAATGAAAATTGTCATCTTGTCATTCACATGATTACTACCAGGACTCCTACACCCTCACTAGCATATTTCTTTTTTTCTTATTATCCGGCAAATGTATAGACGCAATCATCTTGAAAGCAAACAGTTCTTACAAATGTACGCCTGTCTCAACTTAATAAGCCGAGGGTTATTTTTGTAACTCAAAGCATTAAGTTGGTAATTTAGTAAGTTAGAAAAGGTACTTATGGGGCACAAGGGGTTCACGTGATTACTTTTGATTGGGGTAGGGCCCGTAGGGGTGGGGAAGGGCATACACTCCTGTCAGAAAATGAACAAACATAGGTTTGCCCAAAATGAACGCATGTTTGTCCCAAAACAGTCCGAATGGGCATTGAAGGGGCTTTGAGCCCCTAACTCCCCGCCTCGTGCGCCTAGTATGTAGTGGGCATTACTTCTAAGTAAAACGCACCACAATCCGATTTAAGTTCAATTTGTGCAAAGGTGAGTGAGTGATAGATCTAAGAAGGTTCGGTGTATACTTTGGTCTAAAGATTTAAATTTTTACTCTTTACCACATTCTGTGTAGTGCAGGTGTTATTGTATACGATACATGTTGCAATATAACACAGTTACAAAGACTTTAGTACTTCCGACACTTGGGCTCAAAATGACAATGAGGTTCATTCTACGACAAGGACTCCCTGCTACCTGCAAAGATTTAGCAATGATAACTCACCTCAGACAACACAGTCCATGGTCCTCGACACTCACGATCTTTTAATTTTCCTTCCTCATGAAAGTAACGCTCTTGGAATAAAACGATAAACATGACTTTGATAAGGCAATTTCCTTCAGCAGCCTAATCGGTGGAGTCCATAAGAGACAGCCACATCTCAAGGCACAGAGACTGAACCCTTTCTCCATGTTCACAATTACTTCCGGCCAGGATGATAAATTCCAAACAATGTCACGATAATTCAGGAAAGATTCTGGATTTATTCCAACGGTGAAAAACCAGGAAAACGGTCTGGCTGCTGAAAATGGGCCAGTGTTGTAGCAAAGAAGTTTCTTTTTCAAGGAAGTTCTAAGTCAGCTCAGAGTAACCTGCAGTAACGGATGCGAGACTTAATGCATTAACGAGGACTAAGCCAGGATGTGGTCACTGTGTGCGCTAGTTCCCGCGGATAGGGTCACATGATTTAAACTTAAAGGTATTTGGGACATGCAAGACTATCTTCGTATTTAGCCAGATCCTTTCTCAATAGCATTGCAACAGTTGAACTATTTCAACTTCGCAGTGTAGCCATTGTTGTGACAATCAGACCGAGCCGAGAGTAACAAAATGCATTCTTCTCTAAAACTATAAGCTTAGCATGACAATGCACTGGTAAGCAGTGTTATTCAGTCCTCATAGAAGGGGAATCACGTGTGCTTTCTTGAAATTCTTCTCTCACTCTTCAAGTTCCATTCAACTTGCAGTAAACTCCTGTCCGTGATGTAAGAAGAATGAAAATGAATGTAGTTAAAGGTCTTGTGTCATTGAATGACAAACTTGGCTATTATATAAATAGTCGCATTTCCTAAAAAAAATCTTTACATGGTAATATCTATTTAACATGTTTCTGGAATAAATATTAGCTAAATTTGCAAATTTGTAACGTTTAAGAACTCAAAAGATATGTCTTCGTTACGTCATCCTTTGTTTCTTCAAACCTTGTAGGCATGCCACAGTCGAAGAATTCAGTAAATAATTAAGAGACTAGATCACTTTTGAGTCCAAAGCTTCACCAAAGAACTTAGAACAAGAAAAATTTCTCAAAAAGTAGAGGTGTAATCCATCCCCCTAGGCTATATCCCCTTCAATTACACAGTAACAGGATCAATTAAAAAATCGAGGATTCCTAAACATATAATAAATTCAACGCTTTACGAAGCTTTAGTAAGATAGCACCATTTTGCATCCAAGCCACCCTCCCATAGACAAAAATTTCTCAAAGAGTATAGGATGTCGTCCCCTTCTCTTGAACAGCACCTCTTGCCTTCCCCGCAGCCACAACATATGAAGAATATCACTGAATAAGAACAATTTAAAAAAAAAACAACCAGTTTCAAGCTTTGCCAACGATAGTACAAGCTTGAACCTATGCCAGGCTTTACATGTACCCCTCCCCTCAGTGCCCCCCCCCCCTTTGCAATGGTACACATAACATGTGAAAAATGAAATTTATTGCCAAGCCTCTCATGCATTCACATTATCAAAGCATGGAATTATGGGAGAAGAAAATAAAGTGCGAAATTTACACATTCACAGTGTTGACTAATCTGAGACTATATGATGTGCTTGCTTCACGTTCACTTTCGGTTGAAACTGTGAGTTCATCATCTGCTCATATCTCTAAAACAAATCGTAAGAACTGAGTGCAAATTTCATCAGGATGCCTATTTTAGTTCTTGTTTAACTTACATATCGAAAGTAAAGTTTGGTCCTTTTTAAGGAGATAATTAACATACGGTTGGCACAAGAAATTCTTAAATTCTTAAATCATGCAACACTCCACATCATTATTTTTGCAGAGGCAATGGTTTCCTCAGAATTCGTCAAATATGAAAATTAAACCTTGAAAACGGTTAAAATATTAAAATGTTTCCAACTGATCTTTTATACAGGTGTTAAGTCTTTATAAAGTGTTAAAAACATCCCTTTTTGGTAGCATTTCTTCATGACTTTTAGTGACGAAAGTGCTACAATTTGCTCACAAACTGCTTCACGAGGGGACCTTAATCTTATCCAGAGCACCGACTGACGTAGATCATGATAGCAAAAATATTCCAGAGATCGCAGAAACTGCATATCTACAGTGAACCAACATTTATCTGATTTGATGGATATCTTTTTGACTTGAGGCTGAAACTTTCCCGAAAGCATGGCGAAGGAATTATTCCACCCTCCAAGTCTGACCACCACAATAGCCTGCATGGTCTTGCTTGTTCCTTTAAAAAGTGGAAGCATTCTCTGAGTCAACCTCTGTTGAGGGGTTACCAGTTTGATAAAAATAAATTTCTGGCCAATTGATTAAACCAGTTAAGAATAACAAATTGAAGTAAATTTATGATGATTGAAATAAAATGCAGCAGTTAATATGCGGGAAAATTATTGTACTC
Organism: Holothuria leucospilota; assembly: GCA_029531755.1. Taxonomy (NCBI): domain Eukaryota; kingdom Metazoa; phylum Echinodermata; class Holothuroidea; order Aspidochirotida; family Holothuriidae; genus Holothuria; species Holothuria leucospilota. The sequence continues at coordinate 3,687,016 of CM055968.1, read as the reverse complement.
GAGTGCAAGTATACGAGTAAACACATGTCGAGTACGGGTACGAGTACCCAGATCCAGAGTACGAGTACGCGGTACCGGAGTACGAGTACAAGTACTGAAGCCAGGTACTCGAGTATAAGTACAGAAATTTGTACTCGAGTACGTACTTGAGAACTACAAGTCTGATAGATACCCAGTGAATGCCTCGATTGACTTTATGATAATGATCACCACCGTAAAATTGAAAGATAGCATAAACGGAAATTTTTGGCTGAAATGACCACTCCAAGTCATTGCAAAGTTACAGCCTAGATCAATAGTTCCCAGGGGGAGATGAGCGCTAAGGGGCGGCAGGGGGCGTTTTCAAAAAAAATGAGATAATTTTATACGGGGCCTTACATGATTTCAAAATGTTTTCTCTACCTGAGCTATCAAATTTATCATGGTTCGCATAAACAAAGGAGATAAAGGAGATGAACAAGTCGAAGAGGTCTACCATACCCTTCTCAGTTGCACTACAAAGTTTGTGAATCATCCTTACTACCAAATGCTACGAAATTGCATTGAACAGTGTTTAATGTCATTTTTTTTTCTCATGGCGAGGTCATAGTCCCATCGGTGGGCGGTGGCAGTGAACTGGTGAAAGCGGTGACCGAAGTAACTATGGCTAAAATTGTCCAGCCACTTTTCCTGGAACGCAGTTTTATTCCTTGTTGTCCATAAACATGACATACTTCCAGAAGCGACAATTGTAGGTAACCGTAACATAATAGATGTAATGTAATGTATCTTAACTCATTTATAAAGAAGTCTAAAGGTCGAGAGGTTGGTTTGTTGTCCTTTCGGGGATGTAGATCCTTTGGGGAGCAGAAGTTTCCTTTGGGAGTAAACGCTTGGTTTTCGCCCTTCGGTTGTTCGCCAGAGTCGAGGGGACTTTGGAAAAAGTATTCTTAAAGAGCGACATCTGTAGTTGGAACCCACCGTCTTGATCCCATCATTTCTCACAGTGTCAATGTTGACAGGTAGATTGATTGGTGTCCTGACTGCCTGTTACCCTACGTGAGTTTTCTGAGATGAAGTCCACCTAAGCGACGGTGCACCGTAGAAGGGATAATACTGCAAGAAAACATTTAAGCGAGCTAGCATAACACAGGGAAATGTTTTCGGTGAAAATTCTGGTCTGTAATTCTTCTTGAAAGGGTTTTATAAAAGGTTAGCTCACAGTACCCTCTGGAGAAGGCTTGATACTCAAACAAAAGAAGCAGAGAAAAACCTCCAAGTTTGAAGATCACACCGTGATTTACAGACAGTCGTGGTACCAGGGGTGAGGTGGACTTTGCCTATTTATACAGTGTAGCCAACTCTGGATTCTTTGAAAATACGCCGTTTATACATTCCGCCGGTGGTCTACTAAGTTTGAGCGGTTCCTAAAACAAATCAAGATTTTCGACTTTGAACTTAGCTAAGTTTATGAGGTGTGTGTTACGAGATATCCATCACTGCATGGCCAATCAACCTGGACTCTGCTTGGAACAAAACCAAGATCAGCTTTTCCAAGGTGTAGCAAAGAGAAGTTGTATGTAGGGTAAAAACTTATAAGAAATCAAACGGACGCCCACAGTCCTTACACTACAGGTGTATCTCAAGGAGAGACTGCGTCTATACACTGACAGAAGAGTGGTTCCTGTTGTGCATGTTGCTGGCTTGCATTCGTATTTTGTTTTAATTTATACCTGCCACAGGACTGTCTTAAATCTCATTACGTAATTATTGCGTATAATTCTTGCATTTACGTTGAAGTGAATTACGAGTGCAGCGCTGAAACTTTCATCTTTCACTGAAGGGCAATGCTAACAGGTGTGTCGACCTAACTCAAAACTGTTTTACTTGTAGCAAGTAACTGCAGAATAGCCAGAAAATATTATTCCACCTTCTTAGCCTACACGTTTTGCTATGTGAATAACCGGCGTCTGATAATTCGTTTGCAATTGACCTCCTTTTTGACTAATTGGCCAAGGTCTTTACCGTCGCTAAGATTTTTTTTTTAAAATTAACTCGAATGTCGAAGTTTGCACCGTGACCTAATTCAATTATCGAAACCAGGATACGAAATCAATCTTCTAACTCCTTGGCGCAACCATTTAATACACTTTCGGCGTGCCTTGATTTTGGGCGTACGTGATTGCTATCACCTGTAGACGTACATGCGGAATGGCTACGTAAGTACTTTCCTTCCTTTGCTAAATTATTTCATTACGTGCGTTCATTTTGGGGTGCATAGGTGTATGGGATCTACCATAATCCAGGAATTGAGGATCTATGGTCCGAAACGTTTTTTACTTCTGACCGGGAAAGTGCTAATTAAGTTCAACTTTGCTTTTACTATGTTACCCATCTCAAAGAAAGCTTTTTTGAAAAAATATTATGTTTTTGGTTTGTTTGTTCATTTTTTCACACTCTAACAAGATGAAGAGTAGCCTGCTTTCTCTATTTTTCTTGATATTAGCATTTGTAACATCGCATGACACATTTGGTGAACAGCATTTTTTAATTCAAATTAGTTAATGTTTACATTTCTTACGAAAGGCTTATTAAGCTGTCGTTCACAAATGTGGTTCTCCCGAGCAGAATAGTTCTTGTTCTCCCGCAGAATCATGCTTCTATTTTTTCAAATAGTCCTATATTCGTTAAAAATGTGTCCTTTTATTTGTATCTCTACCGTGTTTACTGCTCAGTAAGCATTCTAGTTCAACCGTTGTCTCAGAATCATGGCTAATGTCTACATTTTCACGTTGCCTTTTTCCTATTTATTTCTGAAATATTCTTTTTTTTCCCGAATGTACACATTTTGACCCACATTCTGTTTTTCTGAGTTATTTCAAAATAAATACCATGCAAATTAACTTGTAACCACGGTAACTACACAAAGGGATGAAAGTGATATACCTCCAAATAATTAACATTAATTCAAAGACAATTGGCAACCTATTCCATTGTCAGAGTTACGATTTAATATTTTAACAGACTGCTTGCGACTATATTTGTTGTGGCCTTTATACGGGTCAAATATTGTACGATGTGTCACTTTATGACACCCACACGCTATAATCAATAATAGCTACCGTACTCAATTTTACTGCTTCTTTCTGCGTCCTGAGTCATAAATAGTGTAGTCGTTTAAAGAATGAGGGCCTCGAGCATAGGGGTAGTACATAACTGCCATCTCGTACGAAGGCAGTAAAGATTAGATCACCGTCTGCAGCCAATGATTTGCCTGCTTTACTTATCATAAAATGCTCTCTCTAAATATCTTTCCCGGAAAAACGTCGATTTTGGCACATTTACTTGAAATCAGCGTCAGTTTAGTCATCGATTGGCTCGAAATAGAACACGTCAGTTTTTAGTTCGCAGAATATCGTAAAAATGTGTGTGAATCGATTGTCCAATTGCCCAGTGTCTGGAGGGAAATACTCTCTTACCTTGATCAGTTGATGATCAATAAGAACGCTAAAGAGCAAGTAGCGAGTAACCCTTTAAAGTGCCATATCTTTAATCGTTACATTGTTTAAGCTAAGCGTGAAAAATCTTAAAGGGGGAGGGAAGGTGACACGAAGGTGTAGACCGAGGAGTGAGTTCAAGCAAAAGAAACAGTATAATGCTTGATTTTGATATCACGGTCTTTCATCCAACTAATGGTATACATTAAGTTACTTTCACAAAACGCTTTGCAGATTTAAATCAGGATGTTTCTGTAGACAATGCGGTAGGCCACGGTTGATTTATATCATAAGACAATGGCAGATAATATATCCTTCTGACATCGTGACCGTAGATAATATGTGACGTCTTCGTTTGTTTGTAAAAGCTCTTTTTATAAGTTACAATTCCAAAAATGTTAAAGACAGTAAATTGAATTTTGGATGTTGCTTACACATCTTTTAAGGGAGGGCTTTACTTCGTTGTTTTTCTTGACTTTAAGGGGTGGGGTTTGAGGGGTGACAGGTGGGAGGGGGGCTTTATACTGCGTTGTTTTTTGTTTACTTTGAGGGGTAGGGAGAGGGTCTTCTCTTCGCCTTCATCTGGCACTGCGGTGTACATGATTTAGTAAACCAATGTAAATTACACGTATACGACCACACAATGTATCTAATATGTGAAATAAATTTTATCACATAGAAATTGCAGAAAACCGTGTTCCCACAATTGTGATAACATCTTTGCGAATTCTCCTCTTTATTATTATGAACCGGAATATTCATAAAATAGCTTGAACAATACGAGGAACGTATCCAATACTTTGACCTGAATGCATTTACAAGTTTTATCCTAATCACAAAACCAACCACCTGGCAGTTACAATAATAAATGTGTTCTTTTGAAACAGTAATCCTCTAGCATTTAGGTGATCCTCTTCAAAACTGTATTCATCATTCCTTATAAATATTGGTCCAATTAGTTATCGAGAAATAATCCTTTGGCAAACAGATCTCTTCACATCGTGGTTAATTTTCTTAAGGTTTTCCTTGTTGAAATAGAAGTAGTGGTTCCTAGAATAGGGTAACAGATCCGATGTAAGCAGTCAACAGTATCCATTTGATCCGGCAGCTTTGACAGGCCAAAAGAGCATTTGAATTGCCACGAGATAAACTTGATACCAACGTCCCAGTCACGGGTTTAATTAAAATTCACAATTTTCTCACATCGTGGTTTTCCAGTACAGTAAGACAGGTTGTGACATTTGAAGTGGGGTCTTTTTAGTTCTTAGTGAAGTATTTAAATAGGTCTAAGGTGTCACATCAACGTATAACTTACCTACTCCAAAAATTACTACGCCAAGGTCCCTTGCTTGGATCATATGAGTTGCTTGGTGAACTATTCAGACGAACGTTTTGATTGATCGAATGACTACTGACGTATAATTTTACGACCAAAAAAGAAAAAAAAATATCTGTAATGAGGGTTGATTTTGTGTTTAGAGGACGAGAAAACCTTCAGGATAAGGCTGCAAACGTAATTTTAATAGTAAATTTCGCCGGAACATACAAAACATTAATGCTTTACATGCAAAAGTGAGTAGCCTTGGGTGCCGCTCACATTGACGATTGCAGATTAATTAAGGGGTTTACACTAAGAAGCAACAGACCCCCTCCGCCATCCCACTATTTCGTTTTCGACAGGCTTCGTGGCCTCCAACGGAAATTATCCCACCTGGCAAGCAGTCAATGAAGCTTTGTGTGGATTTGACAAACACTTTGGCCAAGAAGGAACATACCCAGATTTACCCCTTTTTGGGGTCAAATTGATCCAAAGGTTTTCGGAGTGTAATTGTGTGAATCCTAACACAGCAACTTAGTACCGTACTGAAATTGCCTATTATGCTCCCCTTGAAATGTGTTTTATCCGGTATTTTAAGGGCGCGTCTTATATCTTAGAATTCGTCCCAGACAACTTATTGAAGTGCCCCTAGTTAGCCTACTAAGGCGCCCTACATAATAAACCAGTACCAAAACTTATAGATGCGTCGTCACCAGAAAATACTTCATAACGCTAAAACTCATGGCGCGTAAATTTGCAGCAGACAGGGACATTGAACAGGCTAATATATGCAATACTTAATTCCAACAGTAAAATCGAATCAATTTTCAAAATTAGAAACTGTATACGTAACGTATAAGGACGCAGAATCTGTTACCTTGGAGATATTGCCAGATTGCCAGACCTTGAGATACGTGCATGACACTTTTATTTGTGTTAGTAGTTAGTGCAGACACACATGCAAATAAAGATGGCTTTGTGGTTAGTTAGGAAAAGCGAAATAAATACCGTGCACAGTTTAGGCATATGCACACGGGCAATTTTTTCTTCGAAGCTGAGCCGCGTTTGCCCCAGTAAAGCTTCAACTAGATTCTTCTCAGTAATTGAATTCCTCGAGTTTTTCCAGTAATCTGCCCGAAAAATTGATTTCGCCTTAATTGTAAGGGCCCTTCCCCCTCCCCATCACCTCGAATCCGAGCTCGCACGTTTGTAAGTTCATTTTAGAATCTAACGGACAGATAAATTGTCCAAAAACCGCAACCAAATATTGACGAAATGAATGCACAAAAGTTGGCTTCAATCCAGAGTGAAAAAGAACTAGGAGAATGTTTTCTATAAATTTGTCTCGTCGACTCAAATCGACGGCTGCACATATTGTTAATTCCCACAGGATCTGTAGTAGCACGTATCAATCTAAGTATACACAAAGGCAAGCTATTATAGGTCCATAGGATATGAACATCATTATCCTAACTGTGATGTTGGATTAAATGGGAGGAACTACACATACTGACGAGTGGGCTATGCATGAAATGATTGGTACCCCCATCCCTCCCAACGTTGAGAACCACAATATTGAACTGACTGGGTGACTGGAGTCTCTCTTATTGTATTTTATAGAAACAATTTCACTCAGGAATGAATTATTGGTAAAACCGTTCGTAATACGTACATTAGAAAGTAGCACATATTCGACACCTGCTGCGAAGTTTATATATTTGATAGAAACATTCAATACCTTCATTCTGCGCAGGAATATATGAATCCGTTTTGGGGGGTGGTCAACCAGGGGGTTCTGTTGCAACTCCTTGGGTCAACGTAGTTTATACTTTACTGTACGCATGGAACATTTTGAACCTGGCAAACATTGGTTTCTCAGCACACTGTTACTAGGGCTCGCAAATGCAGACATTGTGGATATAGGGGTAACATGAATGAAGGGAAGGTTGAGTTCCACGTTAGAAGTGACGTCAGAGGTAGGGGCAGGGATGGGGCCAGGACATACCCGACGAGGGACTCAGGTCTCTGAAAGGGGGGGGGGGGGTAGCAGCAACCCGAAGCCCTGACAAAAGCAGTGGGGTTCCGGAAACATGGCAAAGCCAACATTTTGGGCGCGTGACCGTGCGAATTTTTTTCGGGTATTTGAGTAAAGAATATTTGAAAAATTGCGGCTTTTATTGATCAAACTATGAAAAGTTCGGGTTTCTGAGGATCGGCACTCCGTGAAAGTGAAATAAAACAATCAGTTAGGCCGACCGGTCGTTATCTTGGACTACATAAACGTTCCCCGACGAAATTGAAAAATTTCTCCTCCGGGGTCCAGCCTTGACCGACCGGGGGCATGACCCCCTTCCTCCTTAACTGTCCCCACCCCTGGGAAGGGCCTTTACATTTTGGTCAAGGAAATGTCATGGGTGGGTGCAGACCCGTAGGCCTAGTTAGAAATTCTGACATAGGAATTAAATACCGGCACTACACAGGCAGCAGCAACAAGGGTTAGCCTATTGTTTGTACCCTCAACTCACAATTTAGCAACAGATTTACCAAGCCGGGGAAGGAGGTTAGTCTGTACAGGACAAGCCCCTTCTTACCCGGGCCTGGCTACAAGCCTGGGTGCGTTTTGGAGCTCATGTTGGCCATGACGAACATTAAATGAACATCCAGAAAAGTTGATTTTAATGACATATTTCGAAAGCAACCTCTTCTCGTTACTACAGTAACTATGGCCTCACGATTCGATGAGCTAAGTAGGGAATGCGTCTGTATCTTCCCTGTAACTTAATTAGGTGGTCCTTGTAGCACAGTCCACCAGAAAGGCGAGAAGGTCAGTTTGATAAATCAAGCTGTTAAATCAAATTTATATAATTTTATGACTCGGCTAGCTAAGTTGAAAAATTTCAAAAAGCATAGGAAGAGCTCGCCGTTATTACAATGTATAGCAGTGTATGTATATGAAAAGCTAGATCATACTGCAATCCACCACAAGGGTATTTATGTTTCCAGTTTCTAACAAGCCTCGGCTTTTTGACCAAATGCTTAGATTTTTTTCACATTGATTCTCCCTTAGTTTAGTTTAGTTAGTTTGGTCATATCACTTCGTTGGGTTGGTTACAAGTCATGTGATCATCAGATCGGAAGATGCGTTGTACGAAATATAGATCTACACTACAGTCTTGATACCAACGAATCAAGTCTTTGTATGTTTGACTTGAATCAGTACATAATAAGACCTAGTGTTTCATAGCAACTTCGCGTATAGCCTGCATAGCAGCTCTCATTGGCTCCCGCTTCACACGGAGCTTTTTCTTTACGTTGAGCTGAACGAAAACCTTCTTTTTCTCCGCGGACTACTCTGCGCAAGGGGACTAAACTATAGTGACCAATTTAGATCAATTCTCGATTATGTTCACTAGTTGCGTAGTTAAGTTGGGAAAACGTTACGTTTGTTGATGATGCCTCCCCTGTGATCGAAGGGACGGGTACCGTTAGAACACTATCTTTGCTAGGCTGCCATTACTTCAAATTGCCACGGCCGTTTTCTAGTTCACTTTTGAGTCCCGAACCAGTTCCGATTCCAGTAACCCCCATGGCGGGTCAATTCCGAGTCCGACTATTTGTCAGTGTAGCACAGGCCTATCATACGCGCACATATTTTATCAGGGAGTTGATAGCAACTTCCTGGTTTTTTACTATTTTCTTGGACAGTTGGTTTTTGGGGTCATTGTTAGGAGACAATTTTATAGTCAGACCAGGGAGCTGTTACTCGGAGTAACAGCTCACTGGAATGACCATTCTGAATAAAATGGTGCATCAATAACATTACAGCCTTATGTAACATTCATGTAATTTTAATTTTTGTGGGTGACTCGCCTAGAATCGGCTCGGTGTCCGAGCTTTGCCGAATAGAAGAATAGAGCCTCTACGTGGGGTCTCGGGTGCACCAACTTCATCAACATCAAATTGGTCAGAGCGTTACAGTCTCCATAGCTAGCCGTACAATCTCTCCCTACATGTGGTTTGTGAAGCCATGAAGCAGTGTCTGTTCCATTGTGCAGGCTACTATGTTTACAGCACATGCTTATCGTAGACAGTGGCAAGTCGTAGTATTCTGGAGCCTGCTTAATTCCTCTATTTGTCTTCTGCGTGCCAAGCCGGACTGCTTCGATTTTGTCGCTGCAATGAGCAGAACGAAAACTTTTGTCTGATCCGCAGGCTAGGTATCTAATTGTTTACGCCGTAGCTGCAATGTACAAGACGACAGAACGTGTAGTAATAAACAACCTTAGACCCTAAACCTTAAGGCACAGATGAATACGAACAACGGTAGCCATGTACGACAACACGGATCATTACCAGGATAAATTTTTAGGTCATGAAGCAAATACGCTGTTGACAGATATAACTCAAGTGAGATATGCAGTTTCACATTACACACTATTCAATGACGATTGACTTCTCCATCTGTCATTATCTCTGCCGATGATTTTTTTACAGTCCCTGAGAAACCATCAGTATTAAGACAAGGCTATCAACTATGCAATTAGGTCTTCCCTTAGAGTAACGCAAATGTCCTAATGGCGCACGGGCTGCCCATCGCTGCAGGTTTGCATTTTGCAGTATATTTCATATTCTCCAATGAAGACCACATGCTTTTGAAACATCTTTTAAATTTTTCCACTTTTTAAAGCATAAGCAGCCAGCCACGGAGTGCACTTTGAAACATCAAGTGGGATCTATCAAATTAGGTGAGCCTCTCCGTTGCAAGTACAACACTTAATGTCACGGTCAATTACAGTCATAATTTGGAAATATGCCAGTGAGTAATCCAAAAGTTCAGCTCACAAATTTACTGTAGAACAAAATTTGCAGTGGGAAAGGGGAATTAGAATTCCAGTAGAAAATGAGTCAAATGACATGTATTTATCACCAGTAAGCTTATTAGCTCTCGTTAATAATACGCTAGATATTCTTCTTTTAAGTAGGCTATTTACAGATTAATGAACAGTCGTTACGGTATGATTCAAGCGAAAGTTAAGCGTATGATCACTTGTTTCTTAGAAGCAAAGCATGTTACGAAATGTCTGCATATAAAATAAACTGTATATAAGCCTATTTGCAGTTGGTTTGCAAGCCTTCACAACATCTGTGCTAGCCACTGTTGCATCTTTACTTACGGGTAAATTACAATCACCGCAAATTGTAAATTTAAATAAGTGTAACCTTTTACCTCAATTTCTGAATGGCACTTTTGAATCATGTGACACCGTATTTTGCTACTGTATTTTTAAATTCATGCAGGATGAACCCATTGGTTTACCTTCACAGTGTGTTCATTGTCCTCACAGCGTTACAACAACAGCAAACCCGAGTAATACTAATGCATGGGGATTCGAGGGTTACAACTTTTCAAATTTCAGTAATTGCTCAAGGCACTAATTATACGATCAGGCTCGCCGAGTGTAACTTGACTTTATATGTTACGTAACACAAGCGGAGAGCAACTGTGAGTAACCTCTGAGGCCACAAGTTCGCACAAGTTTCTTAGTCACACTGAGCAGTGATCAGGTTGCATCTCCTTGATGGAAGGGAAACTTGTTTAACTTAATTAAATTTGAAGGATTGATGCCTTTGGGCTATTTCTCCTCACAAAGTGAGATCAGACTTTTGCTGTATCAGTGCTAGGGGAATGTACACGCTATGTATTACGTATTCAATAGTTATGTTCTGAAATATTCAAGATACTTACAATGGAATAAGAGACTTGTTCAGATAATCAATGTGACAAAGTTTTGGGCGACAGCTATGCTTTAAGTAGGAAGGCTTCTGAAAACAGTCAACTCCTTCCACGTGATTCAAATTCCCTATAGAGCTTATGCATATGACGTCACGCTTGCCTCCAATGGAGGCAAGCGTGTATCATTGCAACTTACCCCTGCAAATGCAGACATCTGATTCGTGTATCGGTCGGATACGCGCGTAGTATTCTACTGTCGCGTGCGAAGTCTACGTCGTGCGTGCACTGTGCTTCACTGTTTTGGCGCCAAAATGACGTCGCATGACGTCAATGCATAAGCTCTATACCCTTTCAGACACCTCTATGCCCAGGCCGCATTTTTACTTGCTTTATGCTGCCAATATACCATGATGAAACCGTACATTGACGAACCCTTCAGATACATACGGTATGTAGGATAAGCCTTCCATATTCCACCTGCTGCAAAGGCCTGCAAGCCTGTGATAGCCTATAGCCTACGCTATGCTTTTGTGATCTATTCTTGGCTGACAACATCTTAACCGTCGCCCAAAGAAACTGTACGTCCCATGTCCCCTTGTATATCTTTCACTTTTAAGAAGTAACAATATGATACAACTCGACATGGTCCTATGTACGATCCAGTGTTGCCCACTGGCCCTTGTATTAGGCCCCAAGGCACTGGTGACAACCTACTCAATGGCCGACATTGTCCCACCATTAATTCGAAACATGCGCTAAATCTGATAAATCTCCACGTTTCCCCTCACATTAAGGCCTTATGTCTTTCATTATGTTTGGGAATTCAAATAGTGCATAATGACCAAGAAGTGGTTTCAAAATTAAGTATAAAAATATTGTCACCTGATTAATAAGAAATACACATTAAGAAAGGCAGGGGTACAAGTAGTCGGTTCCGCGTTCAGCTCGTGGACTTATATTGAGAATTATGTCTGTTTGTGACGTTACATCGATGATTGTTAACTGCTTTGACGTACGTGTTTTAGTCTCATGACTGCTGCAGTATAAACATCCTGTTTTAAGTTACTTTTAAATACCCCATAGTTAACTGTTTAATCTCCCTTTTGGTGTTTTTATACGTGCCTTTGGCATGTTACTGTAATGGACCGGAGAATCTTATCCCATAGAAGTACAGCTAAGTGCTCTTTGGCCTCTTCTACATGATATATGCTACCCTTTCTAAACGCAATCATCTTTTTAGGTCACACGATCTTTTCTATGCAACACGTGACTTAACTCTGTTTACCAGACTGTTCGTTTCGGTGACTTCCCATGCAACTCGTAATATGGTTCAATAATATAAACCCCATCAACTTATAAACGCATCTTGGGAAATTGAGGAAATATTTTAAACATTTCTCCTAAGTTCAACACACCTCCTGCAAAGAAGGTGCATGCGAGTAATTATTCCCCAACGAATTATTGTTCAGTGTTGCAGTATGGCTGTGTCTCCATGGCAACTGGTATTATTATGACCGGGGAGGGATGTAAGTGAATTGTGATTTACCTTAGAATCTGCAAATAAATCTAAGTGAATGGAATTTTAAAAATTGAGGTCATGCCACTGTAGCGATTTGGAATAAACAATGAAATGGTGCTTACCAAATATCTCCACGAAATAATACGATTTTAGACTTAAAAATGTACCGTATTTGCTTAAGAACGTGGCACGGCGGCTGTATGTTCGTACCGTCACTCTCGGGTACTTACTTCTCATTCGCCTCCAGTCTAATGTGGATTGTCCTGACAATGATGTCCATGGTAAAGTAACATCATGGGAGGTGTACTATATATGACAATAATCGACTTATTCTACGTCGCTTTAGTGGCCAGAACTTTATTAAGTCAGGTTTAGGACAAGCTTTTGAAGTTACAACAAACCGTTTAAGGGTATCGTAAAATATGACAAAAATATACAAAAGTGGATCAGGGGAGGACCTGTCGTTGTACTGTTTATCTTTCTTTAGTCATTCAATAATATATTAATATCGCCACATTGCTCAACTGTGATGGTAGGTCTGTATGTGGACGTATTGACCGCTTGGCTGACGTGCGTATTACTCATGCACCTATATATATTGGCTGCATTCGTAGGTTAGAATAATTACATCAAAAGAGGTACACATTCGATACCTGCTACAATGGTAAGTGGAAGTACGGACTTCCATACACATCTTTAGCAGCCATGGGCCTTAACAAGGACGATTTTCCCTTGAGAATCTAGCGAATCCATACCCCATTACCCCTTCGTCCAATGCAAAGTTTCCTGACGGCTCAGTGAAATGAAATGCTAAGAGTTTGCATAGGGCCGTGTGAAAGGGCCCGAAAATGAAACAAATTGAAGGATAAAATTTTGAAGCTTTCTTAGTCTCCTAACTTTCGTAGCAGGTGTGAAAATGTATCTCTTCGTCACATTGATATAGATATCGTGCAGCCAATGTAGGAACAGGAGTTTCACACCTCCGTCGAGCAGGTAGTGATTTTCCCGACATCCCGAAGTTCTTCTAAACCCGAGAAAGACTGAGAGACAACTCTTATGTAGTAACTTGAATGAATATACTTTGTCAGATAGTGGAAGTTAACAAACGAGTTAAGGTCAAAAAAGGAGACACAAATAGCGGTTAGCTTTGGCAGTTCCATTTTACCTTCGAGAACTTATACCCCTGAGAAATCTTACCTAGAAATTGTTTTCTTACACAATGTGCCGCCTAGCCACCTTGCACGTTTTTCAATGTAGACAACTCGATTGCTTCATAATTTTTATAGATTAGTATGAATCTGATGTGATCCCTGGACGGTAAGAGGCGACAGGAACCTTTTACATCACGGTAGGATTGCGTTTGTTTTTAGGGATGGATTAATGACTGTTTTATATATACAAGTGATATACACATAAGGGAAAAGGATACCGTGACATAAATAAATTATGTTTCGTTACGTCTTTAACCTCGGAAGAGTTATTTACAGAGAGATTGTTTCGTAGAACATGCAAAATAAGTATCGGGTCCCACGATCCCTAGTCTAATTAGACCTGCTTATGTAATGTCTTATCCTTCTGCGTCGGCTAACAAAACAATGCAAGGTTTTCTTACTTGTAACAAATTTCCCCTCTGCACCTGGCAACTCTCTGGTTTGGTTTAATTTTTAGTTGTGATGCCTCCTACGTCAGTTGCAACTATTGCTGTTATTGTTTACTATCAAGTTATCTCCTGCAGGATGGAAAAAGATTGGATAGGAAATAATTTACCTGTAATATATACCACCTTTGTGGCGATTCTAGGAATGTTCCCTCCATCTTTGTATGGGAGAATACAGCTATCAAACATCAAGGTTTAGCAATTATACAGAGGCGGTTCTATTTGTAGACTCGGACTTCGTACGCCTCCCCACGCCCCTCCCCCCCCCCCCACACACACACACACTGAATGGTTGTTCTTGATCGACCAGAGACTGCCACTGTGATTCGGAGATGATCATGCATGCACTCCTTTGGGCAGCTCATGCCTTCTTTCAAATTATGTCACCTGAGGTGGAATTTTAAAGTTTTGTACTGGAAAAGAATAGAAAATGTCAAGTAGCATACAGATACAAAATACGAAGTTCACGGTATAGATATTAGAGAACACATGGTAGCTGAAATCGATCACTAGCCCTAGTTTATAGAGCAGTAATAGTGTCATCAGTGCCTTTGCTTTCCCATATTGCGCCAGACGATTGAAGTTAGAGACGAAGTGTGCATTGAGGTCGGTGGCGATACTTCCCTTACTTTAGCCTACAAGTCAACACATGGAATTGGGAGCAGCGATCTTGTTTGCTTATCGTAGATAGCGATCTAAGTAATTGGTATACACTTTGTCGCTTTACATAACATAATCACCACGAAGAATGTGGGACTCTCTGGAGAAATAACCTGCTTCTTTTCTTGAAAGAAATCTCACGACCTTGACCTCAGCTAATCCGTCAAATAAAAGATGAGTATAGGCAACAGTTACTGGGTAAGCCTTGAAGGGTATTGTGAAAGTGGAGTAACGGGTCGTGTATGTAAGCACGTCTTTGGAGAACAAATAAACTATATTTATCATGGAGCTAATAATACTAATAGTGAGGCGGTTTTTAATCATTCTGGGATAGATCTTTCTACGAAATCTTTTATTTTTAAATATTCATATTAAACAGGTAGATGAATAGTTCAATTATGATAATCTCCGTAATGTCACATGCGCAAAATATTGTGGATCTTTGGATCAAGGATCTTTGGATCAACCTTAAGAACCTCAAGAAGGTCACACCGTCTCCGCCTGAAACTAAGGTTTGGCAAACCACCATCCGCAGAACTTGGATTTAAGAAATGCCAAGTTTTCCGCCTGGAGTGAACATCACTTTTTCATCATATAAATGAATGCTGTGATTACCATCTTTCATAGTACACTCCTGCCTCGTTTGATCAGGTTTTATAAGACCCCCCCCCCCCCCTCGAACGGTATTTGTACTCCTGTACATATATTGGCTGCACTCGTAAATACCAACTATATACGAGACGAAGGGGCGTCCATATATCGACACCTGCTCTGAGCACAGGTGGAGAACGAGAAGGCGAATCTCTCCGGTGTTTACCCACGATCAACCTGGTATTGGCGCCTTGATAAGCCCAAGTAACTCCCTGACCTTGAAAATTTTCGATGTCTCTTCTCACGTGTAAAGTTTATAGTTTTAGAAAAACTCCTTGGTATGCCTATTTTCCACTCCAACCGAACACCTGAAACTACTCCCAACAGCACTTACTACCCCGAGAGACCAGAGACTTACCGCGAAGCCTCAGACAGTCCTGTGATAATGCAAGCATCTGAGCATGGCCTGTCTGAAGCAGCTTCAACTTTGTCTAGACCTACTTGGGCTACTACGTGACGTATGCAGTGGGCGTTGACTCGGTCACGGTCCACCGCCGGTCGTGTGGTGTATGGGTTACAACTTCACCAACGATAAATAGCCAACAGTTTGACCTGTCTTGGAAATATTTATGACACCGAGTGCGTCCCTGTCGGATGTACCTGACATTTGTTTGCCGTTGGATTTCCTTTGCAAATTTGTCACGCGGGTAAATTTCTGGCGGACTCTGACCGGACTGAGATCATAAACACTGTTCAGTTACTGAAATGAGCATTTTCTTTCTTCAACGAAAATATCCTGTAACATCGAAAGACCGAAATTACAACCAATATCCAAGACCCCTATAGTGGAACAAATACAGGCATATTGAATGTTTTAAACCTTCATAGCGCCAAAGAGAACCAATTTTATTCAGAGAATCGCAGAATTTCTTTCAAATGAGCGGGCTTTACGTTTAAGCATAGGCCTACTGACAGGTCAATTTCGCAGCTGGCAGCCGAACAGGTTATTGCCCGCAACCACCAGGGGTAATCATTTTCTCGTTAGGCCGATGTTCGACCAGTTACCGTATGCTGTCATTTTTAGTAAAATGTTCCGAGTGCTTTGACCTATTGGGTGCCAGTGGACATGAGAAGGACTTGCTGCCTATCAGTACTAAACTGTGATTCTCTTTGGCATTGTCTGTCTTGTATTAGTTGAACGGAAGTAGAGGACTTTGTTGATCATGTAAACAGTTGGTGCGAACATTAGCAACAAGGTGCTGAGAAACCATCCCTTAGTTCGATGATCCAGGCGAAACGGTGATCTAGATGAACAGGAAACACTTCGTACACACACTACGCCTAATACAAAACCACCTGCTTCCGATTCTGTCCATTAACATGAGATGCAAGTTGAAATAACTTCTTTAGACTTGGCTTTCGCCGTTTCATTCCCAGTAAAATACCGATATTTATTCAATTAGTTGAGCTCAAACTTTTATTTTTCCAACTTTCCCACTTCCAGATGTGGCCTTTGCCTGCAGCGCTCTCAGAATTGCAGTACTGACTGCAACTCGCTCTAAGACCTTCCAGCAGTCGTCTTTGGTAAGACAGGAAGCTCTTGCCCTGCTTGGAATGGTCTCTGTTATAACGGCAATATAACCCCAAAGTTCTTTTTCGGAATCCTGCATTTTCGTTACTCAAAAACATGGAAAGATCCATTACCACATGATCTCATATTTATTGATGCAATGTCGCAGGGTGACGATCTCACCGCTCTACAGAGTGAGCTATTTAAAATTACTCAGGTGGTTTTATGTCAACAAATTAAGGTATACATGCTGCCATGGCGACTTCAACACGACCGGGCATAAATGTGAATAACGTGACGCTAACCATAAATTACTCCTTTATGACAAATTTATGATGCCCGCAAACCTCCCTCGTGCGAAGTTTACCTGTCAAGGCGGTCTCTAGTACCTTGTCTTGCGTGCCAAATCCACCGGCAGCCTACCGGGCGACGAGGAGGATAGTTCGACGCCTGTTACTTGGCATGATGTTAACCTTTGCCAATGTGTCTAGGTAGTCAAGATCTATGTAGTCAAAACGATAGGGACACGTACAGTAATATGGTAAAGTTAGGATAACATTATTGCAAAGTACGTTCCCGCCAGTGTCCTCTTAAAGACACGCATTGTATAGATTAATATAACTCATTTTCACTAGAAGGTTGACGATTCGGTCCTCATCCCAACCACTAATACTGGGACGTGCTAAGGAAACTTATGGAGCGATCCGTCAATGTCAAGTTGAAATTACACGTTGAAAGACATTTTGCACTGGATGTTGGCAGGTACGTGTCGAAATGTGAACATAGTAAAGATTACATAGTCATGCGTTATAGCTGAAATGTAGAAATTCCATCAGTTGTGTAATTCTTAGATTGAGACCACACCCGTTACATGGCCTTGTCTGCTTAGTCGGCTTCAGTGTTTAATAACTGTCTCAGTACCATATGTTCAATTTTCCAATCACTACGGTCTGGTCCAGCATAAATACAAAGTCAGATAACAGATTTGACGAACTCTTCATCCTTTAAGTAAATTGTTTTACTAGTTTTTTATAGAACCACAAGCTCACATTACTGTGCTTTGGTGTCTGCTTAATGCACAGTCCCGGTGCACAGTACAAGCACTTTCAAAGCATGTATGTCACAACATAAGTATAAAACCATCGTAGATGGTTGTTTTATGCAGAATTACATCCATTTAAGACAGAAACAAAAATATCGATTTTTACACGTGAATCCCCTTGATAACATCGTGACGATGCTCACGAACATATCAGCATATAGCCGCGTCGAAACAAGATTAAGTGGGGTTGAGGGGAAATGAAATTTCATCGCACGCTGCTGCGCGATGGCCGCAATAGCAATAGTGTCTTCTTTGAGGTAACCTGCCAAGTCCTGACACAATGAGTTCTTGTACCATACAAGATGAATCAATCCATTTAGTTAGTCAAATGCACGTAGCTACTACTAGCCAGAAAGCCTTTTTTCTGGGTTATCAAGCTGTTAACCAGATCGTGCATAAACACCGACGATGCTCCTTCTGGTTTCGCATCAGTCAGTTGTGTTGAGAAAAGCGAGGCGGGTGTATTGTCATTAAATTCCTAACATGTGCTCTCAGGTCCTTTATTAAGGTGGTTACACCTCTATATTCCGACGTCTCTATATTCCGACAAGTCTACACTGAGGTCAGTGTTAGGATAAGGTTTAAGTCTAACCTAACCATTATCTAGTACTAACCTCATACAGACTTGTCGGAACATAGAGACGTCGGAACAGAGAGCTGTCCCTATTAAGATCTAGAATAACGTTCCCCATCTAATCGACTCGGAGGAAGGTATGATTCCAGATTTCAGCGACATTCCTGTGAACCTGGAGAAAGTAGGGTCATCACTGGTTCTGCACCTCTGCCCGACCGCTGTGACATGTCAATCTATCAATTGGGGCGTTTAACGAATCAGAAACCGTTCCATGACACCATCCGGAGGCCTCGTTACGGACTGGAACCGCGGATATCTAGACAAGGCTCCTTACTCCAGTGGAATGCCATGGTTGCCAGTTACCTTGTTTCCTAGTCAAGGACGACGATCACTGGGGCGATGGGGGGGGGGGGGGGGGACATGGAGCCCGGTAACTTGGTCGTGGACGGACTACCTTTCGTCCCCCCCCCCCCAGTTTTTGGTCATAATCCTATTTGCTAATAGTGTGAGTGTGAGACATAATCCCCAATAATTTGGTTGAACGGGACGACATATCAATGATATTTGACAAACATCGTAATATTTGCTTATATTAGTGTAAATATTAGACTTTCAGTGACTGAAAAGTCAGGAATAACAATTTTCCAGGGCGCTTCGCGCGCACACTAAACACAGTGCACTGTTCGGTGATCAATTAGACAATCGTAGACACACATGAACATTCCCTCTTTCAGTCGGTTGGGAACGTTAAACTTTTGTTCAGTCTAGAGTTGGTCAATTGCGATTTTATTTGCTAAAATCGGTGTATGTGAGACATAGTCCCTTCCAATATTTGGAGACGAAGTACCTTCAAATTTTGGCAAAACCTGCAATAATTGCTAATATTGCGTCTAGTTAGTTAGTTAGATGGAGTTTTACGGCCCAGTTTCCAACCTATTGGTTCAAGTCGAGCCGGCAATACTGCGTCTAAGCTTAGGATATATATATCTATATATATATATATATATATATATATATATATATATATATATATATATATATTTATATATAAGGCATGATCCTTAGTATTTTGGTTAAGGGGGGCGGAAGCCCTTTCATGACCTCACTCTTTTTTGTTGTCAACGACAGTAATGTTTAGCTCTATTGACCATGAAAGACCAAGTTTTCGACGCGCTTCGCGCGCATATGTTCCACATACGTGATTTGAAATTACTGAGACTCTGTGACACACAGAGGCAAATGTGATATTCAGCTCCACATTCATGACCTTCAAATTAACTTTACTGGGATGTCCTCATGCAACCCTGAGAGTTGCCCAGCTCTAAGCAATCTAATCCATAGGGGCACAAACCAAAATCATGTCAAAAATTGAGTAAATTTAATTCAACATTTACTACATTTGGTTAAAAATGAAAAAAAAAACTCGGTATATTTTTAAGCTATAATGAAATATTTCACAACATTTCTGTTCGTGCCTCTATTGATTAAAATGTTTTTAATATTTAGTGAAAGGTTTTATATGAATGTTTCCCCAGGAAAATAGCAACATATACCTATTTCAACTATTGCGTGCATATTGTGATATTAATATTACTTGCTTTTTCTTATTCCCGTGTTTCCAATCCCTTTCATTGATATAGCAAACTGAATAACAGCAAATCCATAGTAAATCCCCAAAGGAGACCTAAATTTTGTAGCCCATTTCCATACTCCCCAACCCAAAGAATTCTGGGTAAATTTGATAGTGTATTTTCAGCGCACTCCGACCGCCAGTTGTTTATGCCTGAGAGCAACATTGGGGAAAACGTAAGGAGTTAATATTAAGACAGTTAACTTTAAGGTCCATGGAGCCCTCTTTTAAGGCCATGGAACCCCCTATTCATTTATTCTCCCCATTCAACACAACTTTTTCTCTAAAGTAGCAGTAGTGACCAGGTATCATTTCAAAACAGGTAAAACTATTTTCATGTGAGTTGCACCACTGAACTTCACTCGAAAGTCGACAACTGTATTTTTAATACGGGGCTCTGGGGTCTTCACCCTAACCGGACATGGCCTAGTGGATCACCCCATGGGCGTATAGTACTTCGGATCCCGTAATCTCACACACTGGTATACTTACGTACATGAATTTTCTTCAACATTCAAATTTCTGCGCGTTTTGAGCGCACGTGTATAGACCTTATGCATATGACGTCACATAACAGAAAGTGCGCCCTCTAATGGAGGCAAGCGCGTATCATTGTAACTTAATCCAACAAATGCAGACAGCTGATTCGTGTATCGGTCGGATACGTGCGTAGTCTTCTACGGCCGCGTGCGAGTCTTCGTCGTGCGTGCAGTGTGCTTCACTGTTTTGCCGTCAAAATGAAGTCGCGTGACGTCAATGCACGAGGTCTACAGCTTTCTCGTGTCATTGTCAGGAAGCTTCTTGCTATTTCTTTTATCCTTTCTGTCAACCACTCAAATCAGGGTGCTGTGAGAGACATCGCCCTGCCGGAAATCAAGCGGCTGTTTGATATGAAACTGCATTGTAAAAGTTTGGCTGTTACTGACTTCTGAACGCACACTCAACTGCTCAATGCTACTTGCGACGAGGAAAAGGGAAGATTTGTTCTCCTACGGGTTTCAGTGCCGCTATATAGTGACCACATTTCCTTACCAGCATTACATAAGCATATACGTTTACATTTCCATATACGTTTACGTATACACATAGGTCTATATATACGTTTAGGTATAAATATGCGTACATGTACACATATACATCATTTTGCTGTTTCCGACCTGCGCTCCCCCCCCCCCCCCCCCAAGTCCAACACATATAGCCGCCCTTGTTCATTGAATTGCGTAAGTATAAAAAATCTTCTAGTTGGAAATGAAATTATTGGAAAAATCTTTTGACGTAATCCTGACAGAAATGGAATCAGGTGTTAAGTTCTTTGTTTTTCCGTCGAGTGTACAAAACATCCAACTCTTGAATCGTACTTCTCTCTACGTAGGCTACGTGCCTCGCAAACGTTTGCTTCATTCTTTAACACTATCACGCTTCCTCTGTACAAACAATTCGTTCAAAATATTTGAAAAATTCACAAAACACAAGCAAATGTCGCGCAAAATTTAATATCACCTTAGGTTTCGCAGTGAGGGCAAAAGATCGCGCGTTTGAATTGAACAAATCAAGAACTATTCTTGGCCTTCGTCAACAGGTCTATCGTCTCTGCTAAAATAAAATTAGGCGTCGCACAGCGGTGGAGGATAGAGGAGTCAATATCCAACTTTGTATCTATTCATGTGCCGCCTCTACTTAAGCAGGTGGGAAAGATTCGGTGCAGCTGTCTTCGTATGTTTGGGATGGCGTGTCAAAGACGCTCGAAGCTTCTTCTACACGAGTTCCGCTCGACAACGCGACAAGACGAGTTCCATGCAAGTGTGTAGCTCACGCGTTCTTTAGGGAAAAAGAATTATCTTTGTATATAAGCTGCTGCGCAAATTTTCACGTGCGACTTTTCACCCCATTAACGGTATCTTATCTGAGATCCATCGGAAAGTCTCAGTTTAAGTTAAAAGAAAGGTGTTTTAAAACAACAATGGGAATTTTCTGGTTGCTGTAAGCAGAAACCGTCAATTCGGCAGGGGTCTTGTAATCATACGTCGCTAGGCTCGTACCGCAATGTCTAACGTTCAAAATTTCTGCTCAGACTTGTAAGTATGCGTACAACATTGCATGGAAATCTGTTACCATTAGTCTATTATGAAGGAAATAATTAATGTAACCCAAGGGGAGGCTTATGCCGTGTGTCTGATTCAGGAGGGGAATCAACTGATAATGTATAAGGGCAGTTTCGGAATAAGTTTTGACTGCCAAGCACCAAGACAGTTGAACGGATTACTTCCGTAGCAAGAACAGCTACGTGCAATATTGTAGGGCGACACCGAAAAATATATATGGTATCCTGCTGAGTAGTTTGCAGAACGTGTTTGTGCTTAAACCTGTTTCTAAAATGTGAACAAAAGACACGTAGCATCTTGCGACCTCCCGATCTAAGTAGCAGGCTTTGCAGCCTAAGTCTGATATTACTAGACTAGACTTGCTAACATGTTTTAATGTTGACTCATGTTCTATATTACTCGTGCACACTTGGCCCAGGGGCGTAGCGTGCGGGACGTCGTGGGGTGAAAATTAGGTCCCCAAGCGATCCCGGGTCTGTGTTAAGCAAACTTCGAAATCAGCTTACACAAAAATGATTCAATGTCGTTTGAAGATATAGACACTTCATTCCAAATGCTCATAATTCTGTAAATACCTTAGAGCTTCATTGGGCGTCACATCCTGGTCCCTCACCGGGGTTTGCCCAACCCTAATGCAGGGCCCTGGATGCCAAGTCATCATAGGAGCGCTTGGGTGCTAATGACGCTGGCCTTCGGTGCTGTTGCTCATTCAGACTTGATGGTAGGGGGTGAGATATTTTATCTTCTTTTCGGGTATTTTCTTAGCAATGTTTTGGCCATTCTCTCGCTCAGCTAATAATAATTTTTGAGAGTAAAACTTTCAACTGAAAATTATTGGGGGAGGGGTTAGCTTCCTCTTGCCTGGCGGCTTCAACGGCTCTGCCATCAGTTGAGTTCCCCTCACTTCTAAATTTGAGTTGAAGTTCCTTTGGAGCATCGGTCTCGCAAAGTTAGTAGTCAGTATGAAATCGGTTGAATCAACAACCCTTTCCGCATGTATTACAGACGTGTGAAAGTAATAAATTTTCTTGGAAGATTTGCACAAAATAATTCTATGTAAAGATATTTTGGTACGCCCCCTTTCCTTATCTTGATAGGTTACACAAACAAACCCGTCTACAAGGAACATACAATAAACAAATGCAACAGTAAAAATAATTTGCAGTTGGTTTGATAGCTACGGGCAGAATAAAAACAAGAGATGTGCTGATGAATTATATAACCAATACAAATATTTGCACTTCGACCAAACAATTTGATGGATTTAGTACATAGTATTTACGGCTATTTCAAAATATTCAATTACGTAAATGAATTGAATTAAAAAACTTTCCGTCACTGTGTTTCAAGGAGTTGACTATGAATCATTGCCAGCCGTCAATGAATCTCTGTAAGTATATAGCTTATCAACCACTGAATTATAGTACAATTCTTAAACCACTGATTACATTGTCACAAAAGTGACATATTTTGATAATATCTGACAACATCGGCTGACATGTAAACAACCACCACAATTCATATCTCTTCGTTTCTAGAACACACAAACGAAGAATTGCAATAATTTAGTGAAATGAATAAAAAATAAATTATTTCGCTATCAGTGTTTCATCTATATAGACAAGACTTTATCTTACACTTCGACAGTTCGCTGACAGGAGTTACAGAAATGACACACCTAACCTAGCTATGTTACTAATTCGTTACTGTGGGGATGGTGAATTTCACCAAGGACCAGGGAATGCTAGCTTTGGCGGTAAACCGGTTATTATACAGATACCGGATCGGGCGGTTTCGATTATATTTGACTATTTCTGAAAGGAAAAATTGAAAATCGAAAAATCGTAAAATAAATGTAACAATCGAACCATTTGCAAAAGGAACATCGGAGAAAAAATAGTTATTGGCTAATCTGAAAAACTGACGAACGAATGAAAACAGTTTTAATTAATGAGCCAAATGCACACAAACATAACTCCATGCTTTCAACTGTAGAGAAATCTTAAAATCATCGAATACCGCCGATGAAATGCATCGCCATCTAACAGCTCGACAAGATACATTTGTTTTGACATTTGATAGGTTTTGTGAAAACCGCTTATAAACAGTTTTCGATTATTAGGGGCCTTATTAAACCGGTTGTCTCTTTGGACATTATCGTGAAAGGTTACGAACGATTATAATATCATTATATGTATGGTGAAACATAACTTAATTATTAAATAATTACGTAACAATGAAACCTGACTCAAGGAGGGGGGAAGGCTTGTCTGGTCAGAAGCAATGTTTTCAAAGCACTGTTATGCAAAAACATATACCAATTTAAATGTCAAACATCAAATACGTTTACAAATAAGCGTACTAGGCTGGGGCAAGGGGCATGTGCCCTCCCAATTGGGGCAAAAATAGCGGATCCATTCGGGCAAATGAGACAGCCTAGAAGATAAATTATGCCCCTTTTACGGGCCAAAATTCGGGCAAGTTGGTCCAGAATCTAAATTCGGGCAAAAATTATCCTTTCCCCCAGAAATATTGACCCCCGTACACCTGTTCGTTTACAAAGTGTAGTATATGCGGTGTGTCGCATCGTTTCATTATTGTGATGTGTAGGCTACCATAAAATGTCAATTCATATGCATAAAAGGACTTGATTTGGAGTACTTAAACCCTTTTTTCACGTTTTTAGTGTTTATGGGCCTGACCTGTCGCACTCATCCATGGCCTTTAAATTCAATAAATGCCTAAAATTGGTCTTTGATTTATATTTTGTTTGCGACGTGCCATTCTAAAATAAGGTTTTCGTAGCGAAGTCTTTATCACATTGTACTTGCCTGTAGCCATTATTTTGAAAACCTAAGACAGAAAATATCCGTAGGCATGGTATCAATAAGCTTCGACCCTGTTTCTCTCTATTGACCCTTTATTTCCCAAACAATCAAAACATGCTTTATGGGTGTTCTTGAGAAATTCGGCGATATTTTCGTTTACCTTGTCGAAATAATAAGTTAGTCAAATTAACGACAGAATTTGGCGTATTTTAAATAGGGCTTAATGGGATGTTTAAAAGTTGGGTTCAGTTCTTTTACTTTAAGACTTGTACTTCCTTTAAAAGGTAACTTTATTTTAGGCTGTCATTTGACATGGTTAAAGTATGATTGTCATTCATGCTAGCAACACTACAAAATCATACTTCTGCATATAGAGCTGTATGAAAAACCAATTCAGTCTAGGACATCTCGAACCCTTGCGCGGCTCTCCGGGGTACCAAGTTGCTTCACTTTAAAGGCCAATTCTTGTTCCAGTATAGCGCTGTAAAGCTATGAAAGTTGAACACTGTTCAACTCTGAGCTATGTCCGTGATTGGCCCAGCAGGGCATGGGATGACCATATATGGTTCTTATAGCGCGTGAAAATTTGGAAGTATGAACCGGCCTTAACTGTTATATCAGTGCCGTACTTGGATGATTATCCGTTGCAACGTAACCGGACATCACTTAAAAGGGGTGTAACCAAAAATTACGTTTTGATATATGAAAAGGAACTAAAGTAGCATTCAGGTTCAATTTGCACTCAGTTATTATGAGTTCTTGAAATATTAGCAGATATAGTTGTCACAGTTTCAAACCAAAGTGAACTTGAAGCAAGCAGAGGCGACGTCACACTATCATATGAATTAAATCTGTTATGTCGTTCTTTAAACTTTTTTCTTCTCCGTAATCCCATGTTTCTGTAATGCGAAGCATGGGAAGTAAACAAAACTTCACAAACGTATTATTGGCGAACTCGTACCTGTGTCTACTTCAAGGTCAAAACAATACACTGGAAAAATAAGGAAAAGAAAGCAGTGCTTTTTAATGTGGGAAGATGACATCACTTCTGCTTGTTTTAAGTTCACTGTGGGGTAACAAATGTGGTTACTTTTGCTTGTAATATCTCGAGAACCAAGAATAGGAATTAAATGGAAATCTCACCGGAAGTCTCTGATTTAGTTGCTCTTTCAAATATCAAAGCCATACTTTTCAACTTACGTTAAATTTTTTTTTATTTGTCTCAATTTTTTTACTCCTGCGTCAAAACTGTAGAATATATATGCTAAAATACTTGCAAATATTATTCAGCTTGGATTGCCAGAAAAAACATCATTAATTATGATTTATGTTTGTGAAGAACTGCTTTACTCCTAAACTTTACTTGAAGAGTCGTTTTGCACTAACAATAAAATAGTCATTCTTAGATTGCACGCACAACGAAACAATAAACTGTGGAGACTTTCATCAAGAATTTCTCTTCTTCTTGCCGAATGGACCTTGTGCGTATGACGTCACAGAACAGAAACTGCGCACTCTAATGGAGGCAAGCGAGCTTCATTGCAACCTACACCAACAAATGTAGGTAGCTGATTTGTATACCGGTAGGATACGCGTGTATAAGTTTACTAGGCGTGCGTACGAAGTCTACATCGTGCGTGCAGTGTGCTTCATTGTTTAGCCTCCAAAATGACGTCCGTGACGTCAACGCTCAAGGTCTATAAGGAAAATTGATAAAAAAAAATCCTGTTTGTCGGTCATGGTAACTGTTTCCCTGTGATCACCAGGGACTCGAATGTACGTCTAATTATTCATGCCTTGAAGGGCAGTTGTTTCACAACAATTAAGATCAAGTTTGTTTCTTTTGAAGGCCATTTCAGATGAAAAAAAAACCGTAGATTGCTCTTGGATAAAAAACCCACCTTACTTGACCCGGCCGGGGATTGAACCTTGAACCTCCTCGCTGCTAAGCTTCATCGCCACAGCCGTTATCCACTCGGCCACGTCACCGGTTTTATGATGGACTCATGCGCTCGACTCTTGCGGCAAATGGAGACACATTAGTCCATGTGCAATGTTCGGCCTATTTGAAGGCCTAAAGAAGTGGTTTTCCTTGTATGCAACATTGCTTAGGTGCATAAAATTATTCGATAACGCGCCGTATAAACTGTAAATGCAACAAAATTTAGAGTGTCAACAGCCTCTCAAAATAGGGGGTGGGGGACCGTGGGGATGGGTACATGACATAGAGCAGAACTAATGCGAATGACAAGCCCTAAAGGTGTGGGGGAAGCTGAAATTTGGATCCAAGATACTCTGTGGTATAATTACAATCCGAGGTAATTCTGACTTCGCTACGTGATAGATACATGACAACAGTTTGTCCTGAAAGTCATGCAAAAGGCGCAAGAATGCTAGACGTGCGCGCCTTGGACATATCGTATCAATAGATTAAGGCCTTTTCAATGCATTTGGATTTATGATACGCGTGACACATGTGAAAAATGTAAAAAAATGTTTTTGTAAAGGGACAGTGAAAGTTTTGTTTCGGACATGCAGACCCCTACGATGGATCCACTCCAGCTTTTCTTCTCGGGATGTAACGATGCCCCCATTAGTCATGTACTAGAGGGGCATCGTTACGTCTATAAGCCCTGCCGCTTCATAAACATTAACCCTGCCCCTTCTAGACATAAACCCCTTTCCCCTCTAGACATATACCCTGCCCCTTCTTGACATAAACCTTACCAACTCTAGACATAAACCCTGCCCCTCTAGGCATACACCTTGCCCCCTCAAAACCTGATAAGATGGGTACGCGTTCGCCCTTTCGATTTCGTTCATCGATGCCGTACTGAAAACAAGTACTTTCCGAAGGCTTTTTTAACATTTCTCGAAATTCTGTAGCCTGCGTAACAGGCCGCATGGCATATTCCGTGGCCAGTCTGATCTCTATCAGGACCGATTAAGGAGTCGGCTATGGCTCGGGAATCCAAAGAGAAGCCGAGCAAGCAGAGTCCGCCTCCTTGCCAGGGGTAGAAAGCTCACAATTTGTATCGCTTTATTCGTAGTGATCAGCAAGGGAGAGAAAGGAATGGTTAGGGGTGACCAGACATTGCGTTTTATTTTTTTTTTCCTGAACTTCAGTGTAAACTAAGCACTACTGTGTGATAAGGGTCATTCTTGCAGCTCCTTTAGTGTGATTGAGTCAAGGACTGATATGCTCTACTGATTTTCCAAGGTGGCCTCGAAGACGGTATACACTATGAATATCAAAGTGCGAGAAATAATTGTATAGCAGTACCACCACAGAAAGATATGATATTGACATACGGGGTGTGTATAGGCTACTTAATTTAACGCCTTTTGTGCCTTGTCTTACAGTCTTATAGTATATAGCCTAGACAATCACTGTGTACAATTAAAGAGCCGCAGTTGCTTCTTCGACTTATTACAATGCAGTAATTACTTATTAGTTCATTAAATTATCTATGCATGTGTCCTGTTGACTGCAAGAATTATTTCATTGACATTCATGAATAAAGCATATTCTTGAGAAATTAATGAAATCTCACTAGAAGGCTGTGGCTGCCAGTCGTTTCAAAAGTCTGCAAGAAGTAAATAAACTTTCAGATTTTGCTAGCAAAAGGAAACTCCTGACGGACTTCAGGTCTTTGGAGGTTGTTTGTAGTTGCTGAAGAATGAAAGTATATGGAACCTTGCCTGAATTGGAATTTTAGAAGTTGACAGGAATTAGCCAATTTGACAGCCACTGTTTCTGCTCTTCAGAAATTTGACACACCCGTTTTTCTAATATGAATCAACCGCCCGTCGATTACACGGACGACGAATTCGGGTAAGATTATACTTTTCTTATGATCGGAACCAAAAATATAAAAACAGGGTAAATTTGATATCTTTCATGTATTCGATAAATAGTGTTGTGACTGTGACATAGGTCAAGTGTGTTCTCAGTGATATCTTTCCGAGACTGTTTTTAGTTGTTGAATGTTCTTCCCTGCGTGAGATCTTGGCAGAAAATGTCCCACTTAGTGTCTTCACTCAGGACCTTGGCCAAAACATGAACAAAATCAAAACACGATGTACGTTGTCTATGCGACAAGTTTTGGACAAGGATTACAGTAAGACCGGTAAAGAATAGTTGTACAGCAGAGAGTGATAGCAGCAAACGTTAGCACATGATAACGAATACCAAGACACCATCATTCACTATAACCTATCTTTATAAGCTATATGGGCCTAAGGTTAGTTAGTCAGTTAGATGAGGTTTAACGTCCCAGTTTCCAACCAACTGGTTCAGGCCTAAGGAAACCCCGATGTATGCATGTAGTCTCATACTTTAGCTTCTATTATAAATATTCCTTAAGCCAAGCTAACATTAACTGATATTAATATTAACTGATATATCAGTTTAGAATTGTCCGGTCATTCACCACAACAAATAGATACCAGTTTAGTCATAAGCCACACCATACGCCATAACCATCACAAGGTACAGGGATTTTTCATGACAGAGGGGTAACCAGAGAGAACCAGAGAGGGACGGGGGGGTGTTCGTCTCCTCTCAGAGGCTGTGTCCCCGGCGTGTTACCCTCAAATGAAAAGGCAAATAATAGTCAGATGGTGTAATTGTTAAACTTACCTTCAAATTATTAATCTTACCCACTCAAAATGTGAACTTCCCCACCCTTTCCCCCCAAATTTTAGGGCCTGATTACATCACTGGTTCCTGTACTATTTGCCAGAATGCACGGGTCTGTTGAACGTCGTAATGTTAAAATTCTTTGTTTATCTTAAACAATTACAACTGTAGTCTGCATATATATAGTTATCACTCACCTAAATCAAACCGCAACTTATCGCCTACTGACAAGTATGGCGGTGGTTGCCGGGCAACCGAACGTAGCCCTATATAATTTAGTTTGTTTTGAATACTGATAAATAGATGGATGAATCAGATCGAAAAAGTGCAAGAGACTTGAAACACCTGTCTAAAGAGTAGGTCATTCATTCTATGATCCTATTACCGAACCTATAATGTTTAATTATACTTTTCCCATGTGATGTCTTACTAATGGACGGGCCTGCCGACTGGCATTTTAATTTTCAACGTCGGGACAACTTGGCCGATTTTTTTTTTTTTTTCGACCATTAAAATGTCTTATTTGGCACTGAATATAGAGTTCAAAAATTGATGAGTACCACGAAATTTAAACATACATCAATGTTTTGTTACTTGCACTCCATTTATATGAGTGTTTTTGTGACCTTTCTTCAAACTGCATGTTAATGCATGATTTGGCATTCTGGGGAAAGAATTTGGCATTTAAAGTGGACCTCAAGTCTAGAACTACAAGAATATATATTTAAGAGGTTGGAAAAAGAATTTCATTCATCCAGCTCCATTCTCCTAGCTTGACTCTGTTGCTGAGATACAAAAATTTAAAATTTATTCACTTAATTTGAAATAGTCGATTGCGCAATAAGTTGTGATGTCCTTCTTGTACAACTCACATTACCTGATTTTGTTTCCCTTTGAAACTAAGATGTTTACATGACCTTGAAACATTTACTGTTCCCTTGCATGTATGTTGTTCGGAGAGGGCTTATAAAAGCAAGTCACCCTGTAACAATAAGACAGTGATAACATTTTGGCACAGGGTGCAGTGGCTTTCGAAAAAAAAAAACCAAAGAAAAACAAAGACGGTGATTTGAGTGAATAATCTTCAACGTTTTATACCTCAGCTCAGAAATGTCCAGTGAAGATGGACCATTTTGGATGGATATTTCAAGCTTTGTAAATATATTTTTGAATTTTTAGACTTTAGGTACACTTTAAGTGCTACATAGAGATGGGCACCCTTCTAGTGGATATTGTTTGGGCCAGGATACAGTGTATTCGACTTAGTACGTAGGAACCACTTTGTTTGCAGTGTTTTTTTTTTTGTAGTGGCCTGCTTAGTGCCAAGTTTAGGTTGCCAAAATTCAGTGGGGGGCATGAGGGAGTTACCTATTTACTAATTTACTAAACAGCCATGCTTTTTAAGTTTGCAATTTTAATTAACTTTCGGTCGCATTCTAAGCAAAATCAAATTCCTGGAGATCACTAGATTAGTCACTCTTGCCTTCCTTCCAATTTCCTAGAGCCTGCATGATGTTGACATTGGAGACAAAAAGGGTCGAATGTTAAAATTGCATCAATTGTACCCATCGGTCTATCCTAATATCTACGACGCCCTCCACGCATCTCCTATACCGCAATTACCTCCCTGACTTTTTTTAAGTCCCCTCTAAGCCCTCTAACACTTACTTTTGTGGATGATTTATCTCGAGGGTATCGTCTGTATGTTCCATGTGAATGAGCCAGGGAAGGTTCGCTCAAGGTCATGTCATGTTAGGCAAGGATAAGTTAACTGAACAGGGACTGATTCCCCGTGCCCAAGGTCAGTGCCATATGCAGTCACCGGCGTTGCTTCTGATATAGCCTTGTAATTTGTCAATTACAGTTGAGAATCAAACGTAAAGTGTTAACCCAGCGGCAGCTATGTAGGCGACATTCCCCACGATGCCTGTTGTTTTTGCATCCGTGCTTTTTCTCTGTCATCTTTCGTTTGGCTCCCAGTTGTCAGTAAGGCAGAGGACAAGCAGAGATTGGTATCTACATTTAACTGTCAGTGCTAGTTAAGCTTGTCGTTGCCTCGTAAATTTTTCACTTGTGTTCACTTTTTTCGGAATAAAAGTTGACGCTGTCACGGTCTCCTGCAAGATCCAAGGACAGGTTTTATCCCAGGAGAGTGGAAATGCTATAAGTCACAGATAAGTATTATTGTAAGAGGCAGATGAAGTTCTTTGTCAGAACTGGGGTACAATTGTCGCAATCTATTTCTGTTTTAAATGTACTCGAGGGAACACTCATCCAAATTGTTACAAAGCGATTATTTAACTCCGTGATCATGACAATGACCACAGGTTGCGCGAAACAAGTGAGGACGCTCGTTTCAAAGGTTATAAGCAAGGAACACCAAGGGGCACACCATCGTCATGCAGAACTAAGATGCACCACCGTATTTGGCTATGATGCAAGACCGATATATTTAGTGGGAGAAATATATCCGCAGATCATGGCTTTAATTTATCAAATTTAATGGAAAAGAAATCCTTTGAAGTGACATCTTCCCCATGCAAAAATCGTCTCGCTAAAATTGTCAGCTCTTCTACTTCCAATCAGGGTTGGACATTTATGACCCAAGCAATGGCATACAAAACAACTTAAGTGAATGGAGACAAATTGCCTGGCACAAACTACATACGGTACAGAGAGAATTTCTGCATGCTACACTTTTGCAATTACTTATGCGAAAACTAAAGAAAGTTTTTATTGCAACCTGCATTTTAATGTTACCTAGGATAAAGTAAAGACTTACCTTGGCGTAGGCTTTGTGGACTGTTGTGTTGTCATTTTGCAAACTTGAAAGGACAATGGCACTTTGACGATGGAGTTTGTAATGTAATAACACTGAAGTTGTTTGAAAAACAGCTTTTTAGTGGAGTCAGTACAACATGCGCCAATGTAATAAGAACTTTGTCCTTATAACTTGCACGACTTCATCTTCGTTGAAAAAATCAGGGTGACAGAGCCTGAGGCATAGATAAAGGTTTTGAAAACAAAATAACGTTATGGTTAATTAAAAGTATGGTTCTAAAACCATACAGACTGTTTATCTTTTCGTCTACTTTCGGATTATGGTCGGCGTACTTCACAGGAATGTTTAGCAGAGTGTTGCTAATTACAAAGCATTCCATGATGATGCCATCCATCTTACACACATGCTGAACATGATTACGCAATTGCCCATGAACATCTTTGTGTGACTGTGCAAACAAAACGGTCCAGCTCAGTTTGGCGTTCACAAATAGGTCACCGTGCTGAACCCACTCTTCGAAACTATAGGTGAATTAAACGAGTGCAAAGTTTTTTATTTCTTTTGAACCAACGATATGGAAGCATATTTGGGCGATGATAAAACTATTAGGCACATTGCAGCAGTCTGTGACACCTATGGGAGAAGGGGTAGAGTAAAGGGCTATTTTGATCAAAGTATCATCTAACTAAACTAAAATTTTGTTTAAAAACCTTTAAAAGAAACTACGTCGGTTGTGTAACAATAAATGTCAAAACTTTCTGAAAGTGGTATGACAGCTGTTTGGGTGGTATCTAGGCCATGTGTAAACTTTTTGTGTTGTTCAAAGCACTCAGAACCTTTTCTGAGTTCACCTTTCTCTTTTTCGGTCAGGTCACGTATAGTTTTAGTCACAGAATGGTAAAATGTTTTCACACATCAACGGCATGATCTCTCCCTTGACTTCGGACATATACACGCGTATCAGTTCCGGAAGGCTTCCTCTATGACTTAAATTCATCAGCGGATCTGACTATCATAATTATTTGAAACTATCTTCAGTACCACTGCAAAATAAAGTAACCGTTACAGTAATTAAAAGTTGATAATTTCTGTTTCACTCGCGGGAGCCAAAATCAAGTGTCAAATATACGTTACAAGTGCAACATTGCATATCAAATCAGCAGATTGAGTTTTATACGTCGGTCGCGGAATATCAAACAAAATTCATCTATCTAATTTCCATATCTAGGGGTTAATTTTATTTAACGGAAGGAACCAACAAGAGAAATTGATTGAAAAGCATGAAATAAATGAAGCTTTTCGTGTTCATTTGTCAGAATTATAGAAACAATTAACACCATCTGTAGTCTATCTGTTTATCTCATCACGAGCCTTTGTTTCAATTAAAAATCGAGATTTGTTCTCGGCTAGGGAATAAAATGTTAAGTTAATGGATCCATCAACCAATCACAAAAACAAGAAACCTCGTGTCAGCCTGAGTTTTTGGAGCCCGTTACCTACGAAGATATTCTGCAATTACCTAGACTTGACCAAGTCTCTCGTGGTGTCCTCTGCATAGTCACACTGTACGGATCTTTTGATTAACACGTCCTCTGTCGGCTGCTCATTGGTATCTCGTTCTCTGTGGAACGAAATACCAATAAGCAGCCGATAGAGGGCGTCCGATAGAGGGCGTGTTGATCAAAAGATCGACACAATGCACACGACTATGCAGAGAGAACAGAGTACACAACGAGAGACTTGGCCAAGTCTAGCAATTGTCTGGAAAAGTCTTCAATAATCGCGCAACTATCAAGCAATGCTTAGCTGTACTGCTGATATTTCTAAATACGTTTACTTCTAAAAGCAAACCTTTTCAGCTTTTTAGAACGTAAGTTTCGATCAAAGCCTAGTAATGCTACAAGCCTATATATGAATTGATTTACAAAACCCTATTTGTTCCTGAATATGAAGTGTGGTACGGTATTGTATTTGTCAATGATTGCCTCATTCTTTCTTTGTATCTTCTTAATCTTCAATTGACTTTATGTTTTACACATATCTATAATGAAATCTGGTTACCGGACTTCCTTGAGTAGATAGTGATTGTTATTCCTGTTGGAACAATGTAAGACAAATTTACGCGAAATTGAGGAGTTTTGTTCCTTTCGAATGGGGAAATACATAAAGGTAAATTTTAAATAAGTGTATAATATAGAAACACCTCATAAATATGTCACGTTCTATTTCTGGGTCTATTGCTGTTATCGTTACCTTTTTTGCTTATTGATGAACACATCGGGGGTTGATCCACAGTTTGTCAATAATTAAGCTTATAACGTACAATACTATGCCGTTTGCCAAATAATAAGAATGACCATACATCGTGTCGTATCACATCCATAGGCGTAGGAGCCCAAGTTTATTGGGGGGGGGGGGGGGCCTGTAACGACTTGCCCGACAAATATAACCTAAATTTTCCGCGCGCTCCACGCATGTCGAACATGTCAAATATATGTATCGTGTAGGCATGTATAGCTTTATCACACCGCTTGTCAATTACATACAATCATTGGCCGTGTTACTCCCTTCCCATATTGATTATAATTTTTGGGATTTCTCTCATAGGGTGGGGAGCATGTATTCTGTTGTGTGATCGCCGGCCTGGGGGAGGGGTCTAAGGGGAGGGGGTGGCCCCTCCCCCTTTGAAAAGTTTTGAAAAATTAGGTATCCTTACATGCAATGTGGTGCCACATTAGCTACCTTTGAAGTAAAATTTGTGTTAAAAAATTTACGTGTTTTAGGTACTAAAAAATCGGCATCAGTGAGGGATGCATGACCCAGTGGTCCCCTAAATATACCACTAATATATGGTTCGCACTTTGCACCAGTTTATGTTGGTGTACCCAAATGATTTCATGGTGTCCATTTCTATGGCCGTAAAAGTTATATTGTACAGTTTAGCCATATTTCGTGTAAAAGTGTTTGCCGTGGTGTCAATATTTATTCGACTTTGCTTTATATTTGGCCGCACATAAGTGAATATGGAGTGACCAAATATTTGGGTGTTAAAAAAATATTCGGCCGTTCAATGCGACTTCGAATACCAAAATATTTGGCCGTGTTAAAGAGAATAACAATCGCCAAAATATTTGGTCTGGCTTAATATTGGACAGCGTCAACACAAAAATATGGCGTTAAACATATTTGGCCCCACAATTACAATAACCAAGGAAGTTTTTGAGGCTATTGATTACCTTTAGCTACATCATTGCATTATTTTTCTCTCAGTAGGTGCCCGAAAAATTCTCAGCATATTGCCCGAATTTTCATAAATATACTTGGTTGGGGGGTGCAGCCCCCAGTCCCCCGCCTCCTACGCCTATGATCACATCATCATAATGACATCGCATCACCATCATTATGAATACATCGCATCACCATCATCATAATGACATCGCATCACTATCATCATCATGACATCGCAACACCATCATCATCAAGACATCGCATCACCATCATCATAGGGACATCACATCACCATCATCATGACATCGCATCATCATCACATTGCATTATATCACATGACATTACACCGCGTAATAATCTATTCCACCTGGAGCAGCACCCTATCACATTCCACATCATCCCATTATACTGTTCTTATGATAATTCATGACATGTCATATATCGCGTCACATTTCCAATCATGATGGCTGAAGCAAGCATAGTGCATCTTATAAGGGTAGGAACTATGAATGTTTTATCAAACAGGAAAGTGACACATTCTAAGTCCTCCAGCGTTTTTCATTCCAGATGTCACTGATCAGTATAACCTAGCACGTATTTCTTATCGTTCGTTATTTCCTTCCCTTATCAAGCGAGCATTTACAAAGTGACGACACCGGATACTTTTATTAAAGTACAATGCCATCTCTGGTGAGAATAAGTTCACTTCTTTGAATTAGAATCGAAGCCCAAGCTTCATTTTAGCCTTTGATCATTCACCTGTTGCTTTTTAAAGAGAAAAACCTTTTGACATTCCAACACGTAAATATTCATCCATTGATCCAAAGATCGACAAAGTGTTACCCCACACCAAGGGTTGTTATCATCATGACTATAAATATTGTTTCACAGGAAAAACACAGTAGGTCTTTATACCCATGGGTCTTGAAATACTCGCCAATATAACACGTACATACTAATCGTAAAAAGGGACAGAAAACCAAAAAGATAATTGACCCTATGGCGTTACTATATTCGGTCTAGTTCTAGGATAATGTCGTCTAATGAGGATTGTACCCTACTTAGGGTTAGAGCGAGGACAGTGAACATGGTTCGAATGGGACTCTCCTGATGTAATGACCATTTGTAAAAGTGGAAGTATCGCCCCAAAGGAGGTCGACGTCGGGACGGTGACCTGAAGAGTATGGAAATTACCAGATCGAATTTCGTAATGAGTTTTACATTGCTGTAGGTCGGTTGCAGAACAATCATGTAGGTCAGACCTTAAATTGTAAATAATACACGTAACTGGCCCATCGAAACAAATGGTGGCAGTATGAAACTTGGCAATGAAAACAGGTGCAAGCACGCACTGGGTCTAGTGAGTGAACTTCACACAGCGAGAGGTGACATAATTCACAGAGAATACAGTCGGGAACAATGACAAAGAAGGAATGTTGAGAGCTCAAAAATCAACAATTCCTATCCATCTTTCCCTTCCTGCGTTTCACAGCCAAGCTGATCGAAAATTGTTAAACTTCGAGGGACGTTATTTACCTTTCCAAACGACACAACGTAAATAGTCCTACCTCGCTTGAGTAAACGTGAGAACTTTGTTGACTGTGTGTCAAGGGACATGATATACTATTAGATGATGGTAGAAGTTAGGCTGATCGCAAAAATTAGGCTTATTGCAGGAGTTTGACTGTGCAGCCGATGAACTTCTTAAACGAGCGGTTTGGTAGGTTATCTGTCCATTCAAAGGACAATAAGTGCTTTTCGAATGATCTTTTTGGGGGCTAGCTTTGATGAAACTTTTTAACAGTGTCATTTTTAATAAGCCATGAATTAATTTTTGTGTTTTCTTTTTCTTTGGACCAGTGGTTCTGCTTGGAAAGCACTTAATTTCTTCAAACAATTTTTCGTTTGGCTGCGATCTCTTTTGCTACATGGTCAGTATGGTACCAGTAGTGGTTATTTGCGTTACGTGTTCACCTGTTGAAGTGATGTAGTTTAGTATGGGCTTTCGTATTCCTTAGAGATATCACGACTCTCTTCGTAATTTTGGTAGCCATTCCTTGAGCCAGTTTTGTAGAATACAACCAATTCTTTCCCACTTTATTCAGTTACATCCTAAAAGTGGTCCACTTTTTTGCTTGCCTCTAGACCATGTGGATCTGTTAGCACAAAGTGGCTGAAACACTCAACATTCTTGAAGTCACATTGGCATTTTCACTACTACAACGCCATTAAGTGCGACACGCCTCACAATTGTTTAAGCTCAGTCTAAGTCCGTAAAACAGTGTTCACTAGGACTGAGCAATCTGAGCCCCGAAAAATCGTAGTGAATAATTTGTTCACGTGAAACATTTCTAGGAGGGGAAATTCTCACGAATGGTAAGCCTTGTGTGCTACAAGTTTAGCAAAGCGCGCCACCAATTTGTGGTAGAAGACTGCTAAGTCATTCTGAGATCACTGATCCAATCACAATAAGCCTTGATCTACTTAAACAAGGCTATTTTTCTCAATATAATGAAAATCCCGACCAATCAGATAGTGCTATCCTAGACAAATAATACCCATATCGTGACAATGCAACCACCCTGCAGATAGCCTCAGAGACTACCAAATACTTTTGATTTCTTTTTAGCTAGGAGTAATGTTTTCATTATGGTTTATTTTATTTGTAATAAACTATTTGCCTAATGGCTCACAACATGTGCTGCAATACTGCGTGTTGGCAGGGGGCCACATCATATGTCTACTTGGCCCGAGATCACGGCCATGAACCTCGGTCCGTGAATTCCTGGCACGATAATAAAATTGTCGCTGTGACCGACTTGAGTGTTTGGGTTTTATGGCCCAATGTCAGTTATCATAAATGGTTAATATTACTCCAGTATTTGCCTAAGCAGGTATTTTTATTTGTTTGTTTGACAAAGTACATATCTTTCCTTTCATAATTTTTGTGGTATAGATTTATTGCAGCGACCACCCCGTTTGTACGAGGGTCGGGAATTAAGAAATGGTAGCCTAGTATTTACCATTTCGAATAGCCATGCATGGATTAACGATCACGACGATTACTAAAAGATGGCAAATGTGGAAGTTGCGGATTGTGTTAACTGTAGCGTATACTGAGAAATAGCTTTTAAAATAGCGAGGTTACATCGGGGTCATGCGCGTGTCAAAAACACCTTTTTTGATCGATCGTAGCTTGACTACTATGCTTTAGATGTGCCACCCGTGAACTGCTTGGTAGTCATATCCGACTGGCACATTTCAAACTGTCTCTTTAGGAAAAAGCCAGTGTGTCTCCTTTGAGTCTCCCATAACCCCCCCCCCCCATTTTAGTAAAGATTCAATGGAGACTTGTACTTAATTAAACCCATTGCTTTAAAGACAGACTGTCATCACCCCAAAGTATATTTTTAGTGTATGTATATGAAAATTCTCAGTTGGTGACTGCTCTTTGATTGACATCAAAGTTTGAAAATTTGAAAGATGCAGAGTAGCTCACATTCCACACAAGGCAGAGAGAGTACTTTTATTACATTTTATAGCCTTGTATGCTCACCAGGACATGGTCTTAAGCAATAAAACAGGTTTATTCTTGCACAAGGGAGAGCCTCATACAGTTATGGGAGGAGCTAGAAGATGCATAGTTGGGAGAATTGGAACTGTCTGGGATCATGAAAATTCCCCTTTAAGGCTATTGTAATCTTGTATAGTTCGATCATTTCTAACCGTGTCCTGGTACCACTGTTTCGTGTATGGCATATTCGTGAATTCCTATCAGCAGACCCTTGGTATGAAGGATACTGTCAAGTAATCAAGTCGCGGCTAGTCAGAACCTCCGAAAACTACCTGAATTGACAAATTGTCAATTTGTGAAGAATTTTTCCTTGCTAAAATAGTGAACACAGTGACTCAAGCCACTTTGAAAAGTGACTTGTGGCACAAAATGTGACTTGCTAAACATGCGATGAACGGTGTAGATTCATATGGCTCTGTGGAGGCACCACGGTTTTGAAAGTAAGGGGGGGGGGGGTGAATATCGGGCAGAAGAAGCTACTGAGGCCGATAGTATATCCAGGGGTGGTGCCAGGATTTGAACGACAGGGGGCCAAGCTTCCCGACGGAGGCGGGAAGCAGCCCCATACCCCGACGAAGGCGACAAGTTGCCAAAAGGACGACAAAAAAAAATTAACCGGCGAGACGAGACGCGCCGAAATATTTTGACCTATTTTTGCCAAAAATTGAAAATTTGGGGGTGTTATCGAAGACAATTTGAAAAATTTGGGTTTTTTCAGAGAAAAGTGGAAAATTTGGTGCCTTCATTGAAGGACCTGCCCTTCATGTGAGCAAAATTAAGCAGGTCGTCGGGGCGACTGAAGGTCGTTGGGATTACGTATTATATCGTATACGGACTAAGCTCGAAAGTTCGAAAATGGAAAATTTCCCCGACGGGGGGCGTGGCCCCCTTCCCCCGCTGGCGCCATTCCTGAGTATATCATCTGCATACTCTTATTTTTTGCGAAATGCTATACAAACGCAACGGGGATGTCACCACTGCATGGCAACACATTATATGGGGTAAATGCATGTGGGTTTGTGTTCCTATGTCGTTAAAGTCATACGAATAGGCACTCCCCCTATTCTTGCAGAATATTTGCCTTCCTCAGGGATGCGTATGCTTACAAAATAATTCGAATTTCTGGAAATGGTGGCTCAGCAACCTCCCCCACCCATCCCCCCATGAAAGTAGTCCCGTATACGCTAATAGTGATACGACCCACCAAGTAACCGCATAATTACGACTATTTCCAAGAAGTGGAAACGTAACACTCCCACTGTAAGAAGCTTTCTTTTCAGAAATGCCAAATTTTCAAGCAGGGCTGGTTCCAGGATACTGTTATTGTGTACATGCAGCTCGAAGACATGGGAAGGAGTGGTCCTGTTACGATAGTGCAGGATCCAGGGCTTCATTATCATGCTTAAGGAAGGATACCCCCCCCCCTCACACACACACACACACACAGCCTAGACCATCGTGCCTCCAGTAATAGATCGCCAAAGAGTGTAATGAATAATACTGGTCAATGCCGCCATCTGACGTGCAGAAGTCCCCTCCCCATGTAAGAATTTCTGGCTTCTAGTGTGGATGATTGATCAAGGTTGTAAC
Source organism: Holothuria leucospilota (assembly GCA_029531755.1). Taxonomy (NCBI): domain Eukaryota; kingdom Metazoa; phylum Echinodermata; class Holothuroidea; order Aspidochirotida; family Holothuriidae; genus Holothuria; species Holothuria leucospilota. Next base: position 3,646,439 of record CM055968.1, on the reverse strand, counting down.
TTGTACGCAAGCTTGTATAGGTTACACTACGTGCATTACTGCAATGGCAGATCTCTGGTAAGCCTGAGTCTGTAACTCTTTCATGTCTGGTCACGGTCACTAGGCTATTTTTCTCAGTACAAATACAAAATTTTACAAAAGTTAGCGTCATTCAACTTTCTGTGTATACAAAACCACTTTGGCAAACGATGAAGAGAGACCAACATGTCAAAGAAGGATCAGTTCAAGGAAGGCTACTTTGTGCAGTTGGGTTCCAAAATGGAACTTACACTTACGCAATAGTCATTAGAAAAGTTAAAACAAAGTGACGGACTGAGAAAATGCCGTGTTGGGTTGTAGATAAAAGCAGCATATCCCTCATGCTGTAGCATCTCACTAGCATCATCAGGGATATTGGTTTGCCTGTTTTAAGATACTTTAAAATATCTACATTCTACCTTACATTTAAACTGTCGTTAACTTTTCACGCGTCGCGGTTAAATCACCCGGGAGCAATTACTCAGACTGATTCTTCAAACTGCTGAAGCAGCAAAAGGCCATTAGGGATCAATCTTTTGAAAGTGGCAGCATTGATTCTGATGGGACTCCTAACTCATTCTGGTAGACCAACGGAGCAAGCAAGGAGACATAACAAGAAACCCTTGAATAAATTATGCTTTGCCTTGAGCCAGGCGCGGATCCAGGGGGGGGGCCTGGGGGGCCCGGGCCCCCCCCCCCCTCGCCACGAAAAAAAAACGAAAGGAGAAAAAAGAAGAAAAAGAAAAAAAAAGAAAAGGAGAAAGAAAAATTAAGAGCAAAAAATGAAAAAAAGTGTCTAAGAACGTATTCAAAGTACATATTTCTGTAGGGGTTGGGTAGAGCTATCGCTGGATTATCTCTTTACATATCTTTCAAAGTGGTTGGCGACGAAAGGAGAGCTACAATGCTCGAAAACAGGTGAATAGCCGAGTAATGGTCCTTGACTTAAGATCTAAATAAGTAAACATCGTGACATATGTAGTATGGGCTCGGCTAGCTGCACTGAAATTTAGTAACAATTTTGTGTTAAAGAGTGAAATTTTTTGTAATCTAGAGGGATTGAGAGGCAACGTTTTCGCCATACAGACCTTGCAGAGTGAATACAGAAGACAAGCTGTCAGGTGACGTGCTATTGTGCACAGTGGCACCAGCTGTTGCAGGCAAAGTAGCGGCGTGCATACCCTATTCGATTTCGAAACTGTCTGAAAAGTTTTAAAACGGACCCAGAAGGCTTTTAAGCTACAGACAGTGGTGTCGGCACAGTGGGCAATGGCTGACGTGTGTCCCCCTCCCCCATCCATTCTTGAAAATTTTTAAAATGGTCCCAAAAGTCGTTTAAGCTACAGATTTCTGTGGAGGGTGTAGGGTGAGATGTATTTTTGATGAATTGGTTTATTGGTTTATTTGTTCTAACCATTTTCTTTCACAAACTGTTCTCAAACTATCATAAGTTTTGGAAATTCTTCACAAATTCCAAAGTTTCGCACGCTCCGCTAGCTTCAAGCCTTGTGTCAGAGTTGTCCTTATTATCAATAGCTTTCGGTAACTACTCACGGGGGAACAAAGGAGCAAAAGTGCTTTAGAAGCATTCTCAGTCAGAAGATTCGTTTCTGAATAGCATAGGTTGGTGGGAAAGTGACAGTGTCCGATACAGGGTTCTGAAATGCAGGTTTTATCGTGGACTAATATTTTATCCAAAATTTTGGCGCGCTTCGCGCGCATACGACAGGGTTTACACCCGATTTTATATACCATTCTATGACGCAAGAAATTATTCAAAGGCAACATTTTTCTAAAAAGTACATCTCCTTCTCAGTAGGGCTCTCATCATTATGGGATCTTTGACTAATCTAGTCTAGCACATGATTTGAAAGATTGAAAGTACGTAACTGCCGTTGCTTATTTTCCAAACATCTTACCGCGACGTTTAATAATGACGAAAATCTTTTCTGAAACGAATTTTGCCTGTCCACCATCCCTCTTGCTATACCTAAAAAGAAGGTGATATATCATATCTCCTCCCATATGGATGTCGGGTAGTGAGAATCCCGTTGGTCCCTCTTTTGTATACTGTAACTAATTTAGAGCCCCCGGGAGGTTCTATACTGTTCTCTGTCAACCTTGGATATCCTTTTAAAATGTAAAGAAAAAATTTTATTACAGTCCAAGAATGTTTCCGTGGACTCCACGCAGGTATAATTGCGTGTACAATTTTCCCATGGGCGTGGATCATGGGGGACGGATGGGGGCGTGTACCCCTCAATTTTTGGAAAAGGGGACATCGTCAAAAATCCCCCTCACTTTTTCAAAAATGATGGAACAGACTGCAATTATGCCTAGGAAAACGAAATTTTTAGAAGAAAAATAACCTAAAAATCGTACACTTTTGTTGCACCAAATCGCATCTGAGGGCATTCAGTTCTAGAAAAATTTCCCTTAGACCCCTCCCCCATGCCGAAGATCACAAAACTAATTGCCTCCCCGTGACGCAAATTCTGACTACCACCAACTTCTTCTTCCGCGCCACCAGGACGGCGATTCACAAATGTGAAAAAGTCCCCCCCCCCCTCCCCACACACACACTTTTGGAGATGGATCCACGCCATGATTTTTCCTGGGACTTAAGGAGGTTTGAAGACAATGTGTTAACCGTCTCTTACTCCCCTTTTTCACCCGAACAAAAGTTAGAATTCACTAAATTGTGGACATTTTCTAAACATACAATCACTTTAGAATGACCCACAGATACCACCATTTTGCATATAGGCCCCCTAAAATTAACAAAAATTTCTCAAAGGGGAGGGTAAACCCCTCCCTGGGATTGCACTCTCATGTACTAATAAGAAAATGCTCTCCCACTCTTGTTTATAGCGTATACAAAATCCCACTGCCTAAAATGGCACGGTTTAGCAATTATCTGCGGTTCCCCCAATCACCAACTCCCGCCGACACCATCGGTCATAAATTTCTGAAGGGTATACCCTTCAGAAGTCCATAAAGAAGGTGATAAATCATCTCTCCTCCCATATGGATGTCAGGTTGTGAGAGTCCTGTTGGTCCCCCTTTTCAGTGTACAATTAATGCAGAGCTCCCGGGAGGCTCTACACCGGAAATTTTCGGCGCGCTTCGCGCGCAATTGTTCACGCTCACGGAGAGAGGTACGTTTTTATTGAGTGATGGATTTATTTTTATCACTTTTTACCAAAAATCATTTGAAATCTTTGACGATTTTTGCAAAGTCTTCTCAATATTTCTTGATTTTTGCTTGATCTGCGCACTGTTAGCCTTGAATTGCTCCTTTTACTATCAATAAGTTTCCAAACGTATTCGCATTACTCATCGGTGGGGTTCTACCATAAGCCAATTATTCGTGTGCGTAAACGTGATTTCAGAGTCAGCATTGTAAGGATTTAAAACAACTGATATTCATTTTTTCACCCTCCTCTTCTTATGAGAACTGAAAACTTAGTATAGAACCCACCTTCTAATTGATAGACACACATAAAGGGAATTGACACCGTTAGTCATAGCAGTGGTTTTAAATGTAAACTCAAATTTTCGGCGCGCTTCGCGCGCAATTATTTCATCTGGCGTCCTATACCCGAATACTGTATAACGAAAATAAAACACTCATTATGGCAAAAATCATTTCAAGTTACCTACACGGGCTCATAATGTTGGCGTGTAAGTTTTAAGATAACTTAGATTCTCTGGAACTTCTGCAGGTACATATAGTAACTTATACTGAGCCATACACATCAAATTCCATGCAACATGAAAAGGTGTAAAATCTCACTGACATAAGAACTGGAGCCGATTTCTGTGCTCTTAAAATGCAATATTGCGAGAGCTTCCGGGGGCTTCGCCCCCTGGACCCCCACCAGGGCTCCGCCCCTGGACCCCGCCAGGGGCCCTAACGCGGGCACCTGGACCCCACGCGTAGGGACTCGCGCTTCGCGCTCGTGGTGCACCTTCGGTGCACATGAGGTTTTCCATCTTGGGCCCCCCCCCCCCTCGAAATTTCTGGATCCGCGCCTGATTGCCTTCCACTACAATCAATGATTTTCTTACAACAACCAAGAAGCTGGAAGCTCCCTGAAATACACACAACTCAGATTGTAACAAAAGTTGAGACGAATCACCTAAACGCATCCAAATTGCAATAATTAACGCGAATTGGTATTGTTACTGCTTTTAAATCAATTGTCACTTCCATTTCAAAGAGTAAAATACGGCAGGGGCGTAGCTAGGATGAAATTTTTAGGGGGGCCTAGGTATCAAACGGGGGGGGGGGATCACGGCACCGCCGTCCTTAATTCTTACACATTTTATTGGGATACGCACAATTTTGGGAGGAGCCTGGCCCGCCCCTTCCCCCTCCCCGTAGCTACGCGCCTGAAATACGGTCGCAACTAAATTATTCTTCAAAGCTCGCACCAGGATTAGTAAGATATCATACTGTTAGACTGGGAAAGAGATCACGTGATTATCTTGATGATGAGGTTTTGATTATTTATATGGTTCCCAACTTATCTCTATACCTGATTATGATATTGACCCATCGTGTTTTAACTCTATGTGATGAGTGTTTTAGGTTTCAGTCTTGGTGATAGCGCTTAGTGTCACTCTTACACGGCGGTATTTAAACCCGGATAGCTTGATCTTTTCATATTCTCACGTACAGTCTCTGTATTTGGCAAAAACATACTATTTGATGACAGCTGTCGGGGAAAAAATCTGAATTAGGATTTTATACACACGATAAGGCGGTCAGCATCAAACGAATTTTAGAACTAACTGGGGGATATTAGAGGGCGCTGAGATTAACTCACATTGTTTTGGACTGGCTCCACAAGCAACTCCGTGGCTGTACGTTCATGAATCTGTAGTGGAATGGGGAAATGAAATGATAAAATGTAGGAACAGACCTTATGCGTTGACGTCACGCGACGTCACTTGAGAGTTCAAACAATGAAGCATACTGTACGCACGACATAGACTTCGCACGCACAAGTAGTAGACTTACGTGCGTGTCCGACAGGTGGACAAACCAGCTGTCTGCATTTTTTGGTGTAATTTGCAATAGTATGGGCTTACCTTGCAGAGGGCGCAATTTCTGTTCTGTGACGTAATATGCATAAGGTCTGTATGTGTGTTTGGGTTATAAGTGAGGGTTTGTAAAGAATTTCTAATATTCAAGTGGCTATTCGCGTGGAAGTAGTACCGTAGCACGTGTACGCATGTTTGACGTGTGTTGATGTAGGCCTATGACACTGTAAATATAAGGTAAGGTACTTTTCCCCCATTCAACAAATTATACAAGGCATTATCATGGTCGGCGTATTTCCATATCACATTGGTTTTGCCACTCTGGCACCTATCTGCTACCATTGAATTGTATGAAGAGAACGTTGAATTTGTCATCAGCTTTGCTCATATGGGCACACTGGCCGGCAAACGTACACTTAACGTTAGAACTACATTAGCCTACGGGACTTTTTTCAATAAGGGTTGGGTGAACACTTTTTTTTCTGAAATCTAGTAACTTTAGAACCACAAGTTCGCTCGAAAAGCGCATATTTGTCAGAATGGGGCTGCATCCCCAGCCCCTGACTGTTTTTGTTTGTCAGTATTCGGCCTGCGTATGGGTTATCTGTGGCCGTCGCATGGGGGGGGGGGCACTGGGGCCGCCGCCACATCTGGTTCTGCCGTTAATTTTCGTAGTCATGGGTTAATCGAAAGCCTTTGTCTAATCCATGGATAAGTCCAACTACCACTGTAGCTCACGCGTGTCTTGACGTCATCCCATTTTTTAAGTATACAGTTTGCTCTTCATTTGAACTTACTGATGTAAACAGCTACAGTATGTTTACAAATTAAAGGAGACAGAAATTTGTAAAAGTTTGTCTGTGAAGATATAACAACAGATGCTCCTGCAAGGGACGTTTGGGCGAATCTTTGTTTATATGCTTGGAACAGCTGAACATGAACCTGCTTCTAGCGACTTTGTATTTCATCTGCACCCCATGTGTAAGGCCAGCGTGATGTTAATCTCAAAATTTGATTCCAAAGGAATGATTTTGTGGTTGATACTAAATCGTGATTTTTAGCACATAATATCACCAGGGTGTCTACCTGAACTCAGCTTAAAATAACTCTGTTGTCAACTTGGAGAATTGTGTTGGCTGATGTAGTTATTAACCAAGGTGTTGGAACCTACGTGTATCGATAGGTCATCTATCATTCACGAAATCCGTCAGATCATGGTGAAACTGAATACCACTTCCCTATTCTCAAAACAAATTCTCTTAACAGTAGTAGATTATCCTGCGCAGAAAATGTTAGTTTGGAATTCAATTCAATCGTATACTCAAACCACAGCTTCTTTGCCAGCAGTATAACGGAGGTATAAATATGAACAAAGTGTTCGGTCAGCATCTGCAATTTTTATTTCATCATTTTATGGAATCCTTCTTACAGCACATTGTAAATAATATAGTGAGGAGTAAATCAACCAAGTTTCTCATGGAAGTAATGTTGCAGTGACGGCTAACACCCCCCCCCCCCCTCCCACACATAGAGATTTGACAATCAAGGTGGGCATTTGTTAAATTAGTTATTTGTCAGTTTTACACCAAACAATCGCGCAGAATACGAGAAAAACAAAAATGACTTAAAGGAAGGGTTTAAGAAAAATTTAATTTTCATATGTGAAAGCGGAACTAAATCTACGCAATTTGGTGAAACTTCCATTCAAATCGGACATACATTACTCGAGATATCAGCAAATAAAGTTACTATATTTGTGACCAAAAGTGAGCTTAAAGGCAATAGGCAGTCGCCCCAAAATTTTCTTTGAAAAATCAGCAAACTCTTGCAAATCTCCTCTTATTGCATTACAAGCACCTCTGAAGACGTTTTGAACATAACTATTACAAACAATAGGTAAAGCAAGGCGAAATTTTCCTTGAATTCCACAATTTACTAACAAAAATATTGTCACATGATCAAAATAGGCCATTCATGAACCAGATTGACAGGATACACTCACTCTGTTTGGGGTGACTGCCTACTGCCTTTAAGGCAAACAGGGGTTATATCACCCAGGGGCGTAGCGAAGGTGTTATCTCTGGGGGGGGGGTGTGGAGATTATGTTTTGCCGACGGATCTGGTTATGCGTAGCGCGAAAACGAGCTTTAGCCGGTGGGGTCCTGGGCCCCGCCTAAGGACCCCTGGCTGAGTCCAGGGGGCGCAGCCCCCGGAAGCTCCGGAGGCTCTGAGGTTTAAGTATATCTCTGGGTGAAAAACTAAGTCTCAGATGGATATATTTTGGTTCATAATGCATCATCAAATACAAACTAGATCCCACTAATTTTAATGTATTAGGCTATTCCTCTCGTCAGGCGGCTATATTTTTAAGCGGTTGGGATCCAGAGGTCCGCCAGTGCTTTAGCTAGGACAATTTCTCAATGCGACATTTACTGATCTGTGGCCTGGGGGAGGGGTCTAAGGGGAGGTGTGTCCCCCTCCCCTTTGGAAATTTTTGGAATTTGCAAGTTGCCTAGATCGCAAATGGTGCAATATTTGAGTGGATTTCTGCCCTAATGAGGAACCTCAAAATTTACACCCGGGTAGAATTAGCATGTCAAATTTTTTTTTGTCCGACATTTGTCGCCGTTTATGCGACAGTGTCCCACAAATAGGGGCTGGCTAAAACACTGGGCCGGCTCTAGGGCCCCTGGTGGGGGTCCGGGGGCTTCGCCCCCTGAAGCTCTGAGGTTTAAGCATAATCTCTCGGTAAAAAATTAAGTCTCATGCAGGATTGGTATATTTTGGTTCATAATGCATTATTCAATGCAAAGATTCCGGTTAATTCTTATGTGTTAGGCTATTCCTCCCGTCATGCCACTGTACTTCAGGTGCTGAACCTGTCGTTCAGAATTGGAACACCAGGGGCCCTAGAGCCGGCCCAGTGTTTTAATTAGCATTTGAACACTAGACGCGTCAGGCGTTCAAATACGATAAGTTGATAGGCGTCCGGCGTTCAAAAAGGGAGAAAAAGTGTTCAGAATCTTAACACAAGCGTTCAAAATATGCTTTGAACGCAAGGATCTGAAGATGGGTTCTGTATCTGTTTCATTTCGGTGTTTAAAAGTTAAAAGCCTGAGATTGCAGTGAAGACAAGCGCGGCACGCATTATTTTTTTCCCGGGATGTTTGTGGGTAAACCGGATCCTCAGAAGTTTGCAAAATGTGTTTGAAGTCAAGGTTAGTGTTTAGAAGACGGGCTAAGGATACCCTCTCCATGGGTAATCGGGTGCTGCTCCCCATGGTGATGATTAAAGTGAGGAATAATCAGCAGAAAGTGGTTTTTCAAGAATGTCATATGACCCGAAATAGTGCACCTACACGGAGGCCGTTAATTTCCTTTCTTTTCCCGAGTTGCCGACCGACTCAGCCACTCGTCCAATTACACCGACGGCCGTTGATACGGCCGTATAAGGCCGTCACATGCATAATCAATTTGCCGACGGGCCTTCAACTTGAATGGACCAATTAGATGAAGAGCCGAAAATCGAAATAGCCGATAACAGACTGGCCCGTTCTCTCTTTCTCTTTTTTCTTTTCATTCTCCGTCTTCCCTTTCCTTCCCTTCCTTTCCCTTTCTTTTCTCTTCTCTCTTCTTTTCCTCCTCTCCTCTTTTCCTCTTCTTTTCCTTTCCCTCTCCTCTTTTTGCCGACAGATCGAAAATTTGCCGACGGGCGACCAAATATTGGGGGGGGGGTGACACCCCCACACCCCCCGCTCGCTACGGCCCTGATATCACCTCTCAAATTGATAAGGAATTTTTTGTTTCCTTTATTTTTTCAGTCTGCTGTGTTGACCTTGAAGTTAACAGGGATAGGACCTTCCCATGGGGTGTGTGAAGTTTGTAATTTTCCCAAGCTCTCATGCAATCCCATTTCGATAACATTGGATTGTTGAGGAGAAAACTGGTTGTAAAGTTTAAAGAAAAACAAAAGACTGCTCATTAATGTGAGGCTATGATGTCATATGTGCTTGCTTCAAGTTCACTTTGTGCTGAAAATGAAAACTTTAACTGCTGATATCTTGAGAACCACAATTCGGATTTCAATGAAAATTTCACCAGGGTTGCTTAGAATAAGTACCCCTTTAACATACCAAAACTTGATTTGAGCTTGGACCTTCTTTTAAGTTATGCTGTTGGTACTTTCGTTAGTAATGAATTACAGTCAGAATTTACACAAAATTCGGCTATTCCCTTTCTTACTGACTATGATAGGGGTGATTCTATTGTCTCACAAAAGGTGATTATTTTTACAAAAGTTTGTATCTTTGTGTCTTTTCAACGAAAACTCTCTGCAATAATTCACGACAGGACAATAAAGGCATCGAATCCACCATTAGGTATGAAGCCTTGGTGTGACGTGTTTATTGTCTTTTATGAGAATATTCTTAAAATTTTGAACTTTTTCTTTATTTTATTATCAACGTTCCCTCAGAAGTGTTACTGCTTGGTTAAATAAAAACTAACAATCCGTCGGTCAAATATGTATCACCTGACAATTATCGAGCCTCGTAGCCACTTTACCACGCCTTTCAGATCCCAGAACGGTTGGCTGTAAATTATCATACGCTATTCTTAATTCTATGGCACCCTGGAGTAATAGGCCGGTAGACAGACAAGTTACTGAAGGGGGGAGGCGATATAGCTTGGGGATGACGATTTTATTAGGGGGTGAGATGTACTAAAATGCATTAAGGCAATGGGTGGGGTTTTGCCCCTGGCGCACCTCCCCCTTGGATATGGGCTTGTGGCATACGCCCACTGCATACCGGTACGTCTCCCAGTGCTTATCTCTATATTAACCGGAAGCTGCCTGTCGCTCCCTGCTTTCACTATAGCCTACCACGATTTTCAATTTGGCAAAATTACTTTAACATCGAAAAGCAAACCCTCTTTGACATGAGAAGTGACACTAAGAACAGACCTCAGAAGCCATGCCAAAGGAAATGCAAAGGTGCTTAACCTGTACGAAAATGTGACAAATATATCCACTTGAAAAAAAGATGATGTATATTTTATGGTCAGGTGTAGCGACGATAAAGGTTCTAGGGAACTCTGTTTGGATGATGTAGCATTCACAATAGTATGGATCTTTTTACCAGGGAATTTGTTGGATCTCTGCCGAAGCAGTAACCTTCGCAGCAGATGTCAAATATGAACCCCTTTTACGTACATATTCTATCACGAGTGCAGCCAACATAGGTCCAAGAGTGCTACACGCCCGCCGAGCGGGCAACCGAAGCATAGCCTCATATAGGTGTCAGTAATAATATCTCATCTTGAAACAAACATTATACCAAACAGCCTGAAAGGTTCTTTGAAAACGAAAGAACGAATATTTTGAGAATGATGTTATTCATTTTGACATGAAGCAGTTGAGAGAAAATAGCGTCAATAGGAATCGTTGTAAAAGTCAGTTTTCATTTTTGCTGCTTACTTGTTCCAGTACGTCTGTTAGTGCAGGGCATGACGGTGAACTTGTCAAAACATTCGCTTCTAGCGAGCTCATGAGAATATGTCGATGAAAGTTTAACCTGAAAGTTGCGTTCCTACACATCTTAAGTATAACATTTTATCCGTAAGTAGTATGGCGTACCGCAGTTTTACTACTGATAATGGAACATGATCCCGTCGTTTTCTTTTTCATTTAGTAGAGTGGTTGAGGTGGTGTTTGTTCAGATACAGATACTTCCTTACCAGACAAGAACAGTATTGTCATGGGGGGAGGCTTGCCTCAAAACATGTCAAATATTTGCCTCAAAATAGCAAGTATTCTGCTCGGCTAAATATTCAGCTCGAATGAGGGGACGCTGTTGTAGTCCTCACCCACTTCATATGCCCATGGCTACTTCAGTAAGCTTCAGGTACAAAATATGTGATATCATCCCCATCGAAGAATTTTCCGGCTGATAGAAATGTTCATCCAACTTCGAATGTTTTCCTGCTCCCTATAGTGGAATTTATTTTCCAAACGTTCTGTGCATTTCCACAAGGTGTATCTTTTTGATTTTAGAAGTTTGAGGCCGTCCTTCTGTCTGTCTGTCCTTCTGTTTCCCGAATGGGAAACCTATGTCACTCAATCAGGACCTTTGAGTTATAGCCTTATACTTTAATGTGACGTCAGTGACCTTCTGGTCAGCAGCACACTCAAATCGTTTAAAATATAGTACGTGACGCCAAGGACAGGTTTCTGAAATAGTAACCCATGGAAGCACTTGTCAATGACCTTTGAAAAGTTGGTAGCCTAATAATTTAATATCTCGGCATGGGCTTGGGTTAACTGCACACTAATCGGTGTGTACCATTTCAGTACAATGCATGAAGCCAAAGACAAGTTTCTGAAAATGGTAACCTATGGAGACACTTGTCCATGACCTTTGCAAAAGTTAGTAGTCTTATAATATAATATCTCGTCAGGGACTTGGTCGGTTATACGCACTAAACGCTCTGAGCCATTTCAGTACAAAGCATTAAGCCAAAGACAGGTTTCTGAAATGGTTTCGTATGGAGTCCACTTGCCAATGACCTGTGCAAAACGTTGCTAGCCTCATAAGTTACTTTGTCGTAAGGGTCTTTGTTCGGCAGCTTACTAATATCTGAGAATCATTTCTGTACAGAATATGATGAAGCCAAAGACAGGATTCTTAAATGGCATCTGTGGTAGTCATTGCCGATGACTTACACAAAACGTTGGTGGGCTTGTAAATAAGTGAGTTCGATAATTCGCTGCCGTGTGGAATTGTGGGATACACGCAGGATAAACAAACCGAACTCAGTACATAGTGTACTGCGTTCCCCTATTTTCGTGCAGTGGTACAGGTACATATATACTATATATATATATATATATATATATATATATATATATATATATATTATATATATATATATATATATATATATATATATATATATATATATATATATATAATATATATATATATAATATATAGGTAAATGAGAAGCTTGGATAACAACGATGTTCCGGTGTATGTCCAGGATCCAGAGGATTCACAGCATTCTAGTTAAAAGTTAGGTAAAACTTTAAAATGATAAAACTAGAACAGCAACTGAACACACAAAGATAAAAAGACACCCTGCATCGAGAAGCTTTCGGCTGTTTTATTCAGCCTTCATCAGCTCGAAATATATATATATATATATATATATATACATTGGGCCTAAATATTAGTGTGGCCTGCCTAACTGCACGAAAATAGGAGTCTCTATCCTTCTTTAAGGCAATTACAAAACAAATTTTTACACAAAGAGGCAGCTTATATGCAGTACACGGTACAAAACACGTAAGAACTTTCTTTACATTTGCGATGGGTTAAAAAGGGATAATTCCACAAAATTTCACAAATAAACTCAAATTTTGAAAGACGTGTTGTAGATATACGGGTGTGTTATGTTTACCCCGACGGTTTAGAGGATGTGCGCATGTGCAGACGAATTATCGAACGCTTTTATTAAAGGGGAACAATATAGTGGCCATTTGACCCTTTACATATGTGTAGTATACATATAAATACTACAGATAATCTTTACCTGGTGGACCTTACATGAAACCTTCATTAAGAATAATATATTTCAAATTTCCCTCGCTTGCTGGCATGTGCGCAGACATATTCGAAAGAAGACGACTAGATATCAGCTGATTGCTGACGTACAACACGCACCTCACGATTTCCAGAGCAAAATGTTGCCAGCTCAAATAAATTTAAATAGTCCTTCTTAATTTTTCTGAGTGGTGGTTCAAAATTTCAATATTACGTATTTTAAATTATAAAAATATAGAAAGTATAACAAAAAATTTGATGGGAATTTTATGCCCCACAGCTAAAAATACTAAATAGTTCTTCCCCATTTATTTTTCGTAGTATTGCAAGAGGATGCTATCAAGGAATACTCTCTTTCAGTGGTTCCATTTTCCGTGCCCATGGTATCACGCTGAAGGGCTGTGTTCATGCGGTGTTTGGATAGTTCTTCATAAAGATTTCTATACGTAAATGATGATTATCTGTTTTTACTCTTATGTTACCATAAGAACATTAAGCGATTCAACTCTTCGGTAGTAGTCATGAAAACTTAAGGGAACTCTGATCCACTGAGGGAAATTTTTTATCTAACTTATGGAAACACTATTCTCCTTAAAACACCTACACGTGTTCGCTAGGGCCTGGCATTCGTTCGAGACGAAAGCTTGTGATGTTTGCTGATTTAGTGCATATAATGAGGATTTTGCGAAGACACTGTGAAGTATGATATCGATTATTGCATATTTGGTGGAATACTGGCCGCATTCTTTCAGCAACACCTTGAAATGTCAGTCGAGAGTTGTATTTGAGTCTACCGGAAGCAAGCGTAACCATTCTTCGCGATGTGTTCCCATCATGGCTGCCTCGAGCTTTCGGTAACAGGCACAGAATTTCTTTTTGGTTGAGTAAGCTTCAATCAGACGCATTTTGTCTGGTAAGAGACTTCTGTGTATTGTTTGAATATTTTACTTTGAATTTTACAACTTTTATTGGCAGATTGGCTGTTGAGAGTTTAGAAAAATCTAAAACGTTTTGACAAGTATGATCGAATCCCTTCGGACTACGGCGATGCAGTGCAGTGGTCAGTACCATGCATATGTGTGATATGCAGGGGCGGCGCCAGGGTTTTTCGAAAGGGGTGGCAAAGCATGCTGGGTCGGACCCAGCTTTATTGTTTGGAGGGGTGCAGGCATTGAAGACTTTCGAGCCTCACCCTACCCCTACCCCCCCCCCCCCTCCGAGTGTCAAAACCTGCGTTTTGGCGTTTTCATATTCTTGGACTTTATTTTTCTCTCTAAAAAAAAACTTTTTTGTCTGAAATAAATACGAATTGTGAGAAGGGTTGTTTGTCTGTCAGTGAAAATCGGCCCCTCACTGAATGAGACGCTTCAACTATGCAGCAAGCGCGGCGGAACGAAAAAATATTGGGGGGGGGGGGGCTGAGTGCAGGAAGACTATCTAAGCGGAGCGCCACCATCAGTTGGCGCGGAGCGTACAAGAAAATTTTGGGCTTTACAAACCCTCCAGATGGCCGGAAATGGCACTTCCCGAGTGTTCTAAGCTGCATGTACCCAGCCTTGAAATATGGATCATATTTCTGCAATTTCTCAATTAAGGAGAAAAAATAAATCTATGAAAAATGGTAATACATATTTCTAAGCGGAGCGCCACCATCAGTTGGCGCGGAGCGTTCAAGAAAATTTTTGAATTTGCAAACCCTCCAGATGGCCGGAAACGGCACTTCCCGAGTGTTCTAAACTGTATGTATTCATCCTTGAATCATCCTTGAAATATGGATCTCATGTCTGCAATTTCTTAATTAATGAGAAAAAATTAATCCTCATTATGTGATTTTTTCTTGCTTATAGAAAAGCCGAATTACTGAGGAAGAGTTACACGCAAAATTGAATTTTATAAAAGGGAGAGGAATCATAACTCTTATGAGATAACATTAAACTTTTATCTATAGTTTTTTGAGTTTTTGAACCAATGATGTAACCAAATTTGCAAGCTAAAGTAAACTTTACGCAAACAGGAGTTACGTCATTTCCTCACATTAATAGACTGAATTATGTGTATCGTTAAATTTAAATCCGATTTAGTGTCCTTCATAATCGTATGGTATCATTACGTAATATGCATAGGAGATATTTAAATTTTGCAAATTGCACCCTTAAGGGTCTGTAAGCCAAAACGATTGAAAGGCACAGAAAAGCGAGAACTGCTCATCAATGTGAGAATGTGAAATCACTCCAGCTTGCTTTGAATTCACTTTGCTTTGAAAATACAGTTAAATCAGCTTTTTATGTTGAAAGAAACGCACATAGAAAATGCATTTTTGTGGTCTACAAAGAACTGCCAAATTTTAGCGAAATTTAAAGTGTACCTAAAGGCTAAAAATTCAAAAACATATGTTACAAAGCTTGAAAAATGAATCCAAATGGTCTAACTGCCATCTTTACAGGAATTCCTGAGCTGAGATATATAAAATGTTGGTGCTTATTCAATTTAAAAATGGTAGATGGCGCAATAATTTGTAATGTCATTCTTGTACTACTCAAATTACATTCTTTGTTTTCTTTATTTTTTCGAAAGCCTCTGCACCTTGTGCCAAAATGTGATCACTTTCTCACTGTTATAGGGTGACTTGACTATACAAAACCTCACCGTACAACAGTTATTTTTGCAAGGTTATATAAACATTTCAATTTCAAAAGGAAACAAAAGCAAGTAATGTGAGTTTTACAAGAAGATCATCACAAACTATTGCGCAATCGACTTTTTCAAATAAAATGAATAAATTTTAACTTTTCATATCTCAGCAGCAGGGTGAGCTATGAAAATGAGAGTTGGATGAGTAAAATTCGTTTCCAACGTCTAAAATATATATTCTTATAATTCTACACTTTAGGTCCCCTTTAAACTCCTAAAATGAAACGTGCATGTATGGGATAAGAGACAAAACTGATTGCAATTTGTTTTATTGCAGTATTATTTATGTAAAATTTGGACTTAAATCTTAAGAATGAATTCACAGGCAGAGGTATAAATAATTGGTTGGGATGGCGTCACCAGGGAGGGAGAGGGAGGGAGATACCGTACCATAACACACGTCAGTCTTTAAGCGCCTGTCACACCTCACCGGATTGCAATAACGGAGAGGAAACGAAGACCCAAAATGTCACTCCGTTGATGTACGTTAGTATCCGTTTAGTCTCCTGTTCTCCTCCGCCGACTTCGTTTCATGACCGGGAACGTCCGGTATGAACGGCGAGAGATTTTGAACATGCACAAAACTTGGACCGGACGTCGACCGAAAAAGGTCCCCCTTACGTATTCGTTACTTACCCGCTAAGCTTCCGTTTTATCATTTTCTCGTGCGTTTCTCATACTGGACTTCTCCGTTAGTATCCGTTCGTCTCCAGTGATTGCTATTGCTCACCGGATCATTACCGGACAACAAACGGATGAAACGTAAAAGTACAGTACCTGTACCGAATGTTCGACGGATACTAACGCATAAGTAACGGAAGCTTAAAGGAATAGAACTGACAATGAACGGATAGGTAACGTACGTTTAACTGAAGAAACTAAAAAACACAGGCAAAGAAACGTATAGGGGACGGACATAGACCGAAGATGCAGCGTACTTACATCCTGTCCCCTCCTCATAATATAGCTTAACAAACGTTTTTGCCGTTTTTTCTTGAATTTTTTGGGTGCGACTGATTCCTTCCCCCTGCATCAGCCCCAGGCATGAGATGAGTGACCGTGGTTCTGAGGGAGGGGTTAAGGGGAGGGGGTGTGAAAGATTTTTCGACTACCGGGAAGCCTTAGACGCAATCTGGTACAATATTTTGCATCTTTTGAAGTCATATTTTTGCTAGAAATTTTTTACTAGAAATCTAGTTTCTAGGTAAGTAATCTAACGTTCTTTACTTTTGGCCGACTACAGTTTTCTAACTTTGTTGCACTTATTGTCAACGATTACATAACAAACGGGCAAGGGCGGCGATTTGTGTTGGATATTGGGGGAGGGGCGCAAAATGGAAGTTGCCATCGAAGCGGAGCCATCATAGTTTTGTGTGAAGCGTACAAGAGAATTTTTGCCCTACAGACTCCCCAGACTGCATGAAATGGCACTTCTCGGGATCTTGGAGGCAGTTTTGAACCGTACGATACTTGATACGTGACGACTGACAGGCATGAGCGTGTGAACGGCGTTTGGTTGCGTTGGTATAGAAGCGGAGCTCCACTAACGTTTTTAAAATGTTGCCAAATTGGCTTCTATATCGCAATTAAATGGTCCTTCTCAGACCTTTCAAATTGCACTGAAGCCATCTTGATATGTGGCATGATTTCTATTGGCTGGCGCGGACTGCGCCGATAAAATTTTTGCCAAAACAGGTCCCATATCGCAAGAAATGGCCCTTCCCAGATCTTTCAAATTGCACTGAAGACATCTAGATATGTTAAACGCCTCATATATATTTTCCCACTTTCACGGAACTGCTCCCTCTGGTATAACCTTCCCTGCGTACCAATTTAACCATTTTGTGATTGTTGTGACATGATTGAACAATGTACACGGAAGTGAAAATCCTACCCCCCCCCCTCCTCCACTGATTTGGATACGATACTGCACTACAGACATGTCAGTGCATGTGTAGGGCAAGTGTACAACTAGAGCTGGTAGGTCCATGCGTACTGGATTTACACACTAAAATATGATGTAGGCCTACTTCTCCGTGAGCCACGGTCGTGAAGGTAGCCATGGAATTCAAAATAGATACCACATTCGCCCGTAGTCCGAGAATTTACAGAATATTGATAAATACGTCGGTCAAATACGGATTTGAATTAACTTTTAATCACTCAAATCAGTCAGTTTAGTGTTGAATACTATGTCTTGCTTGTTTTCAAATAGACAGCAATTTTCACAGAATCTCGCTAGGGGATATACTGTATTTTCGGCCCCCCTATTGTTTACGCTACTAGGTATTAACCTTAAACGATAAAAAAGAAAAACTCAGAGAGAAATTCAATCATGGGTCTTCTGGGATGTAGAAGGGACCTAAGTGTAAGCTCTGCGGTGGATGCAGTAACGGGCGAATGTACAATGAGTTAGACAAACCAGAAAGCCCAAAGGCTCAGTGATTCCTTGCCAAATGGGGATGCTTTGCTGCACTGAGGTTTATCCCTCAAATTCACAAGTATTACAAATATCTAACACCCCTGTCTTGAAATATCATGTTTTTCAATGCATTTGGTATTTAACTTCTGATGACTTCAAATGACCTCTGACCTCCAATGGATCTTGGATCTTGAAAATTCTTAGGAAATTTGCTTTTTGACCTCTGGTGACCCCAGATGACAATCTTGGGAATTCTTGCTTTTTGACCCTTAGTGACCCCAGACAATGATCTTGGGAATTCTCGAGGAATTTTGCTTTCTGACCTTTAGTGACCCCAAATGACACTTGGGAATTCTTGCTTTATTACGTCTGGTGACCCCATGACAATCTTGGAAACTGTTGGGAAATTTTGCCTTTTGACTTGTGGAAACGCCATATGACAATCTTGGGAATTCTTGGGAAATTTTGCTTTTTGACCTCTGGTGACCCCATATGACGATCTTGGGAATTCTTAGGAAATTTTGTTTTTGACCTCCAGTGACCTCAGATGACCTTTGACCTCTACCAGAAACAACTGGGTTCTTTCTCTCAACATGACAAATCAATATACCATGTATGAAAAGTGTCCTTCATTCCTACCTTGAGATATCATGATTACAAGGTTTTCAGTCTTTGACCTCCAGACACCTCAAATGACCTTTGACCTTCACCAAAAACAATAGGACTCTTCCTCTCCACATGACAAATCTACACACTAAATATGAAGTGTCTATCATTGCTATCTTGAGATATCATTATTACAAGCGATTTACTAGCTTTTTGCAGTTTTATCTCCGGTGACCTCGGATGACCTTTGACCTCTACCGCAAACAATAGGGTTCTTCTCAACATGACAATCTATATACCAAATATGAAACGTGTCGGTCATTGCCATCTTGCGATATCAAGTTTACAAGCCATTTATGAGGCTTTTGCAGTTTAACCTCTGGTGACCTCAGATGACCATTGACCTCTACAAAAACATTAGCATCTTCCTCTTGACATGACAAATCTGTATACCAAATATGAAAAGTGTCCTTCTCTCCTATTTTGAGAAATCGTGATTACAAGGTTTTCAGTCTTTTACTTCTGGTGACTTCATCAAATGAACTTTGACCTTTACCAAAATCAATAGGGTTCTTCCTCACAACATGACAAATCTATATATTGAATATGAAAACTGTCGGTCACTGCTATCTTGAGATATTGTGTTTACAAGCCGTTTATAAGGTTTTCGCAGCTTAACCTCCAGTGACCTCAGATGACCTTTGACCTCTACCAAAATCAATAGGGTTCTTCCTCTCAACATGATAAATATATTCACCAAATATGAAAAGTGTCGGTCATGGCTATCTTGAGATATTGTGTTTACAAGCCGTTTATAAGGTTTTCGCAGCTTAACCTCCAGTGACCTCAGAAGATCTTTGACCTCTACCAAAATCAATAGGGTTTTTCTCTCAACATGGCAAATCTGTATACCAAATATGAAAAGTTTTGGTCATTGCTATCTTGAGATATCGTGTTTACAAGGTTTTCGGTTTTTTACTTCTGGTGACCTCAAATGACCTTTGACCTTAACCAAAAACAATAGGGTTCTTTTTCTTCACATGATAAATCTATATACCAAATATGAAAAGTGTGGGTCATTGCTATCTTGAGATATCGTGTTTACAAGCCATTTACGAGGTTTTCGCAGCTTAACCTCCAGTGACCTCAGATGACCTTTGACATCTACCAAAATCAATAGGGTTCTTCCTCTTGACATGATAAATCTGTATACCAAATATGAAAAGTGTCGGTCATTGCTATCTTGAGATATCGTGTTTACAAGGTTTTTGGTTTTTGACCTCTGGTGACCTCAAATGACCTTTGACCTTAACTAAAAACAATAGCGTTCTTCCTCTCAACATGACAAATCTATATACCAAATATGAAAACTGTCGGTCACTGCTAACTGGAGATATCGTGTTTACAAGCTAAGCGTCACATACACACACACATACACACATACACACATACACACACACATACGCACATACACACACACACACACACACACACGACATCACCATCGCATAGATTCCTTGCCTGCCTTCGGCAAGGAATCAAAAAGACAACGCGCGCGAAGCGCGCAAAACTTTCGAGGATTTACACCGAAAATGTCCTATATGCGACGGATAATGCATCACAATACTTTATTCCATGATACTGTTACACCTCACCCCACCCCCTACAAAATTATGTGTCTTAAAACGTTATTTAGACGATTTTATTTTTTGGGTCAAAAACCATAGGGGGGGCAAATGCCTGCCCTGCCCCCCCCCCCTGTGGCGCCGCCCCTGGTGATATGCCATATAGAGTCAATATGGATTTCGAGCTGCACTTATAAGTGTAGGGTGAAGGATTTTCTCGAACTTTTTAACTGGTTGAAAATCGTACGTATCAAGTTAGAAGAAGGCTGTATGATGATATTAGATAGTAATTTACAAATTTCTGGATTTTAATGGCAAATTTAACCGCTGCATTTTTTGAAAATTAAAGATAGTTTTGACGTTACCGTGAATACTGTAGGTGTGTGCTTACAAACTACACAAGCAGTTGTTGTAAAACAAGCGGCGAGGTGCAGGTGTGACATCACAGTTCCGTTGCATTGTGGGTAATATCACAATATCATGACTGCCTACGCAGTGGCATTTAGTGAGTTTCAAAATTTTTTTGAAAAATTCGTGTTAAATAAGATATTGAGTTATATTAGTTGTCAATGGTATCACAATGCTTGGAAAAATGTGTTCTAAATGTCGTACTTGCTTAGAAAGCTGTACAATTGTTTCCCTTTAATGTGCCGTCAGCGCATGAAGCCAGAGACGTAGAACACATCTCAACTACATCTGATCTAGGTAATTATTTATAGCTTAACAAGCAAAATAATTTCTTCCAACACATCAATTTCCATGAGAAAAATCTATCCACCAATATTTATATCAGCCAGAGAACACCAGCAGCTCACTGATAACATCCCTAGAGACAAAGCAAAGATGAATGGACTGAGTAGCAACTCTACGGCCCTCTCATACCAGGGAGTTGCTATTTGACATAGCAACTCCCTGCTCATACCTTCCTGACCACACAGACTTAAAAAAAACATTGTTGCTTTAAAGTCATAACTTCCAGTCAATTTAAAAAAAAAAACAACTCGCAGTAGGCTTCTTGCGCTGACATTCTGGATATTTGTGGTACCTTGGTTTTAAATTGTGTGCTCTCAGCGAACGTGAGGTGGGATGGGGAACCTGGGGTAAGTCTCTGAGTGATCATGACAGGGAAACTGAGTTGGAACGATGTAGCTTAAGGAATTTCATAATAAATTATAAAGGTACGGGAGGGTTCCAGTACGGTTTCTGTAGAATCCATTTTGTCTCAAGTTCGTATTTCACATCAAGTTCTTTTAGATCGAATCCTTGGCGCCAAAATCGATTTGATATTTTGAATAGCTTATGCTTTACTCTGGCGCGTATAGTTTGTAGTACGGACGTCAGCAGGTTGGGTACAAGGGAGGGGGCAATGTCCCTACACTTTTGAAAGTGGAGGGGTCTACCTCCGCACTTTTTCTTAGAACCGTGATGTAAATAGTAGGAAAATATTTGATTCCATTGTTCGTAATACAGCTGATTCGGTGGAAAAACCATTTCATGGATTAAAATCGTGGGAAATTGCCTGATATTACTAAAGAGATCATCTGTTACAAAGCTTTTCAATGCAGAGCCCTCAAGTGATCCCTGGATCCCTCGTTTGTAGGGCTTCGCGATTCGCGCTTGAAGTATATAGTTGTGGTCAAGGTCACGCCCATCATTTTGAGAAGCTATTGATGCCCATGGTTTGTAGTTAAAATGAGAATGAATTAGGCCTACAACGAAGAGAAGCGTTAGTAAACAGGTCATGTGAAATCTTGTTTAATTATGGGAACCTACAGGTCACGGTACACCATATTTGTATTGGCGTAAAAAGTCGCATAAAGCGCGAAGCAGAGAAGGGGGACTGTGCCCCCAAACATTTTGGAGAGCTTAGAGGCCTATTCTTCTAAAAGGCTTAGAGATTTGGGCAAATAACTTGCCTTCCTAAATCAAAAAGTCCCATAAACCAATGCGTGTGTTCAGCTTTCCCGCTTACCTACTTACGGTCTTAATAGGTTGTATCCATTTACTTAGTAGTGAGCATGTGTAGCGGCTCTCTGTAGCTTACGCTTCACGCTGCCAGTCCCTCCCTCCCTTTTTTTTTCTTTTCGTCCGCTATGCGTGGTACCCATCAGTCTGCAGAAACAGCCTCACTTGACAACACCGGATCTTGTCATATTCAAGTTGAATAAACTAATTACACATGAAAAATGATAAGTGGGGGTCTGAACAGTACGCAAAAAGGGCAAGATATTAAAAATAGTAAACTAAACAAACTGTGACATTTTTTGGTAAATCCATCACACCATTTCATCTCTTCTGTGATTCTTCATGAAAAACGTTTTTCTCGTCACTTTCAGGCCTCAGACTTTAACAATACATGTATCATTGTATAGGAACCCTTCAATGGCAAGCGGTGATAATACATCCGCCAATAACGACATGAAACCATTTCCGATTGCAAGGGTTTACAGTCCTTTGTATTGATGCTTTGTGTATTATGTTGCAAAGAACACTGGCGAACAAGCGGGCTTGAAACTTCTGCAAAGTGCTATAATCTTGGCGAATATCGTCAATGAAATAGATATTACGGATACGTTAAGAAAGACAAATAATCAATTTTTATTGCTTACCGCATACATGTTCTGTCACTTCTCTAAATGTCTGTGTTACGTGACCCCTCTCTTCACTTCTTGATCCCTCTTTCTCTTCATTTATGAAGATCCGTCTGGTAAGTGTTTTTCATACCATTTCATTCTGCAATTAAATAATTAAATCCAGCTACTCATGACCAATTATGATCAGTATTTTCAATCGACTTTAGTGGATGTATGACGTAGGACGAGGTACTGAAAACACGCGTGTGACGTACAACGCTAGTGACGTTACGTACGGTTAGTTTGACGGTACAATTATCTACTGGCAAAACACCACATGCCTGTAACTTAGTAGTCTAACGGATAGGGACGCTTTTCCATTCAAACGAAAGTCGACGTAGAATATTCAACATTGAAATGAATTACTGTATGTGAGCGCCCTCGAGCTGGTGGACACTTTTTTAAGTGGAGGCTACAACTGATAGTTTTCAAATAAAAAAGTAATACTCAGATGATAACTGGTGCACCATTTTGCAAACTTTGTTGTAAATGTAGGCCAACAGTTGACATGAGCAGAACTCTGCATGAGGGGGTGTGGGGCGGGGCGTCTGACCCCTTCTACCTTCTACCCCAGCATCAAAATTAAAATTCACGAAAACAAATTGCAAACAATTCAGTTAGGCATCTCTAAGGTAGTAGCAACTACTTTGCATCTTCTGTAGGAGTATCTGAGGCTACCGAATTGCCCTTGCGCATTCTTGGAAATCAAAAATTTAAAAGCGATTACTCGCACATCGTTCAACTGTTGATATACGGCAGCGGAAGACCTGCACGATAAATTGTTGATTTACACAAGACTACTACTTGTCAACACTTACAAGATATTCTGAGACAGTCTGCAAAGTCATCGGCGTTTGTATGTTTTAGTCTGCCAGCTGACGAATTGCCTCCGTACCAGTTACTAATTTAGTGATTGTGTCAGGCGTGAGAAGCTTTGACGCTACAATGGGGGATCGAAATGTTAGTGAACCAAAGGGCACAAAACATGAGGACGTTTGTGGATACCATTACTCCATTAGATCCCACTATTACCTAGTTTACAGGATAACGGTCGCGATTGGCTGCGTGGTATCCCATGAGTTGATTAATAAAAGTACGAACACGTTCTCATGATTTCTATGAAATGTGACAGTAAATACCTCTACGAGAGTGTCATGAACTCATTGCTCTTCAAATATAATGACAGACACTTAAATGTAAACGTCTATTTCATTTTTACCAAACACTTGAGATGAAGTTTGAATTCACATGAAATGTCACGAGTGCATCTCCTTGACACTGTGCCATAACACAATAACAGGAGCGTAATAACAGCAGCTAGTACTGCACATTGGATATGTGCACGTCAGATATTGTGCACAGTAAATTTAGTATAATGATATCACCCGCCAGTTAAGTTCTAACAATACATATGTCTAGTTTATAGTCTTTCCATCCCTAGCCACGGACCGTGGTAGGCTACAAGAAAATATATGCGTTTATTTTCTGCGCGCGCACACGGTGGCATACCGGTATGCCTGCTCACGCGTAGTGCTCAAGAGTCAAGACTCACGAGAGAAATAATACCTGAGTGTGAAGTTTGGATTGGTACAAGTGTAGACAAGCTCGTAGTATTTCTATAAGCTGCATAGTTTTACAAATCAACTCTTTGTTTAATGTTTATGTTGTTACATACTGATTGTTCAAATTTACAACCTGCTCCATACAGTATCTGAAGACGAGAGCTTCATCAGAGCTTTACATGGCCTGCACTTACGCATTAATCAACATTAAAACCAGACATATGCTTTAGTGGTCAAATGTTTAAGTTGGTTCTACATCTTGTAATATTGACAATAAACTGCTAACAACAGGTGCATGCCTGCATCTTACTGACAGACTCAACTAAAAGTTCGTAATGACAGAAGCATCACCTGATTACTGTACCAAAACTTAACGTACACGTACACCTTATCTAGAGTTTTTGTGCACACAAACCGATCTTTGAAGAGAGAGATTCGTGGGTCAGAGGGTCAAGGGTTACACTTTTCTCAGTCAGGGTACTTTTATTTTTACTTCTGTGTTTACTATCTGTCTAAACAATTCGTTCTAAAAATAAACTTCCATAAAACAGTCGTTCCGGTACAGATTTTTTATTTTCAGTGTATTATTATTACTCTTTTCTAAAAAAAAAAATGACGGATCAAATGGTGGCGGTAGAGCAGGTGACAGAACCGTAAAAGAGGCTGCAGTCACATATATTCACATATTTACAAACCAGAAAGCCAAAAGGCTTAGTGATTCCTTGCCATATGGATATATTGTGACAAACATGAATCACCCACATGACAAGCATGAGATCCCTTACAGTTATCCTACTTGAGATATCATGTTAATAAGGTCAAAACCTTTTGAAATCTTGTCACCCAAAACGACCTTTCACCTCCACTCAAAACAATCGAGATCACGTACCCTACATGGCCATCTACATGCTAACAAGAACAATCCACAGGCCAAGTATGAGATCCCTCAGTTATCCTCCTTAAAATATCATGTTTACTAGGTTTTGACCTTTTGTGACCCCAAATGACTTTTGACCTCCACAAAAAATGATAGGGATCATCTACTCAATATTAGCAATCCACACGCTAAGTATGAGATCCCTCACGGCTATCCTTCTTGAAATATTGTGTTTATAAGGGTTTGACCTTTTGGCCTCTGGTGACCCCACATGATCTTTGGCCTCCTCCAAAACAATTAGTGAGTTCGAAGATACTTCAAGGAGGAGAACTGCGCAGTAGGTCAAAAGGTCACTCAAACAGTAACACTTTACCGTGTTCAACGATCGACCATGGCATAGGCCTGAACTATATGGTCTTGCGTATACTATAGAGTGTTAGGCTACACAAATTACCGTAGTGGTAACAAGACGAGCGCCGTAATTAACCCATGGTAATTCTAGGTTAGCTGTCTTCACAGTTATCTCAAAAACCGCGTGTATGGTCTAGCGGTAGAGCATCCGCCTTTCACGCGGCAGGCCCGGGTTCGATTCCCAGGTCGAGTCATACCAAAGACTTTAAAAATGGAACCTACTGCCGTTGTGCGTAATGCTCCGCATAAGCAATGGAGTAAGGAAAACAAGCCAGTGAGCCACAACTGGAAAAAAGGCCGTGGCCGGCTCGACTTGAACCAATTGGTTGGAAACTGGGCCGTTAAACCTCATCTAACAAATTCACAGTTATCTCAGAACTTGTTAAAGATGAAAGGTTGTTTCGAATCGATGGCATTCGACTCTGAAACGTTTCTCAATTGAAATATTCCTTTCACAATGGTGTATAAAACTGCCAGAAATTTGGGCCAACTGGTTTACCTTAATGCAACGCATACGGGCCTTACTACGAGACTGTGGTAAATTGCGTGCATATTTAACGATGAGCGGCGTGTATTCACTCGAAATGTACCACTTGACTATTTGGAAAAACTTTGGTGAAAGAAATTGGTCCTCCTTATGAAAACCTACCTAAGATTTAGTGGTCACAAATGCGAAAATGTGACATCCATGTTCACTGGTAACCTGTATTACTACAGGCAAAGTCGTCCCCCGTTCATTATCTACACAATATACTCCATTACCGCACGGCGTGCACGTGTGTCTTATGGAGCGACATTGCGAGGGGCGACTTGACTTGGCCTAGCCTGTGTTAATGCATTGTGTATGTTACTATACTGGCCACCGATCTTTTCCGTAGATACTACCGTATATGTCGGTTGTTTATGGACCATACCTCAATCCGCACTACGCCATAGGTACAAACACTGTGGTGCTTCTTAAGTAAGGCCTAGGCTAGAAATTGGATAAAACTACGTTTATATCAATGGTGAAATTTTTTTGGGTGAAAGATGTATACATCGTAGCACAATATTGAACACATACAATGATATTGTTCGAGAGAGTCAATTTTGTCCAATGGGTGATTCCTTTTTTCCCTATTTCTACTCAGGCTGACCCCAGTCCGTAAGATTTAACACTGATGTTACAGGGACGTATGCGTAAGTGTCCATACTTCCGTTGTTAGTTGACCTCAACAGAAAGGTCACTAACGCATGCGCAGATATTATCTTCAAACTGGGTTATAGGGATCATCTACTCAAAATGGGCAGTCTACATGCTAAGTATGAGATTACTCACAGTTACCTTCTTGAGATATAGTGTTCACAAGTTTTTGACCTTTTGACCTCTGGTGACCCCACATGACCTTTGACTTCCACAAAAACAATAGGGATCATCTACTCAATATGGGGAATCCACATCCCAAGTATAAGAACCCTCAAAATTACCCTTCTTGAGATATCGTGTTTACAAGGTTTTGCCCTTTTGACCTCTGGTGACCCGGAATGACCTTTGATTTCCAACAAAAATAATGGGGATCATCTACTCAATATGGGCAAGCTACATGCCAAGTATGAGATCCCCTCGGACTTTTCTTGAGATAGAGTGTTTACAAGCAAAGAGTCACACACACATACATACACACAGGACAGCACCATCGCATAGATTCCTTGCCTTCCTCCGGCAAGGAATCAAAAATCTGCGCAGGCATTCAAAAGAATTTTGAGTCTTTCGATGATAGTCAAAATTACACCTGAGCGTACAATTAACGTCTTGGCGCCGGCAAAGTTTACCTACTGCATTGATTGTGTATTGCAACTACTGGTATGGTATCAGTAAACCAGGTCAGAGTTGTTACTGCGCATGTGCAATCTCTCAGGGTCATAGGGGTACAATCAAGGACTTCTTACAATATGGACAGACACATCCTGCTCTAATCCTATGAGGAGAGTGTTGCCACCGTACGTAACACGTTTAGGCTTGCCAATATGGCTGCTTCCTATGCCTTCTGTGTAAATTTTAGACTTGTTCAAGTGGTTCAGTATCGACAGATTATGTCAGAAACTTTGGAAATTTTCAAATTAAGTTTAGGCTCCAATGAAATCAACGAACAGTGTGAGGCATGTTTGATGTTTTCTCTATTAAATTAATGCCCGGAAGAACACATTTCAGAAAAAATTATATTCCCATATGAGCTACTTTTTGTTTTTAAAGGAAAGCGTTTTTATTTATGGAAACAAAACCTTGAGGTAGTGAAATGTGCCCTTTTCCCATACAACTCTGGATGGTTTTTAAATCTAACCCTTTCTATCAAAGATAAGAAATTTTGATACAAGTATAACACACAACTGCCTCAGATGCGGGAATCTACTTAGCCAACATACGTAGTTTCAGACCTCTTTTGTGAACAGCATAGTTACTACCATATTAAAGAAATAAAAGCAACCAAATCTGACACGGGGTGTGACCTTCCCACCCACACAACCAATGCGCCCCCCCCCCCGAACATCGCTAATCAACACAGTCCCAGTTTACTTCCGCTACCAATGTGCCTACGATGGTTGAAGCAATCTAGTCAAATTAATCTACAAGGTTCATGAGGGAGTTTTTTTCATTAACCAGTTACATACAAAGCGGACGATATTTTATCATTTGGTTCCCTCCTCGAATATAGAGAAGTAACAAGCTGCTGACCTGCTCAGTGGGCTAGCATCAACCAGGGAGCTGTTACTCGGTTACCTGCATCAACCAGGCCATAGACTGTTCCTAATGACGAGTCAATGACACAGCTTTAGGCTGTGTCAATTTTATGGATTGAAAAAAAAGATCGTTGTAAAAAGAGCAACATCAAAAAATCAAAGATTTTTACCAAATCTGCTGCCGTCTGTCCTTTTCTTTTTACGACCATTGCACGCCTACAGAGTCCTTCCACATTATCATCATTTATGATTATTTCTTCTAGTAGCGTGGTGTCGTTATGCTCGGTTATTGCTGGAACCCGTAAAGTACGCTAACCTTGGCATATGCTTTAACGAAATCCAACATTTATTTGGTTATTTATGGTTCAATTTCACTTAAGAAGTAATCCAGGAGTCTTGTTTATGTGAATGTTGACTTTAAATGTCAGTTTATTAGGAATATATTCCACTTTTTTGGAAACCATCGAAGTTTTTTTTTTAACAGAGGAAAGGAGTTATTCACTATCGAAACAAAGTGTATAATACCATGGAGATAGTACAAAGTTCCGTGGTAGTACATAGTTGCTCGACTTGTATCGAGACTTGATGAGTTTCAAAGGAACAGATATAAAGTTTGATGCCATATCATGTCAAGAAATACGTTTTTCTGTTCGTACATATCTCTCTTATGCAGGGTCATCATAATCAATATTTTTATCGTTAACTGGACTCGTCGGGTCAAATGTTAAGGTAATGGTTATCAATGCTTAATTACCTGTTCGGATTGCTGTAAACAGGTAAAGGTTCTTGAAAGTTCAAGTTGTTCTCGAAAGTTGTACTCAAATGTTGGAACTTACAAATCGCGGTAAAGTGGCCCAACGTTTACGAGCAAGTTCATGCACAAATATTACTTATGGTATAGGCTTGGGTTATTGAGTGTATACAGAACGTCACTACAGAGATGGATTAAGGCGGGGATGAACATACCAACAAAAGGTTGCATGATGAAAAATGAAACATCTTAAAAACGATGTTTTTTCCCAGTTAATGATAATTGCAATACACTTGAATTGCTGAACTTATTTGTAGCATCTATCAACATGATTGTTGTAAAAATCGTTTGTCAAAACATTCCTCAGATATTTGAGAAGATTGATGTTGCCCGCGGTACCGTTCCTTTGTGACTTTTATGAAGAATAATGTTATGGTTCGAGCGGATTATCCTCTTGTAATATGATACCAGTTAATTTACCGAAAAATTCAAGCTTGATTCTCTGGGGCAATAGTTCTCCCATTGAAGATTTTATCATAATAATGTTTAGGCTTTGTTATGTCATATTCAGGTGTTATTATGCGTTATTGTGGTAGAATGAAAGAATGAGTGAGCGAAATTTGGGACAAAAAGTGCAACGATGCTCTCAAATTTGGCCCGTGGGCATTTCTTTGATACACTTTTAGAATTGGTTTTAAGTTTGGCTGGGGCGAAACGTCACTGATTACCATAGTAACGCAAATATGCCGGCATAATTTGCTTGCTCTGGGGAACAAACGTCAATCATTATAACCCACATTCTCGTGTTGGGATCTTGTTTTACATGATACACTCATGGGTATAGTTGTATAGTAAAGTAAAAGACGACGCTCGAGTAACTGTGAAAGGGGTTTGGGTGTGGATGAGTATAAGCTGTACCATTAATGAGAAGGGCAAGTAGGTTACCCAGTGGTTACCTTTATGAACCCCACATATCCAAATGAACCTCCTGCCGCGGAATACAAGTAATGTAAGCCCCACGGGGCCGCCAGGGGAGGTTCCCGTCCGTAAGTTTTACAAGTAAACAGGGTACAGGTCGGTGGAAAAAAAGTTGGCACTCTTTTAAATTCTTCTCTGGTACACATTTGCCCGTCTAGTGTCTAAACCAATAAAATTCACAGCCGTGTGGTCCATATGTGACCTCACGTACTAAGCACATTTTAAACGGTTTCCCTCTTAACAATATGGTTTTCGCATTAGTCTTGATACTGTAATCCATGTGTCTGCAGTAGCTTACGATTCTTAAGACGGCTTCCAGTCATTCATGTGTTCCTCATCTATTGACACAACAGAAAATGTCAACATGAGGTCTACTCCCTATCTTGACTCTAATCTGGAGGGTACATCGAACGCAAATTCCCATCTGTCGTTCAAGGATCGATTCAGCCCCGTAGGTATGGTTTTTTGCCGAACGCTTTATGTTATGTTAGGTGCGAATTAGACCTGGAAGGCGGACTGAGCGATAATCGCATCAAATCCCCTAAATTCGAAATGAATTACATGACATGTTTCTAAAAGCTCGTCGAAGTGAATGGCTCGTGTCGCTTACCGAGAGCATGACAGCCTCTGTAAGACTTGGATCCGAGTTGTTGTTCATCTTTAAAAAAAAATGCAGCAAAATCACAGAATTAAGATACCGCGTGTATTTTGCAAGGCAACACAATACTGATAGCCTAGTTTCACTATGTAATGTAATGTAATGTAATGTAAAATTATTCTTATTAGAAGCATTACATGTAAAAATATCTCAAACGTCAAACAAAGATAAAATAACAGTAAGAGTAAACAGGAAAAAAATTAGATGAAATTATCAAAACACTATTTTAGGCGCTAGCAAAGCAAAACATTCTTAAGTAATTGTCATAGCCTTTTTCCAAACAGCAATTACAAAGGATTTATGGGATAGTATTTTGGTATTAGTCGTGGCCACAGTAAAATGTCATTGACAATAAAAACTCATACCACAGTTATACAATCTCATAATCTCCTGCAACTGCTATTTGGAAAAGGGTCTATTCACGTTTTTTTTTTTTTTTTTGTATTACCACCACACAAAATAATGAAAGGCATCAAAGTGTATCTGTATGCGTAAATATTTTATTCTGTTTGATTTATCTTGGAATCATGCTCACGAATGCAATGTGTCACGAGGTAAGTTTGATACACATGTCCAACTGTTCCAGGACTTTCACTTGTGGGCCTCAGGCATCTGTGTGTATTAGTAACGCGTTTCTGTTACCCTCTTGGATAATGTCATCCTGTCCACAACCGAGTAACTCGGAACGTTTCGGCAGATAAAGAACATTGATAATTGATGACAATGCGACAAGGAATAAAGAAAAGCAAAAATTCGACCCCGACACAGGGATAACATGAAAACAAGGGTAAATTTGTCATTCGGAAGAAATTTCTTCTCCAGTTGTTAGCATGTATGTAGAGGATTAACATATTAGCACGATGCGGCAAATGGTATTGTCTTGCTTTTTGAAGCACCACACGTGTGGAACTGTCAAAAGTTGTGTTTTTGATAAGATTACATTCGGAAAGGGAAACCGTGCCTCTTCAATTAAACTGCCTGGGGGGCTGAGGTGATGTATATATAGAAAATAAGACTTGACGATGGTCCTTTTAAAGTGATAGACAAAATAACTATTGTACTTTATGCAAAGTGTTGATTTGTGACCGTTTGTTCTTTATTAATTGTAATCGTAATTTGTCAAACCATCTGACCGTGGTTACGTCATTTTTCTTACGATTTGCACTCTTCTTCCTTTTTTAGTTTTTAGAAATATCGTATAGGGGTCCTAGTAGCTCGGGGAAGGCGCGAAGTCTTGCGTGAAGCCCATCGTTGCGAAAAAGTTAATGAAGCCCCGTGTGGCGGAAGCCAAAGAGCCGCTACGCAGGCTGAGGGCCTTGGTGTATGACGTGATAACATTGAGCAGCAGAATGCGTCAAATTGGGGGAGGGGTGGATAAGAGATGAGGACCCCTCAGGAACTAAACAGAAATTTTATTTCACGTCATCAGACAACTGGTTTAGTAAAAGTGCAATATTCCTCATGATACGTTTCCGATGTGCTGTCACTAACAAAGTGGAAAAATTTTGGTGTCTCCTGCGGTAGCCCCCTGGACTACATAGCCCCCTGGTGCATCCAGCGCCTAATCGTACAGAAAATACTTATTATTACAGGTGTAATATAAACTTTGTTTGGTAGCGTAATACTATCTACTTCAGCGTGAACGCATTAGTAGGTTCGGACTCAGAGAAGTTGGCAAGATCTATACTGCCACCTATACAACTGTCAAGTTGGAGTCTGAATTTGGTTTTACACAGAAGCATTAATCAAATCTTGTGACCTCTGTTTACGTCTAATAATTTGTGCACTATCACATGATTCGATGAAGAGAGCGTCATTAAATTATTTTTTATACCCAAACTTGTTGCCTATGATATGATGATGTGCGCGTCATAGTAAGCCAATAGTACGGATTATTAGCTCGAGGTATAATGACTTGCGCGTCACTAAAATTTGTTCATGCAGATTATTTGCCTGTGATCCGATAACGCGCGCATCATCAGGTTCATGTTGTGATAACACACTTATTATCAAATGTGATTTGATACAGGCCATGTTGTGCAGTATTTATCTACAGCTTACATGTACACATACTCACGTGATCTACCGATTCATTCAAGACAGAAGTGACATCGTCAACGGTTGGAATGTTGTCCTGGAATCATGATGAGACTCTCAGACTGCTTTGATCATTGTATAAAAGTATATACATCTTTAAGTCGCCATTTAAGGGTCACACTTTCATGGATGGTCTCGAATTTAACTTGTGAGACAGTCACAATGCAGCAGCCGCTATCACTTTCAACTAATTCATCATTTTCGTACTCGCACTCCCGTCGCACTCCCGTAGGACAGTAATCGATCGCTTAGCACGAATGTTAATTTTTGTTTAAAGTTATCCTGTCTCAGTAAGTGATGGCAATTCGTTGGGGCACGTGTTGTCTGTGGATCGAAGCTGTCACCTTAAGCCGAAGCCGGCTTCACCTACAAAGTCTTTTACAACAGCGAATATGAAGTCTGTCTTTATTGTTAGGCTAATCGCATTCATCTTCTTGTAAGTAAAGTCTTTATTTACTTGATTCCTCTTTTCAATACTTCATTTGTATTTAAATAGGCATACGTGATGAGCATGTGTCATATGTGTATCTTGTGCCGAGCTTGCACGTCAGTTGTCAAGGTAGTATAACTAGGTGTCTGTCACGGATGAGGTACTTCTACTTCGGTTTTATTGCTATAAATGTTATGTCTTGGCATCAATTATTAATCATACTTTGATTAAACAGTTCGTTTTGGCATGGTCTCTAAAATATCTGATGACGTCAAACTCGGCTTTGAATGTATTTTCACGTGGAAAGTCTCTATGGCTATTCCAATGAAATGGTAAATGCTACGTCATAAGACGGCTTGTGGTGTGTGATATAATTAACGTATCGTACTAACAGCAGAACAAGAAACGAGACTGGAGGAATGTAACCTTTAGTTAACATTTACGTAAATAGTGTCCCACAAGGCATAATTAGTTTAACCATTACCATCTCAATTCGATGAATTGATTTTTAAATTGATATTGATGTTCTTTTATAATACTAACGTGGCATTGCACAGGATTAAAATTGCAAGAGCAAAATGAAACATACAGTAGTCTCTGATGTAATCTTGGAAAAGCGAGGTACGGTATGCAGACGTAACAATGAGAAATGCCTTGATAACTGATGCAATTAGACGTCTGGGTAAAATGAATGTGATGTGCTGCTACTTGTGCCTGCTATTAGTATCGTAAATTCATCAAGACTTCCACTACATGAAATGTTAAATGAATGACGATGGCGTTTAGTAAATAGTTTAATAAAAAGCAAATACTGCACATTTTTTTTCATGGAAGTCTTGATGAATTTACGATACTAATAGCAGGCTAATTTAACTTGAAAAAAGGAGGTCCCTTACAAACCTGTTACATCTGGACTTTTTGAAAACAATCCCAGCCTGCCCGTCTTTAACGTGCTTTGTCAACTAGAGGAACTGAAAAACAAAATGAATAAAAATATTAAAACGGACAAATGTTTCGTTTTAATACCACCCACATTTTTCTATATAATCGCAAAGATGAGGTGTACATTGGAGAATATAAGTGTTTATTCTAAAAATTGGGAATAAAAATATGTAAAAAAGTGACTCTTTTTAGTGTCCACTTCAAAACTCAAATTGACGATACAAATTGATAATTGAATAGTTGACCGGAGATGGTAACAGTTCAGGTATAGCGCCGTCCTATCTGGACATACAGCATGTAATGAGCTTTTTTTGTTGTCTCCCAGAACTCATTTTTGAGGGTTTAATTTATTTACAAAAGAGTAATTCTCAAAAATTCTTTGGAACCAGCATAACATGAGATCATGCACTCGGAAAATAGCTTTGCAGAAAAGTCTGTAGTTCCGAGGAATAAAGGTCTGTAAGCTCGTCAAGTATATCTACATGAAACAGCCTTCACTAACATATAGTGTATAATTCTACTACGAATGTTATAGCAGTATAGTCTCATGTCTCTCTTGTGAGAGGAATAGCCCAGAGGCTTCAATCCCTGCACGGTCCGTTAAACAGAAGTGTCCCGTACGCCTAATTTTTTTCCCACGAGGTTATGGGCAAATTTGATTTTTCAAAATTTTTCAAATTTGTTTCAAAAGTCATGGTTAGGGTTATTTTTAGGGTTAGGGTTACGTGGCCAAGGGTTATTTGGCCTGTTCTGTCATAATCCGGTGTCAGAATTACAATAAAAGAGTCGGAAAGCTGCCATTTTGGAATTAGGGGTGTGGCTTATTTCCAAGAAGCTGATTGGTCCATTGGCATGATTTGCCCATAACCTCGTGGGAAAAAAATTGAGCGTGCCGTACCACCGAGATGATGCAATCTGATCACAGCTCAGTGAGGTCAGAGAGGACAGCTACCTGATGAGGCCAATAAGTCCGGCCACTTTGGTTATTCACTGTTACTGTTAGAGTGAGTGCGTTACGTAACATATATACTCAAGTTACGTTCGGCCAGCCCGAGCGTAAAAATTGCTCTGAAGTAATTACTGAAATTTAAAACTTTGTAACCCTCGAATCCCCGGGTATTGCTCTGGTCTGCTCTACTGCGTGTTTGCTGCAAAGGGGTAAGGGCGATGAACACACTATGACATGTTTCACTATGTGATGTTTTGTTTGAGGTAACCATTAACCATTCAATGGAACTAAAATTCTTAAATAACACACTGTGTCTTCCAAATGAAACTCATTGATGATTGATCCAACTTGCCTAACAGTGCTTGGCTGTCTTGAGATGTAACATGTTGATGTTTTTTTTTAATTTTATTCAAAATATGACATTACATGGATTGTCTCCTCTTGCCTTTAATTCCCTATAGCCGATGTATCTTGTTCCAACGTGTGAGCGGTGCCTTATTGGCCTTATTGTCAAAGAGTGACTTAAATATACACAATGCACAATACAACAAAAGAGAGGTTATGTAGGTAGTGCATTTATGACGTCATCTTATAGGATTTATATTGTTTTCAACTTAATGAGTAAATTTCAATATTTTATACTTCAGCATGAATATAAGCAATAGAGATGGCAGTGTGGGGGAGGGGGAAGGGTGTCGGGGGGTACTGGACCAAAGACTCACTTTCTAACACATGCACAGTGTCCTTTTTGATGTTTGTAATATTAGTAAACTTTTAGATCCCTTTAGCTGAGAAGGCATTAGTTTGGTCCTAAATTTCACCCATTTGTCAGTCCAGTCTCCATCCGTACATTTATGGCCTTCTCGTATTTACAATGACACTTGGAGCTTTCAACTGGACAGTAGGTGCTTAAATACGGTTGTGGACTCACTTTTTAATTGATCATTTTATGAAGTGTCAACAAGGTGTCGAGTTCAAGTGCAAACAATTCACAACAATTGACAGTAACCTTCGCGACCTACATGCCAAAAGATTGACCTGTTAATCAATTCCAACGGTTTCCCTTAAAATATCGTTCACTTCAACAGAGATCTTTATCAAAGTACTTTTGTGCGAAGCTTTTCTTTGGTAAACCATATGGGTTATTTTGCAGTTACGTTCGTCGTGTTTAAAAACTTTACATTGTCTGGCCAATGTTTTGTTATTGATTCCTCTTGGGGAAATCAGAAATATCTTGACAATTGATTAAGTAGCACAAATCAAAAGTTCAGTAGTGTTGCTAGAATTGCTAACTTGGTAGCTTCTAAATGTAGACCTGCAAAACATGTTATAATTGCTCACTTTCTTCAGTGTCTGTTTTTGTAGTTACTCTAGTGTCAGGGTTAAAACGCAGTAAGCAACAGAATCACGAACGTGTCCATGCACTGTACGTAATGACTGTTTAGGTACGAAAAGTTTAGATTTAAAAGAGAGTAGCCTTGTGGGCCAAGTCCTACACCAACACTGTAAGCCTACTATGTGGCAAAATGGTCGCATGACAATGTGTGAGTGAGCAGAAACTAACTATCAGTCCCCAAAGTTATGGGAAGTTTAGTTCTGAGAGAGTAGAGACTAACTACCAGTCTCAAAAGCTATGGGTAGTTTGGTTTATCGCACTATGCTGGTTTAAGACAACCTGCGATGACACCAGGTTTTCAATAAGTATGAAGGGCAGTCCGACAAGAAGTAATGAGGGGTCCATCTAGCCTGTTATACCAAAGCATTTCTTGAAAATGCTGTAGTGGAATATAGTAGAGAGTAAGGTCTTCAAATGTGTTCAAGAATTGCGATGTCTTGACCATGTCCCCTGTATACTACACATAAGCGTCGGAAACGGGGGGAGGGGCCTTTCAGTCAAAAAATGTGGTGAACGGAATTATGCTTCCGCCCCCTGAAATTCAAGGACAACCCCCTTTATCTGTTCCTTCTGTACAGAAAGTCAAATTTTGCAGTAATTTTCTATGTTGCAACTAATTGCATTTACGGACCTTCAAATATTTACAAATTTCCAAAAGGGAGGGGTGCCCTCTCCCCTCAGGCCCCTTCCCAGGAAGGAGGTCCGAAACAACGCTCAGCCACCCAGTCGAGAATAGCTTCTTCGCCTATGATACTACCTGAGGTCGCATAGTCATGTCCCCATTGCATGCTGTCTGTAAAAATTGTTTTATATGATTTCTTCAAATTTCATGCTGTTGGCCTTCCCATTTCTCCAGAAAATGGCCAAATGTCCCTTGTAGGGAATTGTCCCCAGTTAGAACCCTCGCAATGGACATTAAAAAGGTTTAAAGGAGCTGTGATGAATTGGACCACAACCATATTTTCTAGAGTACATGTATCGAAGTCACAACTGTGTGTTTGGATGTGCAGATATCTTATCGTGCTATCACGTCTGTGGTTACTTCAGTTTGTTGGGACGTATATTAAGTGTACGGTTGACGTGCAACTTTTCGTAGATAAAATGGAGTCAAAATTAATTTCAAAACAACACTTTAAGATTGAACTCAGCAAAGGCGACCTTTACTTGAACGGTATATCTATCATCTCCATTAGATAAGATACCGGTATGTTAGTAAGGTGGAATAACTGAATCTCAACATCAATTACGTAGTGTAATGATTTCAGTATGGTGAACTACATCTTATAATGATGTAAGTACTGTACAGTGACTTAACCCGAACATCAACTGCATCGTGTCAAGATGTTAGTTCGGTGAATAAACGGATCTAAACATCAACTACATCAAGTAAAGATTTTTACTAGGGTGAAGTAACCCAATCGCAACATCACCCTCACCGTCTAACAATATGAATACCTTCTACACATACACAAATTTAAAGCATGGATCGGTGTAACTGAATGCTACCCTTGAGTTACACATCTTTGTACGTCTAAAGGTTGTTATGTAAATCAGGCTTGGTAAATGTACAACTTTGTGTATTTGGTAAAAAGAACTTGGTGAGGAACTTTGTCCATATGATATCTTATCGCAAGGAAAATGGCTGACTGATGTGTGGCCTCCATGTTTGTCTCACAGTTGACATAAGAACTGGACAAGATGCACAGACAACATATAATTCATAGCATATAGGTGCCAATAAATACATAAATGATAAAGTTGTCGCTTGAGAGCTCGAAGTTCACCACCATGATTACCTTGAACTTAAGTGCTTGTTTGTTTTTGTTTTAGGCCTACTTTCGCGTGGTTGGAACTTACGTTGCAATGTTACCTCAACAGTCTGTGTTCTGCGATCTTAGTTGAACCAATGACCCTTTACAAGGACGAACGTTTAATTAGGTCCTTAAGGATGGTATCTATAAAGTTTTCTGTTTAGCCTACGTGCCATTTGGAAGGAAGTTACCAAAGAGTACAAATATACGTAAACGCTGGGACTCATACATTCGATCTTATTGCTGTAGTGGAGTTCTGATTAGCTACCTTCCGTATCAACATTTCTCCTATTTGAACGTAAGAAGAAATTAAACATCTTCAAATTTGTAAGCTCTCTCAGCTTTTAAGTTGAGTATATTTCATGAATCACGGTAATATGTGCTCGCTACAGTCTAATTGTACTATCTAGAATTTTACAATACGCGTAAATGTGAGTGTCTCTAACATAATGAAGTGCATTTTTCTGTGTCCTGCGTGTAATTCAATATTTAAGCTACATCTAAAATGTTCTGAAATTCATTTTTCAAAATACTGGTCTTAATTTAATGTACGAATAATCTCCTAACACAGTAATCTTCACACACTTCGATACGTTGTTGCTTAGTATTCAGAAATGTGTAACTTTTAAAGATCGTACAACTGGTGCGTAATATTCATAATGCCACAACTAAATGTCAGAAGTTACTGGCAAAACTTTCGGTATATATAGTAAACCTTTTTAGAGCCACATTCAGATATTTATCAGAGGAATAGGTGCCCAAATGCCCTGTATTTTATGCGACTTAGAGACAAGCAGTCATTACCCCAAAGTACATTTTTGGTGTGGGGTATCAATATTCGCAGTTGGGTCCTGCTCTTTGATTGACATCAAAGTTTGAAAATTCAAATGATGCAGGGTAACTCATATTCCACACAATGCAGAGTGTTTGGATTACACATTATAGCCTTGTTTGCCCACCAGGACATGGCCTCAAGCAATAAAATAGATATGTGCATGCACAAGGAGGAGATTTATACAATTATGGGAGGAGCTACAAATTGCTTAATTGGGAGAATTGGAACTGTCTGGGATTACGAGAATAGCCATTTAAAGCGAAACGATGAATATTTAAAAATTGTCTGTCACCGTCGAGTTTATATACCTTGACAAAACAGATTCGTCCGGAGAAGTGCCGTATACAAGCAGTTGTTTTCAACCGTTGAGATATTCGTTGCAATGATGCATGAAACAATGCATAGCAATTCGGTCAAACATGTGCACTGTACGTCTGTTTGAGATATTACCATTAATAACATAATTCCATGTAATTCAACTTTAAGAGCTGTTTCCCCTCTCAACATTAGCAACTTGTCTTTCCTACAAGCATTTTCATTTTGTTCCTGATGCGATACTCAGACTAATCGACCAGTATACACCTGTTAGTGAATGGAATAATTGACGAATGACCAATTAAAGTATGAAAGATTGCACTGAAAATATCCTGTTTGGAAAATAATAGCACCGTTAGTGGGGTTTGCAATTTCCTTATTTGTTGTGATAACATAACCTACAAACATACATCGCAGGAATTATAATCCTCGTCCTTGATCCCCATACTATTGATCTAACGCTCGCTTAGTCCCGCGAATGGCAAAACGTATGCTAAAAGTGATGGTTGGAAATATGTACTTCGTGGAGAAAAGATGGATGTAATTGTTTGTAGTGGGTCCAAAGTGTTTCTCGGGTACTGGCAGATTTTATACGCAATTGTAAATTTCGTGTAGTCTGCATATGGAAATGTAGGAGGTCTCTGTTCTTTAAAAATACGTTGGATCAAGCCATTTACATGCATTGAGTCAGGTAGAGTTTAGTCTTAACTGTTAGTTGTTTTGTAATAGAGATTTACTGTTTCAGCTTAAAGGAATATTAACTGGCAAGCATCTCCTCAATGTATCCTAAATCTGGCATTTGACTATTCTGTACTAGGAATCTGAGTATTTCTGTGAATTTTTCTATAGACCTCAAAATCCTGGACTCAACCTGAAGTGAATTGCTGCGTCTGTGTATATAGCACTGAGAATATCTGTTTGTGGGTCTTTTGAAGTTATCCACCACATTCGCCTTGTTTGTTTACACCTAGAAGAATTGATTTACAGTCCTAGGCTTTTTGTTGATCTAGAACTATACCGTATACAATCATCTCCTTCACAAAGTCCAGCCCTGTTTTATTAAAGTTTTATTAGTTTAGAGCATGCTAACAGTAAATGAAGTTCAAAGTTTATAGCCAGCACCATATTGCATGACCCAAGGGCGTAGAAAGCCGGAGGAGGGCTGGAGACTATAGCCCCCAGTCAAAAATATGGTGGGGCAGGGGTATGCTTCCGCCCCCCTCAATTGAAGGACCTAAACTCCTTATTTGTTCCCTCTGTAAAAATTGTCAAAAATTTGAAGTAATTTTCCTCAATAATGCACCAAATCGCTTGTAAGGACCCTCAAATATTCAACCCTCCCCTTAGACCCCTCCCCAGGACAGCAGTCCGAAACAACATTCAACCCTCTTTAGGATCAGCTTCCTACGCCTTTGGCATGTCCACCAAGTGTCCAACTCTAATGTGCATTTTTACTCCAAGTATATACTGTAAACAGAAATAGTGTGAAAAGGATTTCACTCGTTACTCTCGTAAAAGTTTCAACCTAACAATTTTTCTTGGTGCCTTTAATTAAGCGTGATGAAACTTGTCATCAGTTGGTAACAACAGGTTGCTTTGACCGACTTTCGAATGCCATACAGTCACTTTTTAGTAGTGTGGTATAACAGAGACACACCAATGTAGTTAAAAGCATGTTAACATTTCTACTGTTAGGCTATTGATTGTTGACCCACCTTAGCCTATAACTAACATTTTTAAGCAAAGTAGCATTTGTAGTCCAAAGAACTCTAATTATGGCCAAGGTGTTGCATGCGCCACAAACGTACAACATTCTGAAACCCATCCATCTATGGAAGACAGCAAGATCTTCGGAGGCTGGTCTTTTTATCTCACATGGCCTCTCTGCAAGACGACGACGAAAGCGCGAAAGGTTACTTTGAAAGATATAAAGGACCCTTCTGTGCACCACAGTATTATCCAGACAGAATGGGTTCCCTATAGATTAGAAGGTATCAGTCAGTGCTACATGAGCTCTGTACAATATCAATATCAGTCTTACAGTGGTTGTGTGAACTTGCGTCCTTGCTGAGAAGTTGTCATAGCTGAGTTTGTAGGAGTGCACATGGTTGCTGCAGCAGATGCTGGAGGAGACATCTCTCTACGAGTCAGTTTGATCTCTCTCCTGGTACGACGTGAAGCTCAGATATTGATTGTTCCTTTACACATCAGTGGAAAATCTCTCATCGAGGCTTCCTTTTCGTCTGAAAGTCTTGAAGTGGGTAAACTACATTGACAGTGTATCAGTCAAACAATCATTTGACGTATACTCGTGCTGACCCACACAACAACTCTTCGTAAGGCCGGATCCATGTTGTCGTCTCTACACGTTCTCTTTAGCGTTACCGACCCAAAATGTGTCTCTTGGATCTCTTGGGCGCCGCATCTCGGTTTTATAGACAGTCCTGTTTAGTTGTGCAGAGGTGGAGAAATAAGAGTAACCATTTCCGCTTTTGTTCTTGGAAATAATCTTTGATAAAATAGAGGAACGACGAATCAAACCAAGTTTTGGCAGGGCGTGGGTAATGCATGGCCACGGCCTCGCGTGTATTTGCGTTCACCGTTTTTAGTATGCACGCTAACTGTAACAGCACATAGCAAGGATAGATTTTAACCAGATTTGATAGGCTACCATTTAAATTTCCTCTCTTTCAATATTCAACGTCCCTGCTTATAATCAGGGAAAACACGTCAACAAAATCATAATACGAGTTTCTTCATCGAACTGTACTTAGCGTTTGGATAAATGTGACGTAAGCCTTCTCGTGGTTAATACCCTCTGTACACTGATCTTTTGCCAAGTTCAATGGCACAATTGAAATAGTCGCTTTCTAGCTTTGACTAGCCTCTTGAGTTGACCGATCCCTTAGTCAAAAGTGTAGGGGGCAGTAACCCCTAGGACACTTTTTTTTACCCTCTGAGAATTTTGAAAACAAAAATCACTATTGCCTTAATATAGCGTACCACATCTCGCCAACTGGACAGCTGGAAGCCATCTAGCCCTTTTAAATATACCTTGTCCAGCTACGGACCTGCTCGTAACTGTGTCGATGAATCAGTTATGTTATTTCATAACTCATATAGCATATTCACACATTTATTTAACGGGAACGTAAATTTGCTTCCAAAGTTCTTCATCATCTTTAACAGAGGATTATAATGTCAAATTACATTCTTTCATCCTCAGAGGCGGAGCTTTGAAACAGATGTGGCAATCAATTGTCAACGCCCTTGGTGGCTTCTTCGGGGCCGGTAAGTTGGAGTGATCGTCTTAATAATACTGTCGTTGAAGCAATATGGTGGAAGCTTTTTAAAGTCGAAAATTTCCAAAGACAATTTTGAAATGGATTATTTTTTCTCGTTTTCTTCTGCCTTTTTTGATTGTGATGGGGCACATGACACTAGTGTCATTAGTTTGTACCTTTTTGCGATGAAACGATTCCGTAAATCTGCAATTACGGCTCTAGATTCCGCTGGCACTTACTTGCAAGTTTGAAGCATTCTTGAACACAACAAAACTAGTTCTTTCACAATGTACTGCTGACTATGATGTTTAACGCTCTGCCAGGAGTATAAAATAACAGATGGAGAAGGGCTTACCATTTCATCGTTTGCACCACTCCCAAATAATTTTCAAAAATCCGACAGCATTAGAAATTTACGTAATTACCCTTGCTGCCATCTATTCGTTTGTCCAATGCCTTGTGGCAGGAAAGTCTGTTGATATATTAAAACAAGGGCGGTGATCCCGGGTTTGGGGACATGGTCCCTCAATAATTTGGTTGGGGACGGACCACATTAAGTCCTCCAATATTTGGTCAACGACCATAACATATATTTGCCGAAATTGTGATTGTGAGACATAGTCCCCTCCAAGTATATATGTGGTTGAGAGGGCGGAATATCTATTTTATTTTGGCAAAAAGCGTAATGATTACTGGTATCTGTGTGAATATTAGATTTTCCGATGACTTTAAAAGTCCTGAAAAACTTTTTTTCCGGCGGGCCTC
Organism: Holothuria leucospilota; assembly: GCA_029531755.1. NCBI lineage: Eukaryota > Metazoa > Echinodermata > Holothuroidea > Aspidochirotida > Holothuriidae > Holothuria > Holothuria leucospilota. The sequence goes on along the minus strand of CM055968.1, from coordinate 3,603,015 downwards.
GCTTGCACACTTTTCAGAAAGCATGGTGATCAATAAACAGTCCTGTACACACATGTACAGTTCCTCTTTAATTGACTGGGAACGAACTGCAGTAATATTTACTGAAATTGGAAATTGGTGTATGTGAGACGTAGTCCCTCAATAATAATTTTGTTAGGGTGGGATTACCTTTGGTATTTTGGCAAAACCCTCAATATTTGCTTATATTTGCATGTAGGCCCATAAGGCATGATCCCTAATATTTTGGTTGAATGCCTTGATCCCCTTTCAATATTTGTCAGCGACCGTAGTATGTAGCTCTATTGACCATGAAAGGCAAATTTGGCGGGCTTCGCGCGCACCTGTTGCAGCATAAAGCCTGGTGATTACTGAGAATCTTAGACACGCATACAGGTAAATTTTATATTCAACTCTAATTCTGGGTATTCAAATTAACGCACTTAATTGGGGTATCCCCATGCAATCATCGAAGTTGCCCCAGCGCTATATAAACAATCTAATCCATAGGGGCACGAACGGGAATTTTAAGTTGCTGATGCCTAAGAGCAATATTGGGGAAAACGTAAGGAATGAATGTTCCGAAAGTTAACTGTAAGGTCCATAAAAGCCCTCTTTTCACTAATTCTCTCCATTCAAGACATTTTTTTCTCTGCAGTACTGACCAGATTTTAGCCTGATACCTTTTCATAAGATTGTACGTTGCACCACTGAACTTCATTTGATTGTCGACAACTTTTTTTAATACAGGCCTCTGGGATCACACCATACGCATATAGGCCTCCTACTTCGAATTTTGTAACCTCGAACAATGTTGTATTTACGCACGTAAATTTTCTTCAATGTGCGAATTTTCGGGCGCGCTTCGCGCGCACGTGTAGCTTAATTGCTCGTCGTTGTCAGGAACCTTCTTGTTATTTCTGTTAACCTTTCTGTCAACCACTCAGATCCGTGAGTTGTGTGAGAAGCAGCTCCCTAATCAAGGCAAGCAGCTGTTGGATATGAAACTGCATGGTAAAAGTTTGGCTGTTACTGACTTCTGAACGCACACCCAATGCAATTGCGACTAGGCATTGCGACTAGGAAAATAAAAAAAAGAAGTTCGGTTTCTTCAGCTCCATTAAAGAGCGCATTTCGTTACCTGCATTACATAAACTTATACGTCTACATTTCCATATACGTATACGTATACATATAGTATGGTACAGGTCTATGTATACGTTTTTTCGTATACATTCGTATACGCATATCTATACGTTTACATATACGTATACATGAAGGTATATACACATGTACGTATATGTGTACACATACTGTTTACATATGGATCATTTTGAGGTTTGTGACCCACGTCCCCCATGTCCAACACAAATTTGCGCCCTTGATTAAAGCCATTAACTGAGAGTATATCTGTAGCCAAAGGTCGCGTGGTTCGAACAACATAGATGGTCTAAACCATAATACTTTGCATTCTAACCCCATTTTAAAGGGACGCGTGTCCAAAGACATTACCCTATTGGACTTCAATTTCTTTGATGCGGAGAGTCGGATGGGGGCGCTCTTGGCCAATATTTTTTTCTGATTTTACCAAGTAGTTTTCTTACCATCTTTTCATCTGAAAATAATTCGCTGTGTATCTATATATATATATATATTCTTAATCAACAAGAGACAAATGCAAAATTCAAAATCAAGTTATTGTTCTTAATGGGCAAAAGACAAATGCAAAATTCAAAATGAAATTATTTTCAATTACAGAAATGTTTGAAGAAGGGTCTAAATAATGAATTTTTAAATCTGTACAAGGAAACTAAGCTACATGTTCGTTAATGTCTGTGTTCTGAAACATAAAAAATATCTGTAAGGTTTGTTACAAGGAGGAGGTGTCATAGCTTTGTTAACTGATGTTCCTGAGAGTAAATTGAAGAAATTAGTAATATACCCTTTAACACTTGACCTGCATGCCTACATATAAATATATATATATATATATATATATATGTATATATATATATATATGTATATATATATATTTATATTAATGAAATTGTGCAAACGTACGAAGTTGCTACACCTGTGCAATTGTAATGTAAAACGATTAAATCCGTTTACGAAGCAATGGCATTGTTAACAGTATAAGTATACCCCGCATTCATATTCCCAGGCCAGTGCAATATACACTACCCGCATCATTTTGGCTAAGTCCATGCATACAACTTCTATTTGCTCAAGCACCACACATATCCGTCTACTGTACAGCTTACAACGTGTTTATGATGTTGTAGAGTTTCCTAGGCTATGTAGGCCTACCTATATTTTAACTGTAGCCAAGGGTGAATAGTCTACTCGACCGGCATGGATTCTGCTTCTTAGTTTCTGTTTTCTCGATAACGAAAATATAACATAATGTTACTTGACACTTTTTTGTATCATGTCTTGTTTTGTATCTTTGTTTACCCCCCAAATAATCTTTAAAATACAGTACAACTGTTGGTAAAATACCGTAGTAGCTTTAACAACTTTAGGCCATCAAAAGTACAAGTTGGACGGGATTTGAAGATATTTAGCTTTTGGCATTTTGGAGTTTTATCCTCTTTTTATGAGAGTTCTAGGGCATTCTTGAGATAAGTTGTTGATGTAGGCCGCGAGAGCATTGCTGTGATTGTTCAGCAAGGCTGCTAGTAGTACAGTTAAAGTTCTTCAGTTGTTCCCGAAACAACAACCGTTTGTGGGTCAGCGACCGAACTAATGTCTCCAGTTTTACACTTTGGTTTTCAGTTACTACACTCTGTGGAAATCTAAGAGATCATTAAACATCGTAATCAAGTATGTACCATCATGTAAATATTACGTTGTTTGCCTGTAAAGTTCTTTAAGTACAGTGAAAGCTAGTTACATAGAGAGTTATCAAGCTTTCGATCAAGAAGTCACGAAATACTGACACATTACCCCTTAAGATTGCATCATGAGCCATTTCTCTTCTTCTGAATTCAGAACGCGCAAATGGATAGTATCAGTAAATACTTGGTTATGTCAGGTACTGTCTGTGATAATGCTACTCAGCAAAAAGCAGTAGGACCTGAAGGCGAGCGTTACAAACAAACACTGATAACTATAGATGATGTGCTTTGATGAATTCCCTCAAGAACATTCCATGTTATGTGACAGATCTTATCTTAAAAGTGAAATATGTGACAAAAGTTGAGAGCACAGTGGATTTACAAACGAGTTATGTAATTTCTACAGGTGGTTAACGCGAAAAGTGTCAACCATCTGAATGTCAAAATTGGAAATAGATAATCAAACATATATTCCAGCTTCCTGGTCAGATACTTGATTATCTTACCTTTTACCATTTTGTATCTCCATTTTGTCTGCGGATTCTCTCAAAATGCGACATAAAAGCAATCCTGTTTATAGAGCTTGCGTTGTGTTAACGTTAACTCAGCACGAGCTCATGTCTTCATGCTGATTGCAATTACCGATTGATTTATCCAAGCTTTATCGCAGGTGAGAATGTAATTCTAATTTAATCTTCGTAATACTATTTTCAATGCTGATTGAATCAGGTTTATCTCGGCCAAGCTTTGTACACCTGAGGTTCCAATATGACGTCGATTCTTGGAGACCGGTTGGATGCAGGATCTGTGACGAAACAGCGGAATTGGCCGCGCATCGGACATACCGTATAGAAAGATAGCAAACATTTTTAACTTAAGACGAGAGGAAAACCTGAATGAATGCAATGACAAAGTGCGGCACTGGAAGGAATGCTAATTTAATTGTGACGGCACGCTTCAGTAGAACACAATTTGATGTTTACGTCAGGAGGGTACATCCTTACTGTTTGATTTTAAACAAAGCTGCAACATTAAGCTCTTCACGTTATCTATTCCTTTTACCATGGTTTTCAATTCTCAATTGTCCCAACACTTTGTCAATGTTTTTAAGCCGGACTTAAAATTTAATCCACCAAATTGTGTCATTGGCGAAATTTAATTCTTAAGTTTCATTAATGTTCTGGCGATAGATTCAGTTGTGAAATTTGGAGAAACCGTTTGAGTTTAAGAAAGAAGACCGAAAACTATTTGTCCTGTTTCAGTCTCCGAAAGGCATGTTACGGGCAGAGATACGGTAGTAGGGAGAATAAGGCGCGCAGCCATACATGGAAAGCACTAATGATGGTTCCATCTAAGAACCATTCTAAATAATATGAGCAACTAGCCGCTAGTCCGCTGAGATGTTTAATCTTTTATTTACAGCGGCGAATCACGCTAATATATATATATATATATATATATATATATATATTTATATATATATATATATATATATATATATATATATATATATATATATATATGTGTGTGTGTGTGTGTGTGTGTGTGTGTGTGTGTGTGTTCCCAGCCGGAGCAGTACCAACAAGAAACAATCAGTCTGTTTCAGTATTTCCTTTCTGCTGGTTATCCACTCACCTCTGTCCGACAGGCCATTGCCAAAGCTTCCACATTACGACGTGATGACCTATTGAAATACAAGGCCAAACCCAACAGTTCACGCATCCCATTTGCTGCCCAATTTCACCCCCATATTTCTGCTCTTTCCAATAACTGAAAGAGAGAGTTTACCAGCCTTCGTGACGACACCCATCTTAAGGACCTTTTCTTGGAACCCCCCATCCTTACTTTTGGGCAACCACCTAACCTTAGATCCCTTCTCACTTCCTCAAAACTTCCCACCACTGAAACAGAGGACGGTTCAGGGGGCAACTATGGCTGCATGAAATCGCGCTGCCATATTTGCAAACATATCACCACTGGCTCTCGAGTGCACGTTAGTGGTGTTAAGCTCACATTACAACCCCCTCCCCTCACGTGCGATTCCAGTAATTTAGTTTATATTTTTCATTGTATTTTTTCATATATAATAATTTCTGTGCAGGGAGTGTTCTCCTTTGTTAAGATCTCTATCTTTCTAGAACACTTCCTTTCACAACTGCTTGATTATGTAAATAACTTGACCTTGTATATATGTATGTGTTTATCTGTGGTTGTGAAGAAAAAAATATATATATGAAATATATGAAATTTGTCCCCATGGTATTTACGTAGGAGAAACTGGAACTCCGTTTCGCTTAAGGTTTAATAACCATAAGAAATCCATTAGAGACAATAAACCAGGCTTTCCCGTGGCCCAACACTTTAATCTTCCAAGTCACTCTATAGGTAACTTACGATGCATCTTGATAGCTTCCAACTTTAATTCCCCCAGACAACGGAAACAATCCGAAATCCACTGGATTCTCAAATTTAAATCTAATGTGATCGGGTTAAACAGAGATTTGGGACCGCTAAGTAACTTTAAGTCTATTGCTTCCTTGTAATTCTGTTTCTGTTATGTTGGTTTTCCGTTGCTCGCTTTTTGACCATACCCAGTCCTTCTTTGCTTGTAAATTTATAGTGTAGTCATTAAACGCTGAAGAAGACTCCAGGGGAGTCGAAAATTTCGTTTAGATATTAAATCATTGTACTCCTCTTGTCAACAATGACATATTTCTTGTCTCTTTTTTTTTGTTCGTATATATATATACATACATATATCTAAATTATATATATATATATATATATAAAATAGCGTGATTGGTTGGTCCTGTGTACATTTTCGGTATGCTATTGTTCTGTTGTTCTGCTTGATTGCCTCTTTTTCGTTTTGGCTAGTCTTTAGTGGTTGTTCATTTACACTTGTGTTTTCGTTATCTGATGAGAGCTTGAAAGCTAATAAACTTTATATCTTGATTATGTATCACTGGATCTTTTATGATTTCCTCATTTTTGTTATCTGGTGTGATGCTTTTAATGTTAATATATAGTTATATAACATATGTAATATATATACATATACACGTTGACGGGAATACTGTATAACACCGGTGCTACCAGAATGAACGGCTGGATCTCGAAAGAGATGTGATAGCAGTAAAAGCTTGAAATTTGGTAAATAAAGCAGCCATAAAAGGTTTTTGCAGAGCTTTCGAGCAGTAGTAGCTCTTCTTCAGTGCTTGATCACATGAATATATATATATATGTATATATTTTTATACATATGCTATATATATATATATGTATACATATATATATATATATATGTATATATTTTTATACATATGCTATATATATATATATGTATACATATATTCATGCCTTATTTTTACTGTATGTGAAACACTGATCACGTGGTTTAACAACCTCCAGAACAACAGGGCAACCAAAGAATCATCTTTAGCATAATTATGTACGGATTGTATAATTACACGCGAATCAATATGGCAGACAAGTATTTCTACAGGCTTTTGATGCGTAGCATCGTCCGTTCAAAAGGACAAAATGTACACTTGGTTACTACATTTGGTTAAATCAACCTCTTGTCACATGCCAAACTATTAATGCTCAGCGATGGACAAGTGTTTTTTTTTTTTGACCGAAAAGTGTTTTGAAAGTTTGCATCCGTTCGGTATTTGTGAAATGGATCTTTTAACTTATGGAAATTGACTTAACGTTTCATTTGTCGGCTTGAATTCACTGTTCTGTATGATTAACATCAGTGAAAATACTTAACAAATCAGGAGTTAACATTAAGAAACAGATTTAACTGAATTTGGGAAGATCTTTTCATGGTCCCCGGCCGACGTCAGAACAATTCCATGAGTCTACTTGACGACATCACGGAGGTTACAGACGTTGACATGTCAGGACCAGATCAACTAAGTTTTTCTGGTTTGGAAGTTAAATTGCGCTGTCGTGTTTTGATTGGGGGTATTCACCTGTATTTGGAAATTTCGAAGTTTGGGAGGTACTTGAAACCGACCTGCGACCAAGCAGTCATTTACCCTAGTTGAACTTTATCTTTTTGCTAACTGATATATTCCCCATATTGGGAAAGGTGCAAGGTTATAGATTTACCACACCGATGAAAAAATTCTTCCATTGGTAAAATGTTTCGCTTCCTGAATGTCTGTCCTGCGGCAATAAAACAGCAATATCAGTTAGTACATAGACTAAAGATTGTTCTTGTTTGCTGACACAGTACAAAGTGGCTGATATGAAACAAACAAGAAACTGTAAAAATGAGTTACAATTATCTTACTGACTGGTGCAATATAAGATCAATTAAAGGTGAACAACACCTCTGACCACATCACAGGAAAATCGAATTGAGCTAAAATGTATACAGGTAGTTGAATTCAGTCCAACATACGATAATTTTAAAATGCATACGATTTTCATGGCTAAGAAAGTCTGTTCTAATACGCAAACACTTACTCCTTACCCAAATATGTTTTTCAGGGTAATATAAATTTATCTTAGTTATGTATGCTCCTAAAGTAACATCCCCCATCTACCTTGGATGTCATATTTTTGGACAGAGGGGTAGCTGGAATGCTGTAGGCACCATTTTACTGATTCCTGATGTGGTGCTCTGTCCCGCAGGACATGTGTCTTTGTCAACCTTTTGTTGTCAACTTAAAGGACATAAGGCCATTTGTCTGTTGAGAGTTTCTATACCTTTCTTGCTCGTAGTCGTGAAGACGACTCTTACTCCCAAAAACGTCTCCTTAAGGCTGGTTACTGGCGAGATTTCTCTTTTCAGGACTAAGGTTGCGCCTGATATCCTGTCAGGGATAATAAGTCTAGCCAGAATGACCAGCACCATTTAAAGATAGGGGTAGCTTCACAGATGAATGTAAACACCTTTTCAAAAGTATTTATTTTATTCTGTCCATGTTAGATGGAAGAAAACCGTCTCATTAAGATGTTGTGTAGGTTAGGTAGTTCTAGTTCTTTGTGGCACTAATAGTGACGCAACATTCATTTTGTAGTCTTAGAGTATCCTTGATCCAAAATTAGTAGAGCTAACAATGAAGACAATTCAAGGTTAGATTATTTCCAATTATCTTACAGAACCCACATTTGCAAATAATATCCCAATACACAACAAAATAAATTGTCTTTTTTTTGTTCGGGAGTTGGGCTGCTGAGATTTATTTCTGGTTGGAAGCTGGGCCGTTAAACCTCATCTAACTAACTCAACCCAGTAACAATTTTTTTTTCTGTTTAAAGTTAAGTGGTGCCCTGTCCCGCAGGACATGTCTCTTTGTCAAAGTTCTGTTGTCATCAAATGTCACCTGCTACCATCATATCACTGGCACCTACCACCAATTCTCAGGACACATCTTGTCCTTTCAAAGAATAAATACTTACAGCAATTAATATGTTTAGCATGCAATGGTATAATGATCAAGTTGAAGTATTTGGCTCCCCTACGTCTCTTTCCTAAATGCATGTGCTTTGTCGGAAGTTTTATTTGATCTTATGGGACACTTAAACACATTATAAACTGTCATTTCTTCAAGATTAATGTAAGCGCAACGTTTTGCATTGCTTAATGACATATATTTCAAGTGGCCCTTCCGGATGAAATTAAAAGCCATGACTCCAATTCTTTCCTGAAGGTTTTGTCTTGCCACCCCAAGAAGCAGTGAACCCAATTCTACATAGCCTAGATCTGAAAATCTGAAATCAAGTTTTATGTATATATATATATATATATATATATATGTATATATATATATATATATATATATATATATATATATTCGATATAGTGTTAGGCGTGTGTTGGCAAAATGTATAATACAAGACAGAAAACGTACAAAATGGATATCTCCATGCCAACCTAAATGGGGAACTCTATCGCTAAATACAGAACAAAATATTTCCCGCATATTCCCAGTTCTTCTTCGAAATATTTTGTTCTGAATTTAGGTATAGAATTCTTCATTTAAGTTGGCATGAAGGTATCCATTTTTGTGCGTTTTCTCTCTTGGTATATATATATATATATATATATATATATATATATATATATATATATATATATATATATATATATATATATATATATATATATGTGATATATATTCATTTTGCCAAGTCATATTTATTTCTTTTCTACGTAGCTAGGATCAGCTCATCTAAACCTTGTTATCTCTTCGCAGATCAAACTGCAGTAGACGAAACAACAGGTTTATCCGTATACGAGAAAAATCTCATCCGCTCATCATGGGAACAGGCTATGAAAAACAAAAAGAAGTTTGGAGTCGATGTATTCATAAGGTGAACCACTTATGTTAATTTGCACTTTTACCAACGTAACCGATCCTGAATCTTACCTATGAGTTGTGTACGTTTGGCTGTATGTCGATATATATCAGCAGAGAGCATTATACGATTTCTATGTCAGTTAGTTGCTTTAATCGCAATATGAATATCTACCTTTTTCAGTGGGAATCTTACGGCTTAAAGGACACTTGTTTCTCTGTGTGAAATGAATAACAAGATATATATGCTAATCAACCACACATTATTTCGAGGTTTGTTAACTATTACCGTAATGGGCACTTTGATTTTCCAAAATTAGAGGTCGTTGGCTTATGTTAGTGGACAATGCTTTTGGGAACGAAACTTAACATGGCCACCTTGTCTAAGGAATTTCAATTTACATATTACTACCATTGTTCCCGCCACTAATTGGCATAATCAGTTTTGTTTCCACGAACACATTGGATGGCTTCATTACACTGGAAGTTACATCCACGGTTTGTAGCATATCACTCAACAGTACTTAGGGACGAAACATTGTGCGTGTCTACACTGTATGGTACTCTAAATATGGAATACGAGGCGTACGCCGTCCAACGTATCACCAAACCTATATATTGCGTCATCTACAGTCCTTCATTGTGTCTTGTATAGTGGCATTTGTATATATTATGTAGGAAGTTGAAAAGTTCAACAATTGTGGATTCACTCTGTAAACAGTATAGTTACTTCACTTTTTCGATTAACAACTAACTTGACTGAACACAAAAAAATAATTTGTCTATTGTAATGCATTGCGGAATACATCACCACAATAACAACGTGAACATAATAATAATATTTAGGCCTATTACTTATATTTACAAGTCTCGGATAATCAAATGTTACTGGCGTCGCATTGACACATGACTGTGTGAACATCCAGAAGCGACTGCAAGAAGCAGCCTGCAAAAATGGCTGGTGTCTAGCTATTGTTGCATGTTTCCAAGTCAAGGCCAACAACGCCAAAAATAGCAAGAGTAGTTCAAGTTCAAGATAATGTGCTTGCTTTGTCGCCTACCGTCTTTGTTTTATTCACTCTTTGCAACACCTGTCATTGGTGACAGGTGAGTTGATGGGACGTCTGATATTAATACGGATCATATTAAATTAGTCCAAGGTTTCTTCTGGCTCCTCGTCAAAGCTTTACCACCATGCAATAAAACCACATGATGGGTTTAAAATTTGTTCTACTTACGTCTAGCATCGGTAGTGTTTACCTAATTACAGGTATCCGTCGTTTGTATACGGAGTGCTTCCTAGACAATTAAAAATTACAATTCAGGTAGATCTAAGCCTTAGGTATAAAGCTAGAATAAACAAGTCAATAAAAGTAAATTTCTGTACAGATATGTATAGAGTAGTCAAGTTTATGTACTCAATTGGTAAAATTTTTATTTCAGAATAATCAATAATTTGTGATATCCTCCTGTTCTACACATATATTCTCCCTTTCCTTTTATTAGCTTCGTGTAAAATGTCATACACTTTTTTCGTTACTTTCACAAGTGTGCAGAGCATACGTTTCTTTGGCCCCATGTACTTTTTTTACGCTAGTGATAACGATGACAAATGGATGGTCATTACAGACCTTATGTATAAGATGTCACAGAGCAGAAAGGGCTCCCTCGTTTGGAGGAAAAGCGCGTATCAATGCCAGTTATACCAACAAATGAGACAGCTGATTTGTCAACCAATCGTATACGGGCGTAAGTCTACTACACGCGCGTGCGAAGTCTACTCCGTTCGTGCACGTAGGCTTCACTGTTTTCTTCCAAAATGACTTCGGCCTGACGTCAGTGCATAAGGTCTATAGCTTCTGCCCCTGGCTTGTTTCAATACATAATGAGTACCTTATTGTTACATAGTTACATGACTATGCACTCCACCTTTTTTCAAAACGTTTTGGAAACTGTATCATTTTTCCAATACCACTAAACTATTTCAGGAAAGAGGACTGCAAGAATGAAATGTCAAGCCATTGCAGATTCTTCTATTACACATTAAGATATAGGTTTCAAAATGTTTCATCTCAACAAAAGGAGCTATTAACACGGGAGTAAAACCAATAACTTGTACATTATTTTTATCCAACCGTAGGATACACTGTGTAATATATTTTCATCTCCAATGTCCTAGTGTGTGATGTCTAAAATGTGCAGTTGGGAGTCCTACTCTTAACTACCCATAAGTAATCAAATCTTTTAACGAAGAACTTTGTAAGTTCCTCTCCCTTACTCAGGCTGCAAATTCTCTTGCTATGCCATTTGGAAACATCATATTTGCCACTTTGCCTGCTCCTGTACTCTTTCCTCTCTGGCCCTTTAAACGATTGCAGTCTTGCTCGTCCGCGTTATTAAAATTAATACGGACTCAAAACGAAGTTTGCAGATGTGTCCTACTTTGAAATGTGGAGGTCCAGATTAGAACATATCAACCTTTCCACGCTTGTCATTCTCGAAGGGTGTGGGAAATTGATTGACATATGAGTCCATAGCAGAGTAAAACCAGCGAGTTACAACTCACTGATTAGACATACACACTTGTCACGAATGTAAACCTGAAATGCAATCTTTGAGAAACCCATTATTTTTCACGTCATAAAAATTCGCCAAGTAAACAGGAAAGATTGACAAAGCGAAAGCTGTAGTAAGTCACTTGAAAGTTTCCGTGACTGTAAACACTGTCCATTCTTTCCTTGTCCGCCTTCAAAAGACAGGCTGGCTTGCCTCAGACACGACAAAAAGTCCCCAAGTTTACTTCCAGCCTTTCCCCCGATTAAAAACACACATCTGACTGGTGCACCACCCTGACGAGGCTACAGTAGCTTGTACTGAGTTTCAATTGCTCAAGGCCATGTCCAAACACAAAAAAACATCTGACTGGTGCATCTCCCTGAAGAAGCTACAGTAACTTGTACTGAGTTTCAATTGCACAAGGCCATGTTCAGACACAATTTTGTGTGAACTTACAGCTACGCATTTCGTACACGAATGATCGGACTGATATTATTGTTTGGAATTTATGTCAACCAAAGGGCAGTCAACAACTGTTAATTAATAGATATATCTGGATATTCCTAAATATGTTGGGGTTGATTCACCAACCCCTTTAAGGAAAGATAGAGCTATATCAGAATTTATCAAGACTTGATTTAGAAAACTGGGTGTTTCTATGTGTAATGAAGTATCCATTAGTTTGGTAACGGGGAAAGACTGCTTAGTAAACACTTGATTAAAGCGTAACACAATCACGAAATACACAGGGAGGCCTCTAAATGTACAGAGAGCTGTCATCGAATAATGATTACTGTAAGTCAGAAAGCAAGCACACGGAAACATTGCTTGTAAAGAGCCAAGTTAATTAGGCCTCCATCAGGAAATTACCAGGTTACAGTGCCATAACTGGTTACTTCAAGCTTGCAACTTAAATGTTTGAGAGTCGTCCGACTTCTAAAGCTGCTGATTAACATCAGTAGCGGAAATATCATCAATGTGGAATTAACGACTTGGATTTGACGCGATTTGACGCATTACCAAAAACGTTTTCTTTCAATCAAGACTACTGAGCAGTAAGTGTCCCTCTGACAGATACGTGGTTGGCCTATAAAACTTGTACATAAGACTTTACGTTTAATCTGTTGCTAAAATTTTAGGGAAAATGATTGGTTTTGATATCTCGTCAGACAGACAGTCTACAGTAATGCGCTTTTCCGTTTTAGGCGGTCGATTGAAGTATCTCCCAAAAGATAAATAAAAAATCTGACATTTGGGAATACACAAACATAAAGAGACTACAGAAAGGTAACTAGTTAACTCACTGGCGTTTAAATGAATCACTCCCTTTATGTACACAGTTAATTGTTACACGAGGTACTAGACTCTGGTTCAATCTGAAAATTTTATTTTAATCCCTTCGGTACTGAAACTCGCTTTGCACTTTGAATAAGGCATCATAGGTCTTTCCAAAACAAAAACTTGTTACGATGATATTTTGTGGAAAGAATTATATACATTCATGTTCTTGCAATTTATATGGGAAAGTTAAACCCTATGTCACGATACATGCAAATGTTGCTGTTAATGGAATAATCATTTCGGAGCCGAAAGACGTTCATGTTAAAGCTGTAGCTATATGTCTCCCTAAAGCATCCTCATTAAAAGAACAAAGAAAATCGTCTCCATAAGGGTCTTATACAGATGTATATATATATATATATATATATATATATATATATATATATATATATATATATAGAAACTGAATTACTTCAGTTTCTATATTTAGAAGTCGCAACGTCACATCTACACTTCCGTGTATATATATATATATATATATATATATATATATATATAGGTAAACAAGCAGAACACAAAGCATAGTTGACACAGCAGGAATACATTAAAAAGAATACCTGTTATTTATCGGAATACACGTGGACCATATTTCTATTATATATATATATATATATATATATATATATATATATATATATATATATATATATATATATATATATTTATATACATACATACATTCATACATTTACACATGCATTTGAATGCCAGTAATCAGTTTACGTGAAAAATTGTCAATTCTCCGGCCAAACGGAATTTGAAGCTTTGATAGGATGAGTAATATCGTCATTACAAATCATTACATTGGAGAGTGTAGAGACCTTTCAGCATTGAAGTTACCATTTACTTGATAACCGACCCCGACGTCGTGTTATAGGACAAACAAAGAATGCAATGTATATTAAAGTAAACTAGGCGCTTACTTTGTCCGATAGAGCGCGTCGATTTTCAGGTCCTGTGACGTCATATGCATACGATCTAAACACATTGTGTAACAACAAGTGACATATAAGAGGTGTATCGTAGTGAAGAGAAAACACTGCAAATAATCGACAGGAGTGACACTACGGCAAATCTGTGAAGGTTGTGTCATCTTTCTTACGTATTCGGTAAAAAGCAATGCTTGTCAAACTTATCGTTAGAATCAGGTTTGTTCAAACCTCAACTTTGCTAGCTAATTTTAGCTTGTTAACGTCTCACAGTTTCGAGTACTACTAGTCTTCAATATCCCCTTATTTGAAAGGTCACGATGTGGACAAGTAAATATTATACCTGCCTATTTGATGTAAAAGACATTAAAAGCGTTCACTTAAAAATAGTCCCAATAACCAACAAAATCCATCAACAAGCGTTGACCATTTTACAAGAGAATTACTATTTGTGCACATAAATCATGAATGAACATGGCTACATATGCAAATTTATGACGTGGAAGAGGGACTCATAAGATACATCTTGTTATCCTTTGTTTGTTTAACCTTGAAGAACAGTTGAAATGTTGGCATATCCTGAGGGGTTTATTTTGGAGTTAGCAAGTAACTACTTTGAAAATATCCTCATTAAACACTAGACTAGAAATTACCTCGTAATAACGAGATAATTTATAAAAAAAAAGTAACGAAAGAAATACAGACACTGGGGTAACACTCGACATCACAGTTTCTACATAGCAAATGAGAAATCTCAGTAATGATAAACTTTTGAGGAGGTTTATCTTGAGAACGGTAAGAGATATTCAAAAAATTGTAACGGATTTTTCATCAGTTAGGGGATCTTAATCTTTCATTGTTGAGTAAAGCAGCAGCTTTCCATGTTCACATACCTTTACAAACAACCTTTAAAATACTTGATACAAATTTGTCTCGACTATAAATTGGGTTAAGCGTATTCCCACCTTTGTCACTATATTTGTCCTCTAAAGTAAGATATTATTATCCTACATAATTATTTAACCTCTGGCCGAACTTTTAGTCTCAAAAAAAAAAAAAAAAACAATTTTCCGTTGCCTGTTTTAAATAAGATGAACCTAATTTTTGCCACAGACTATGTTATTTTGGTAGGCTTAATTGTAATTTCCGCGAAATTAAAGTTTAGTTGTATTATAAAAAATATTATGCTGAAACTTCCCGTTTTGATGGGTTGTTTATTAACTGGCGATGAGAGACTGAGATATGGAAGTGATTTTCGTCTAAAATTGTGTTCTTTTTCTTTTTATTAAAGACTATTCAAACACCATCCACATTCGCAAGACTTGTTTGAGCAGCTTCGTGATATCCCTATTGAAGAACTGCATGAAAACAGAAAGATGAAAGCCCATGCTTTGAGGGTAATGGCTTCCCTGAACTCTCTGGTAGAAAATCTGGATGACATTGAAGTCCTCTTAGAAATGCTGCAAAATGTAGGAAGGACTCACATCCGTCATCACGTCGATAAACATTACTATGATGTGAGTATAAATTTAGGTTCATTAGGTAGATAATTTCAAAAGATGACCTGGATTTATAAATAAATAGCAATGTAATAGTCAATAAACGTTGGAGTTCAATTTCAAATTCCTCAACAAAGGAAGCGATTTTAAATAAGTCAGTGATGGGGTTTAGAGAACGGGGTGCTAACAACGTGTGGTACTTTGCAGCAACTGAAAATGGAACTATAGCCGGTTCTCAAATCGAAAATTATGCGACAAAAACACAGATTTATATGAATATCTAAATATAGCTGGCATCTTCATGTTCCTGAGGGACAACTGTTTTATCTAGCTTTTACTTAATTTCATCAAGTTCTGGAAAATTTCCAATCCGTCGTTGTTTCTGTTTACAATACTATTTTATTCACGCTTTGCATTCTAGGGCTTAGGGACAGCCCTGATGGAAGCTTTTGAAGAAGAACTCAAGGATAAATTCAGCCAGAAAACCAAAGACGCCTGGTTGAAAGCCTACGGTGTTATGACGAAAGTCATAGTTGACGAATACGATGAGGCACAGACGAATGCAAACGAATCTACGGTAGACAAGGAATCGTAAACGGCTGAAGCTACAAATGGAGCTCGCACAGCTAAAGATTGTAACAAATTCATTTAATCAGCTACACTTTAGGTGCTTCTTTGGTATTCGTATGATTCATGAATTTGACGAAATGTTCAAAATTGGTACGTCGGATGTTCTGCCTGATCAATGAGTGGATCGCATTGTATACACACACCATGAGGCTTTTTGGTTGGTGTTGTGTTGGTGGTTTTACTACCATTTATGTTAGTAATTTTTGCAGATATTTTTCGGATTTATTGTTTCGCAAAAAGATGAAATATGACGGTAGAAATATGACTTTAACATTCGATGATCTAAATAAAGGTCATTTATTCGATGAACGACGTTGTAAATGTATCCTGGATGAGAAAATATTTAGCTTTAGACATTTCCTGGATAAATATTATGCTAAGAATGTTCTTACTTCCTTATCCAGTAAGCGTTTTTTTTTTAAATTCTTTAATCCGATTCATTATTTTACGTAAATAACCGTGTTTCAATCTCAAAAACGTCTTTTGCCTTGCTTGGTTAATGCAGGGAGAAGCAACCCCTCTTTGGCGAGTTAATGCAAGTTCAAATAAAACTCGGACGACTCCTGTTCAGAGCCTCTCCAAAATACCCAATAGTTGACCAATGACTTCCTCAAACAAATGTGATGTACAAAGAGATAATTAAATATGTCATTTAAATTTTCTATTCTTAATTACAGTGGAACTAGTACGTTGTTATAAAGGAACTCGGTAGAATAAGCACGGAGTAGTTACATATTGTCCTGTGGCATCTGTTTGAATTTATCGGTGAATTTGTGATTGTTTAACTGGAATTTAATGTCTTTGCATACATACCGTTTTAATGTTCTTCTACAATCAATATATTATTTTTATACACCGTGTACTTAACATAAACAACGTAGCGGCTTAGGCATTAGTAGGTGTTTAATACTGTACATAAATAGTTCAAAACGACTTATTATATATTGAACTGTGGTGAACCTTTGTAAAATGTGACAATGTGATTGTAAATAGATCTTTAATATATCATTGCCTTTTAAGTAGCTGTTATTATACTTCGGTTGTTAGCAAAGAAATTTTGATACCTAAAACCCGTCCCAATTTCGATCCATGTTAAAACAGCGGTTCAAGCTAGCATTTATTCGTTTCGAGATTCGGGTAGCCTATGCATTCATGAGTGATTAAAACTGTGTGTGTGATAGTCTGTTTGTCAAGTGTAGTATGTGAACACAATATCTCAAGGAAAATAATGTTTAGTTTTCATTTATAGCATGAATACTACAAATACATCACAAGAGTTAGACGCCTATTGTTTTTGGTCAAAGGTCACCTGGATTTGAAAAGCTGAACAGATGAAATGTCTAAAGAGGGTTAACGGAGACGGATATTATGCTTTGCATATGGGTGCCTCATATTGATTGTGAATAGATTTCATGGTTATTGTGAAAGAAATTGATAAGATAAGAGTAACAGAAGGCAAACTGAGATGACCTGTAAGTAGATATTTCAGAAGAGAATTTAATGGAGGAAATTTTGATAGCCTCCAAATTAGGCATCTAAGTCCACCATACTATATGGAACATTTTCTGTTAAGTTTTGGTCAAAGCCTAATGGATTTGTTAATTTCTGACCGCATGCAAAACGAATTACATTGTTCATCATATCGTATGTGTACATTTCAGTGAAATGCAGATTTGAGAAAATAACCTCCATTGTACTAATTACGAGCTAAGTATCAAATATGGCTTGTGATGGGTAACAGCTGGGTCGGTGAAAAAACCATTAAGGTGGTTTAATGCATTTATCACTGAGTGAGATATTCTCTGAATTCAACACGGACTGTTACATGAATTGTTATGTTCACGTTGCATTACATATGACGTAGTAAGTTTGTTCCAGAACATGAGTCCGTAACTGGACTGACTAAGAGCATTGTTTAAGGGTCATCAGTAGTCCCATTTCCAAATGAAGAAAATCCTGAAAAAGATTTTCCCTGAAAAGGAATGGACACACGTAATATGTAAAGGAAATGTCAAGTTCTTAAGACAGTTACATTGAAGTTCTAAATCAGACAACAGAACATCTTGGAACTATTTATGCAAACGAAGTTTGGGATTTGACATAGAAGGGTTGTTTCCAAGACACAGTCGAGCTAATATTTAGTATTCTTCAAAGTTAACCAGTTGCACCTTTTCATATAAAGATGGACTGTTTACATGAAATGGACCTAACACAGTGTCCATATTGTAATGACGAGTGTTGGCAAGTGTCGATCACAACTAAGGTTGGATTCTTTCAGTGACTTATTTTGGTACGTCAGTGTGACACTTTAAGGGAGATGGTTTGAGATAGCCTGATGGAAGAATTAAGCATCCTGCTGGAGAAGCGGAAGAATATTTTAGCGGAAGGTAAGGGAAAGCGAAGTTTGGTAGCAAAATGAGGTGGCGTATTGGGAGGGAGAATTTCTTCTGGGTGGAAAGAAGGAAAAGTTGGATGACTGGCACAAAGGAACATGAAGCTCTGCGCTCTGATGCACTTATAATGTCAGTTGTAAAGCTAGGGGACTCGGTTAGAGGGGGTAAGGAAGTTTAGGGGCCTCGACACTATGTAAAGCTCCTTTGTGTTAAGAGTTTCCTCGCAAACAAATTGTCATTTTGCGCTCTTGGTTTTGATGTCTGAAAGAGGAATTTAATCAAAGCCGTTCAAATGAAACTAGCGTTCAGTTGCAAGAGGTTTGGATACAACCAGTTGAGACTAAATTTGCTTGCGAAAATGAACGTGTAGCAAGTAAATGTGATATCATGGCCCATGGGCTCATAATTATGTATGTTTGTTTTTTATTTCAAGGTATTGGTTTCGACATTGGGAGAGATGAAATTGCGTATTTACCTAAGCTCACATAGGTTTATGTAAAATTTCAATACTTTTGATACAATCACATAAAGAATGCACCAGAATGCGGAGAGTGTAATTAGATGCCAGTTTCTAAGGAAATCTAACCAGTATTCATCATTGTTGGCTATGACTTCACACCTGCTTCCTCCAACTATATTTGGTAAAATACAAATCATTCTCAGCTGATAGCATATCGAGATCTGCTCAGAGTAGCCAAATTCAAATATGACACCAGTCACCGGAGGGATTAGATGAACCTTTTCTTTGACAAAACGAATACAATGTTTACCCTTAACCATTCCTCCAATCGTTTGTGATGATAGGCCAGACGGATTCCTTGAGCAAAAAACTCTGATTTCAAACTGGGAGACTTACGTAAATGTAAACTAAGCGATATCCAATGATTCCTGGTTGTTTGACACAGACAGTTTGCATTTCTTTGGAAGTAAACCAGCTTAAATGTCAAGCAGTAAAGTAGGAATTATAACCGTGCAAAGGAGCAATGTCTTAATTCCGATAGGAGTTTGCAGAATCACACTTTTCATGTTTTTTGACGGGCCTTGCACCCAGTGCACCCCTTCCTATAATGACTTAACAATTTATTGTTTGTGAAGACTATACTTTATGCACATAATTTATTGTTTGTGAGGACTATACTTTATACACATAAACTACAACTCAGCGACAGACGGGCATTCTGTAACAATATTGTTTGGTACGTTCACTCTGATATTTTGTAGGGTAGTTCAAAGTATGAAGAAAATTTGCCCTGTCCTTTGCAGAATATCGTTTTCACCTATTTAACTTCATTACATAGTGTGTGGAATGCGATCTATGGCGTTGAAACTAATAAAACTCATTCAGTGCTGTAGATAACCTAACAACGATATTCTTTGTGGCGTTATCATAGTAAACAACTGTTAGTTTTTACTCTCCTTATTAAAGAAATATGTATTAAACATGTACGTATAACTTTAACAGTTTTATAACTTTGTATGTATGGTCTTATGTTGAGGATTTTTGCCTGTATATAAATGAATATTTTACCTTCTTACTGTTACTTGAAATTTCTCATGACATGATTGAATAGATCAGTGATAAGAGAGCAATAGCTTTATCCAATAAAACAACTACAAAAATTTTGGGAAAGCAATTGGCATTAATATTTAATGGCCAATTATCATTTTTAAACTAAACTGAAATGTTACTCCAATGCTGCTAGATTTCAGATGGAATTCATCAGAATGGTTCACAGAAACAGGAAACGACAGTACTTCTTCATGAAGGCCATCACCATCACTAAATGCAGGGTTTCCACACCTCAAAAGAACGTTTGAAACAAAGTCCCAAATTCATAGAAAATTGTAGGTAAAACAGAAATCAGTCATAAATATTTAAAGAGGGATTTGCATCACCCCAAGTATGACTTTTACTTGGTGGTAAGCCCCTCCCATATTGTCTTTACTGCTTCTCCTTGTGCAGACACAAAGTTCACTGCTCAAGGCCACATCCTGGTGAGCATAAAAGACACCATGTGTAATCAAAACATTCTCTGTACGTGCTGTGTAATATGAGCTACTCTGATGTCAATCAAAGAGCAGCCACCAATTGAGACTTTTGCTCACCCCTGTGTAAAAGTCATACTTGGGGTGATGCAAATCTGTCTTTAAATTATCCAAATTTCCTGAAGAACACTGAAATTTCCCGAATATCTTCAAATTCGGAAGAAGTGGTAATGTTGATTGAATTTAAGTAGTCATTCAGCCCTACTGCCACCAGTATGGTACGTGAGTAGCTTGGTACGCCATCTGTGCATTAAATCATCGTTTGGAGTCAAGCAGTCCTTCAGAGCATCATTGACTAAAGGCACAATATGTAGAAAATTACTTGCCCGTACACCGTGCGGGGAGAAAGATACAAATTAAATTCAGTGTACAGATAGATACAAGTTACATGGACCAAGCAACTGGTTTTCGTTACCATGGAATACAAATCGGTCATACCGATAAACGGCTGGAATGGAAGACTACGGGGCTCGCATATATACATATATATTATAGATAGCATTGATAACATATACCCTTACACACGTATTCTTTATAACTACAGTACACCTTTGGTACCCAACACCATATGTAGCAATCATATTTGAGGAAGAAGTGAGTGAGTGCACTATTTAGCATGTTTCATAGTGGGGAATAGCCTTTTTTCTCTTCCCGGAAGAGATGATTCATACATCATGCTATGATTCATACGTCATGTTTGGATGACGGGGCCCGTCATCCAAACATGTCCTTCTCTAAGGTTCAATAGTAACTGCGAGAATTGGATCAACCGTGTACTCAGTTTACAGACCATTCTTAACGTGTACTCAGTTTACAGACCATCCTTAAGTTGTACAGTGGTTCTGTGGTATCTTTAAATAAACGGTCAGGGATAAAATAACCACGCGTCGGCTGTGTTTTTCTTTTCTCCAGCATGTATGTACATTCACTCCAGGGAGACAAGTGAAAAGACATGAACGCAGGACTGTAACCAACCGGAGTTGCGGGAGAATTAATTTGAAAGTCCTTTTCTCTATAGAAATTTATTCAAGACAAATTAAGAACTGAGAAAGCATCATTTCCACAGCCTGGGGCGAAATCTTTAGGGGACAGTTCATGGCATTAACTAAGCTGGGCGTAGAGTGGTGTACGTACGAAAATTGGCGTCCGGGCTACTCCACCGTCACCCCTTGCCGAAATGCCGTTCTGAGGAAGGTCTAATAGGATAGTGTAACCGTAAATGTAAAGCTTTTAAGCGATTGAATGTTATATAAATTTTCATTATTTAGTGATCTTTTATTTTTGGGTGGGTACAAAGGAAGGGGGGCGTCGTTTGACAAATGTCTTTGTTTGCAGCGTGGCACAGATGCAAAATGGTGCCCATGGTGTGAGCATATATCATAGTGGGGCATCTATCTGCCTGTCTGTCTGCCTGTCTGTCTGTCTGTCTGTCTGTTTGCCTGTCTGTCTATGCCAGTCCACAATCGCATAAAATTTGCATAAAAGGTTACCATCTCGGGCAGAATTTCCCTGAAAGTTAGTCACATTAAACTTGGGGTTAGGGGCCTTCAGAGGAGTGTGAAAAAGTTAGGTCAAAAGTCATCTGAGGGTAATTTTGTGCCCTAGTAAATTTTACTACAATCGGCCTCTCCTCTTAGACGCATTAACGAAATATCATCAAAGTTGCTCAGAAGTATGATTTGGTTGAATTTGCATATTAAGATTAAAAATTATATTCCCAACTTCAGATCAAAGATTACCTCGGGACCTTTTTATAGGCTTTGTTCCGGCTCACCCATTTCACCAATGTCACAAATCTTTCTCTATGTAACACTGTCTGTGAAAGAAGGCCAACTCTGGGAGTTTGTGTAGATTGCAGTGTGATTTTGTTTAGATAAAATTAAAGCGATAGTCTATGATTGATATTTCAATGCAGCCTGTACCTGCTTGTAGAGCAGTGCTGCCTGTGTGGGAGCATGAACTGTTTATTGCTGAAGTTGGTACTCTAACAGGTCATACCATGCAGCATTTGTGCATTCTATGCCAACTGAGTTTGTGCAGCTACAGTACAGGATGGTATTCTATTTAAGGTTTGATGCACTTAGTGGGACAAAAAGGGCTGCACTTCTACGATCATTTTGTTCATTTGTGGAGACAGACTTCTCCCTAAAACTTATCTGATATGAGCTTCTGCACCTCTTGGTGCTCTAATAAAGTGATTGTTTCGGCTGTGGTATGGCACTCTTTCAATGGTAGATACCCTGTGCGAACTGTACCCTCCTAGAACGTGTATGGGAGAGCCACCATCAGCTGGTGCACAGCATACGTAGATCTAAGATCTGTTGTCAAAACCACCCCCCCCCCCCACAACCATTTTGGTGGAAAGAGCACTTCCAAGACATTGTAAGATGTGTAAGATGCTACATAACATTCCCTTATTTTCACATAGCTTGCTTTGGAAGATTAGACTCCTAGAAGAACATTTTAAAGACTTACGCAGTAAAATAATTCTGCATGGGAAAACCCTACCTACAGTTACTTTGCAAGCTTTCATTGTTAGCACGTAAAGAAGGTTTACCATAAACTATGTTATGAGAGAATGCTGACGCACTGCGTGACAAGCAAGACTAAAGATTACACATGGGTAACGTGCACCATGCATGGGCTCGTTATCAGATCACTTGGCTAAAATTATTGTATGTCTATAGTCGCGTAAATTTGATGACATATTCATTTACAACAGGGGCGTAGCTAGGATGAAATTTTTAGGGGGGCCTAGGTATCAAATGGGGGGGCTACGGCAATGATCGCCGTCCTTAATTCTCACACATTTTATTAGGACACAAAAAAATTTGGGGGTCCTAGCGGACATCAGGGGGGCCAGGCCCCCAGGTCCCCCAACCTTGTAGCTACGCGCCTGATTTACAAATCTCGCGCTGCTTACAAGACGGGAAACACAGTTCGAAAACATAGCTTACTTTTGCAAATGTCAGAAACAAATGGCCGAAGTTCGTACACAGCTTGATGACGAATCCGATACCTTGAGATTCAAGGATGTTTACGAGTCCACCTGACCCGATTCCGAGTCAATTTCGATTGCAGTGGCCACCATTCCGGGCGAATTCCGTATCCATCACCCTCGATTCCAAGTCAATTCCGATTCCAGTGTCCTCAGTTCCGGGGACACTCCGAGTCCGATCATTTGACAAAGCAGTTTAGAATGCAAATCGTTTTGTACCTTTAAAAAGGTGGTACCATTAAGAAAGTGTATTTACAAGGTCATTTCAGGAGTCCATTCCATAGCCTAGCCAAGTCTGTAAACCCAGTTATTTAGGTGGCTGTTTATCACCATTCATGTATTTAAACTGTGTGGGCGTTGAAGACCAGGCTTCAGTTACTTGTTCACCATTCCATATGAATGCAAACGTTATCTTGATAAACAGAAATCGCAGATGACTGCCCTGACCTGTAGGTGGCTGCAGTGACCTGTAGGTGGCTGCACTGACCTGTAGGTGGCTGCAGTGACCTTTAGGTGACTGCACTGACCTTTAGGTGGCTGCACTGAACTGTAGATGGCTGCACTGACCTGTAGAAGGCTGCACTGACCTGTAGATGGCTGCAGTGACCTGTAGGTGGCTGCACCGACCCGTCGGTGGCTGCACTGACCTGTAGGTAGCTGCAGTGACCTGTAGGTGGCTGCATTGACCTGCAGATGGCTGCACTGACCTGTAGGTGGCTGCAATGACCTGCAGATGGCTGCAGTGGTTTCTCGTTATTCACACTGAAGCGCTCGTTATTCCAATTGAACATATGGTTAAACGCTGTTTAATGACCTAACTCGACTTGAAATATTCCAATGACTTGGTTAGCATAGACTAGTACTTGCCAATGACATTACTCTACTCAAACTTTGTAAATGGCCCCATTGGCACTTCAATGAACCCGATTTATATAAATGACATATTTTGGCAGCAACCGGAAGTCCCATGGAGTACTTAACTCGAAATGACTGACTCGAAATGACTATAGAAACTCCAACTTCTTATGACGAGACTCGTTGTTCTTCAATTAGTCTTCAGGCTCAACTTCTTTTCTTTCGATTTTTTTAAGCTGTCAATATGGCATCAAACTTGTTCCCCAAATCACGCATCATAACAAAGCATAACATCTCTTCTACCAGACTATTATCCACAGTATAGGTGTTTACCGGGTAGAGAGAATGTAAGAACAGTTTCCGAATTAAACAAAAAATACATCCTTTTTCAACTGGTGTGCATAAATCAGTAAAGTTCTCATCCTTTAACATCCCCCGGCCAGTTCCTCTTTCCAATCAGCCATCCTAGCTTTATCACCTCTTAAAATATGTATCACAAAAAGGGAAACCAACATTGATATTTATCGTAAGTATAGTGCAGCGTCACGAAAGGGGAGAATACAATTTTTTACAAAGGACAGGCGTTCACCTCAAGTGTGAAACTGCCAAGGCTGAAGGTCCAAAATCTGGAAGGGGTTACCAAGAGTTTGAATTTAGCACTCAGCTGTTACATGAGAACTCTTGGTATCTGGCAAACTTGGTAAGTAGACAAAGAAACATTTTGACTTTGTAGAATTTTGCAATTTATGCGATGTGACCACTTTTCAATTGCAGAATAGGTTGGCCAGTGTTATATAAATATGTACCTGTAAAAATGGACAAACATGGGGGTCTAGGCGCTCTTCCCACATAAAAAAAAAATGTTAAAAATTAAACATTTTATGTAGCTACGAGATCCTAGCATTTGGAGATCAAGGTAAATGCACAAATGTTCTGTTGCATTTTGGAGATCTTCTAAAACGAAATGAAGCCCCCTGTGGGCTGGGGGTTGTAGAATATGCCCACGGCATTTCCCGCCTGGCGTAAGAGGCGACTAAAGGGGAAGACTTGCACCGTATTTGGACTGTGTTTGAAACTGAACTTGAACTTGAACTGTTTTTGAAACCGTATTTAAGCTTTACCTTTTTATCTAGTTGACACTACATAACACATTGTGCTGGCGTGTCGTTAAATCATATCTAACTAACTAACTAACTCACTCACTCACTCACTCACTCGCTCGCTCGCTCGCTCACTCACTCACTCACTCACTAACTAACTAACTAAACGAAATGAAAGCCGAGTCCGGGAATCCATCTGAATCCGCGCTTTCACATTTAAGCCGAAAAAAAGAATAAAATTAGTTACTTCCAAAAGTATCAAAATAATTACCCAAACCCATCCGTATCCAGTCTGGAACCTACCCATAACTGTTGACAGTGGTGATTCCAGCGTGAGTTTGGAGAAAATTGGGATCATTGTGATGGAAATGCCCTTAAATAAGAGCTCATTGGGGAGGCCTCCCCTGGTCTGGATAAAGGAAGCGGCATATACAACATTACCCGGATCTGAGTGCCATTAAAATTCATAATCGGGATAACAAAATCTTTAGCTTTTTCATCATATAATACGACGAAAGTAAGGACTTTCGAGTAAAGAATGCTTGAAAATTACAAAAGCTGATTATAAACTTTGTCTGGTCTTTGGAAAGAGGACGGTACGTTTTAACTTTTCGCCTATATTCGCACCTGGTATGACTCAAACAACAATAGTTCCAATTCATATAAGCGGATTTGTATTTCATCAAACAGAAAAAAGTTCGTTAGAGTAATACAAAAGTTATCTCCAGAATGGCCAAAAGTGCCCCCAGAAGGAAAATGTAACCCTGGTTAGAATATTCGTCCATAACTTAACTTTTGCAATCACACGTCACAACATGGGTGTGAGAGAGGTTATATTTTAAGATAAATAACTCTCAAACTGCATAGATTACACTTGTAATTGAACCAAAGTGTTGAGTACCAGACCATTTACCAATCAGAATGGATCCCAGTATGATTATGAGTGTATCGATATACATGAATCACTGTCCAGTGTAACATTCGCAGCAGGTGTCAATATGTGCCACATGCAGTATTCCGCCAGGCATATTTTCTCTTGGATAAAGACGGTTTCAGAGCTGAACTCAAGGAAACGCAACCAGGCTTACATGGGGTATCTTCATATTTTGCTATGGTTTATAAGCCATTGCTATAAAACAAGTGTCTACAGGGATTTTGATGGCTAAATACAAGGTTTAAGACAACTGATCATTCTAGACCAACTGTTAAGTGTTTTTGAGAGGATGAAATCCCACTTTCTCTGCAGAAACAAGCACGAAAATGGCGGAACAGTGCCAAAAAAGGACAGGGTAGTAATTGTTCGTACGTCCATTATGGTTCCTCGATTATTTGTGTTCGGAGTGTGCCCGTGGTACAGAGTCAGACCATAGTCAGACAAAGCAACCCTCCGATGGCAAAGACCACGTGTTACCGAGGGCAGATTCTTAGGCAATGGTTGAATACTTGTGACTTTTGAAGAGATTGTTTGATTCCAGACTGCGACATGGATCTTACGGTCTAGGCCCAAGTATTCGTGCCATAAAATATGCAGGATTGATGTAATGCAGTTGGCCCATAAGCTTAGGCATAATCAGAAAGCACTTGGCCTCCAAGAAAGCCACTGAAAAAGATGACTTCATTTCATTTCCCTGGAAACGAATAAGAGAAGATATTTCTCGGTACTGTCGATCTTATGACGAATAAATGCCAGACGACACTTTCCAAGGGCAAGTTATCCAAGGTACCATTAAGTAGTAAGCCTCTAACCTATTCTCTGTTTTAACTTATTGATGTACATCTAGTGGGGCAGGTAGACTGAATGACAGGTCGATCCTGGGAACAAGTACATATTTACTTTTGTAGACTGTTCTACTACCTAGAGGCAGTGGTCATGCCCAATAAAGAGGCATAGACAGTCATGTAAGCACATTCTACCACTTTCCTTAGAGTAAGGCAACAAGAGGAAATTTTCCCATAAAAACATACCCAAATCACCTCTTAAGTGATGAACCAAGTTATTCTAACTTTTTTCAACAAACAAACAGTTTATAACGGCGTCATACCATCCGGCATACAACGGAATAGATGAGTGGTTCAATGGAGCAATGAAACGAATGCTGGAAAGAATGTGCTCGAAGAATTCGAAAGACTGACTTTGCTATATACCGACGCGCTTCTACTTCGCTTACAAGTGAGTGCATCAAAAGCCTAAGCTTTTCGCCTCTTGAGTTGTAATACAGAATACGGGGTCAGAAGGCCTAGGGGCATTCTGAGAGAGTTTGAGACATGCAAACTAGAGAAATCTGAAAAAAGCTGTGTATTTATATATTTTACATCTTAAGTTGGTTGGTTGGTTGGTTGGTTGGTTGGTTGGTTGGTTGGTTGGTTGGTTGGTTGGTTGGTTGGTTGGTTGGTTGGTTGGTTAGTTAAGTGGGATTTAACCGACACACCAACAAAAATGTGTTATATAGTGTCAACTAGAACAAAGTTCAAGTTCAAATACGATTTCAAGTTTGGCCCAAGTTCAAGTTTGGTCTCAAATACGGTTCAAATCCGTGTAAGTCCTCCCCTTTAGTTTCCTCTTACGACAAGCGGGGAATACCGTGGGCATATTCTACAACCCCCAGCCCACAGGGGGATTTACATCTTAAGAATAGGCTGGAGGATACAAGCCAGTCAGCACACGAAAAACTGGTTAACTCTAACGCTAGATAAAAACATTTTTTTGACAGAAACGTAAAGAAAAGTGGTCCTGTACCAAATGATGGGGATTTATGGTTCCTTCCAATTGCAACCGACAAAAAGGAAACTCTTGAAGCCATAGAAAAGTTCATTCAGAGAAGTCGCCAACATGGGTGACAAAGTGACTGGGTAAGGTTGTAGGCAAAAAAGAAGTTTCACGTCAACCAAATTACAGACAGAATGTAACGGGGGCAAAAACTGTAAGCAACTGGGTGAGAGCAAGAGTGATTGGGATATCTTGTGTGTCGGTGGTTGACTCAGAGTAGGACTGTTTAGTTGACAGTTCGAAAGGTTCCGCCTTTGGGGCGAAACTAGTTTTTCCCAAATCGGGAAAAAAATTGATCATGGGCGCCACCATATTGCCTATTTTACCCACTACTCCACGTTCCCCTTGTGTACACTAGGCAGGGCCGATTTTTTTTTTTTTGAACCCCGTTGCAAAATTTGTCGGTCCAAAGTAACGGAATTAGATGTATATTCGGTAGGTGTATTGTCACACCTAATCAGTGGTTCACCACACCGTTTTTTAATAAAAAGCAAGTTTTTCAGTGGTCTTGGTTTTTGCTAATCCTTGCCTTTGCTAGCCTAGCAAGCCAACACGACGTTTCGCATACGTTTTCCCCAGTTCGGGAGAATTTTGGTATTCCCCCCAGAGGGAGAATCCCCGGAAGTGTGTACACCAAGCGCCCAGAGGTTACACTGTTACTTGATTGTGCTAACAACCTACCACAAGCAACTAATCCCTCTAGGGGGTAAAGATGTAAAAATTGCAGCCCCTCCCTTACTAGGCACTGAGGGTTCAGTAAAGAAGAAAGCTGCGAAAATGTTAACGCAAGGAATATGAGAGTCACATTATCCAGGTATCCTTCTGGTGCTAGCGGTTCTGGTCAAAAATAAGGACGGTAGTTATTTACAGATTTAACGCAGAAATTAATTCAGTTAACTGTGTTCGACTCTCAGCCAGCACCTGACCAGGAGGATATTTACAGCAGAATCTCAGATAAACTTTACTTTTCTAAGTTCAACTTGAAATAAAGGATATTCCACAGGTTCCATTATGTTATGTTGCACAGTGTAAGTGAGGAACGTCCTGCAAGAATTGGGGGATAGTAAATTACATCGACGATAATTCGGGAGGAACATGAGATTAACCTCTGACGACTTTTGAAAAGCTTACAGTCGGCTAACTTGACGGCGAAATCATCAAGTGTTTCACTAGATTTGCCAAGTTAGAGTTTTGGGGTCATGTGGCAGGGAAAGGGTGGGTTACGCTTAACCGCACAGGGTAACAGCAATGAAGTAAGCGTCGACACCTGTAAGCAATACAGCTTCGACCTTTTCTTGGACAAGCAAACCATGGGCGGCGATGGGGGGGGGGGGTGGGTGGACAGGGGGATAATATTTTAGGAATCGTCCATTGACCTTGATTTTTCACTCAGGAAATTATTTGAAAATGGGGTCATGTCCCCCCACCCCCAATGTTGAGAACAAATCGGCGCCCTTGAAGCAAACTATTGTCCAAAGTTGACGTCGAAGTTGCGACGATTTAACGGTTCCAATGACAGGAAAGGAAGGCAAAGTAATAAAAAAAAAGATCACACAGGGAAGGGAAAAGTGGGAGAGAGAAAAGCTTGCATTCATTTCCTCAAAATGCGATGCACTAATTTATTGTCCCCGAAACTTGAATTTTCCCCGATCATTCTGCAGAAAACACAGGGGTACCGTCATTCTCCTTTAAACACGGGTACACGTGTGAAATGTTCTACGTCACACCTTGCGAACAGTAAAATTACCACGAGGATTTATTGTAGTATCGAATGAGAGCATTAAGGGATATTTGGAAGTTTTATCCCTATCTGACAAACGCTTTAATCTTGAGACAAACTATATCAACCACTACGAGCAGATATATGAATTGCATGAAAGTGATCAACAGCAGGGTTATGAGTTTAATCACTCCAACCCTACAAATTTAGTATACTGCGACAAACGTGGGGCGGGGGGGGGGGGATCGGAAGAAGAACACTGCCGAATTGCCAACAGATGCTATACGGTTGTGTATTTATATATTGTGTGAAATATTTGGTGTGGATATCTTATGTGTCATGTGAATGTATGTTATATGAGTAATGTTAACAATTAGAAATGTGTACAGTTCTTTAGAAGGGGAAAGTTGTCATAGGCCTGAAAAAGCTCTCGTATTTCATGTGAAGAGTTGCTTGTTTTTATCCTTGTATTGTTGTAATCAATTGACTACAGCGGGAAACTTTACCATTGCAGGTACGGGAGAGGGAAACCCTAGGAATGACAAGTAAACGGAGAAATCGGAGAAGAATCACGGAAAGCGTGGATTAAGAGACAGGGAAATGACGGTGTCAAAAGGGAGCATTCTAGGGAGAGAGACGAATGTCAGAAACGGAAAACCATTACGTAAGATCATACATTTACTGGGTAGTCAAGTCGGTTTTATGGGGAACAAAGAATCTAAGAGACATACGTGTCTGGATACCGGTAAGACGTGCATCCTTGTTGAAGGCCATGTTCGCATGTCGTCACACACCCCCAGAGTTTAAACATGTAGTAAAATTCACATGAGATTGACAAAATATATTTAAAATGTGGGAAATCCCTATATCGAACAAAAAACCCAAATGGCGCCATCTTTAGGCTATACTTTGAAAACGTTTGAAGGTGTGTCCCTATTTAGAAGTTGTGTATTCAGGTCAATGTCCTCGTTAACAGCTCTTTCCAAACATACACATGCTTTTGTCGACTCAGTTGAGGTCGATCCGCCTCGCTTCCTATAACTTTATGATCCCTTATATTTATTGAACCTGCAGACGATATTTGTGCATTTTAGTTGGAAGGAACTCAGCGACACTTCATTTCTTGCGCGGTGACTCTTTATTTTTGGATTGATATTAAAAAAAGTTGGCTATAAAAATGGGAGCAGCGGAGACGAAAAACGAGAAGAGTAAGTATAATGCAGTCATTAGCACGCATTGTTATTCATACTGTGGATACTGTTTTATAAATTTTGAAATAGTTTTGTGCAACCAAGACATATACTGTAAAAAAGTTGGGTAAAAATCTCACCAACACTGGACATGTATGTGAAAATACTGAAATTGGGTAAAGTATGTCTAACAATTGTTGATAAATTGGTTAATCAGGAGGTTAGCTACCACTTTTTGGGTAACCTGCCTCTCAGGTAACCATAAACATCAATTACTGGGCAAACTTTACCCAATTTCAGTATTTTCACATTTTCCCAATGTTGGGGGGAGTTTTTACTCAACTTTTTTTAAATTGTAAGCCTGTTCAAATACGCTACTCGTGAAGACTTTCTCCTTCCCGAAAAGTTTTTACGATGACGTAAATTTCTTTCAGTGATATCAACCTTCAAAAGAAACATTTCCTCTCGTCCCCGGCCCTTTAGGTTTTATCACCCTACCACCAACTTGTCTTGAGGCCGTGCACCTGTTTAGACTTTCTGTACAATTGATACGTAAACGATAAAGGCGACTTTACATACTGTTTAGCTACTGACAAGGTACAGAATCTCGAGACTACTTAGTTGGGGGGGGGGGGGATTTCTCTGGCCACGAGGCGGAGAGGGGGCGTGTATAATCTGGATAATGAAAACAGCACCCACATCAAGGAATAAGTTGATAATATTACCATCAGTAAGATGAGTACAATAAAAACTCGTAGTAGGGGATGGAAATGCTACATAAGTTGATATAATTGTATGCGGGCCATATCACTCTGTTTGTTATGACGAAAGTGACATTCCGCTAAAATCTAGGTGTAGCCAAAGTTTGCCTATAGGTTTAGGTAGAAAAAGGAATTTTCTTGTCTTCTTGGGAAAGATCTTGTGTTCGTTGAACGAGGACATAGTACTGTGAGTAAATTTTCTGGTCTTGGGAATATATTACACTCTTAAAAAAGTTGGGTAAAAAACTTTATTTCTGGGCGCATGTGAAAATGCTGTAATTGGGTAAAGTTTGTCCAATACTTGATGTTTATTGGGTTACCCGAGAGACAGGTTACCCAATTAAGTGGTAGCTAACCTCTTGATAAACCAATTAATCTACAATTATTGGGCAAATTTAACCCAATTTCATTATTTTTTCATACGTGCCCAGTGTTGCTTAGATTTTTACCCCACTTTTTTAGAGTGTATTAAAATTGAAATTTTTCTGCTTTTTCATTTCAGGTCTATTAGTTTCAAACTTATTAAAAATTGGTGAAGCGACGTTACGGATGTTTTATCATAGGTTGCATATAAAAGGCAGTACAAGTCAAAATTTAAAACGTTGCTTCTTGAAAGGGTTCAAAGGAAAATTCATTCTCTAACTTACATCTTCAAGGCAAGCGGCGTATCTGAGATCACTTATGGGGGGGGGGGGGGGGCAAAAGAGCATATTTCCCAGTGAAAACTTTACCAACCCACTCAAGCCCGCAAACAGGCATTTCCGACTGGGGACGAAAACTGGGACATTACTGATCTGTGACCTTGGGGATGGGTCTAAGGGGAGGGGTGTCCCCTCGCGTCCCCTCCCCTTTGCGAAACATTGTAACTTCAGAAGCACGTAGATCGCAAATGGCGCAATATTTGAGTGGATTTCAGCTTGAAAATGAAGACGAAAAGTAGTGGTGACGAATGTTTTACCTCGCATAGTAATTATGAGAAAAATCTTAGTCATCTTTTCATTTAGTAGTTGCTATTGTCCCACTTAGTAACTTTGCCTCATAGTCATACAGTCATATGAGCCTCTGCTTTAGTGAGGATTGTGATTAACAACCGATCGCATTTGTCGAAAAAGAGAGCCTTGCAGGTGGTCTGGTGGAGAAAATAATTGCTAATAATGATGTTATCGCGTTTTCTCGGCAACATAATTGAGAATATCAACAGTGAGCTCGATCGATGTTCGTGTTAGGTTGCATAATAAACATAGCACTACATATATACAGTGAGTACTTCTCCTTAAAATAATACTGATTGCTGCTATGTTACTATGTATGTTGGAGTTAAGCCCTGTTGGGGACCATGGAGGTGAAACTCTGGCATTAATATATAGGTTTTTGTACACACCTTTAAAGCCGAACGCACACGGACGTCAAAAAAAAAAAAAAAAAAAACGCGAAACACGAAACAGAAAACGCGTTTCGTGTTCTCTGACGTCCGTGTGCGTTGGACGAAAACAGAAAACATCGTTTCGCGAAACAAATAGTACTTGTTTCGCGAAACAAGTGTTTCTATCTACCGTGTACGTTGCCTGTTTCGCGTTTCGCGAAGCAAGTTGGGAGTCACAATCAATTAACAGACGAAGATTGGCTCACATGATTACAAAATGGCGACCTACATGGAACCGTCTTGGCGCCCTGATGCAGAAAATTTGTTAGTTGATACCATGTGTGGGTAAACTGGCCATACATGTTCATTGTTCTTTTCCCAGAGTATTCGAACGGGGAAATGAAGGAGAAGGCAGAGAAAAAAATGCTCTCTTCAAAAACATGTCTTTTTCACAGACTTCAGTTCTCATAGCCTACACTACTTTCATGAGAGGTGCTGCCTACCACAGTA
The DNA here is from genome assembly GCA_029531755.1 of Holothuria leucospilota. Classification (NCBI taxonomy): domain Eukaryota; kingdom Metazoa; phylum Echinodermata; class Holothuroidea; order Aspidochirotida; family Holothuriidae; genus Holothuria; species Holothuria leucospilota. The sequence continues at coordinate 3,569,203 of CM055968.1, read as the reverse complement.
TACCAGTTTGCTGTTTAAAATAAAGAAGTGTTGTGTGCTCACTTTTAACAACCCCCTCCCGGCCCGTAGCCAGGAATTCAGATGTACGGATTGAGGCAGGTACAGCACTTCGGGAAATTGACTACGATTGTTTAATATAGCACTTGGCAATCAATTGTTCTAAAGGCGTATATGATGGTCTGTACGGGGCGCCCCGCTCTTCTGGTCCAAATCCCCTTTCTTGCCGTAAGGCGAAATTAAAGTCGCATCTATTGCCAGAAATCCGGGTGCAACTGCTAGTCTTTCTGCGGGAGGAATGCTCCGTCTCATGATTTTGTCTTGCGCGTACGGTTCCTCCCCGACTACTAGTTTTAAGTAAAAGGACGATCATGAACCAGGGGTGGCCGCCAGGATTTGGCCGACACGGGACCAGGCTCCCGTTGGGGGAGGGACCCGTCCAGGCGGGGAGGGACAGCGACCCAAAGCTCTTACCGAGGCGTTATGTTTGCCAGAACAATGTCGTCAAGGGTGAGGAGGATTACAAGGAAACCTTTGCACAATAACATTCCCCTGCAGGGTATATTTTGCATAGCATCCGTATAAAGTGCCAGCCAGTGTGCTGATTTAGCGTTTATCGGGGAAATCTAAATTCTGCAAATGCATAATGCGCAAAGCGTGCGAAAATGTGGGGGTACACATAAAAGAATATATACTCATTTAGTGAAAAACCAACAGTTGGGGTGGCTGACTCCTATCGGTAATTACATACATTATATCGTATCTACCCCGTCTGCCCAATGAAATAGTCAAATTCCCTCAACAAGTTGATTACGGTACGGTACGGCAAACAAAGGAGGACATTAACTAGGGTACGTGATATGGGATGAAATTCCCACGACCTTTACATAAAACTGTTTAGGCTACCTAAACTAAAGATTAATTGCAGCCTCTACTATTAAGCTCTGTGGAATGGACTATGGAAGAAACCGAAACAACGAAAACTCCGATCCAGTGCAAGAAAAGCGCACCGAGAATTATGGGTTCACATTGAAGAAACTGCCCCATTGTGCAGTTGAAAGCAAAACCATCTTGACCGTCGGGGCCTTCATGTACTTTACCATACCGACTATGGCTCTGAATGTGGAAAAGCTCCCTAGTGGGGGACCAACCCCTGACCGGAGACATGGCCCCAAGGGCCAGTGCCACCCCTGCTGGTCGGTGGCTTTTTGGCGTTTTTTCAAGGAGTCTAGCTACCATCTAGGCTACGACGAGCAGCAGCTAGGAAGCTTAGAAAGTTAGCCTCTGAACAGCTGATTTTGTGTTTCGCACTTGTTTTTTGTTTTCGTGTGTGCATTGACCTTTCACCGTGTGCGGGTACACCAACGAAAACGCGAAACAAGTGCGAAACAAACTTGTGTCGTGTTTCGCGTTTTCTGACGCCCGTGTGCGTTCGGCTTAAAGGACCGAAAATTTGTACGCTTCACAAAGGACAAATTTGATGAACAGGCGTGACGCCTGACGGAAATCGCAGTGTTCTAGAACCGAAGACCTAGGAATTTCTGGCAATTAAGGCTTTTGAGTGTCTTTTAGTATACAAAACCTAAAGTCACTAAACCTAATTTGCGTCCCTCTTCCATTTTCAAACGATATTGTAAATTGCTGGAAAACAAGATTGCCCTTATCTGACCTAGGAATAAAATATACTAGGCTGGCCGTTCGCACGTAGCTTAGTACCTTTCGTTTGAAAAAGTGGGCGACTAGGCTACCGTACTGATTCTCTGGAGTACGGTATCAGCAGATCAGTGCTCAGTGTACATACGGTATCACCGGTATGTTATGTTACAGATGAAACGATGGGAATTGCTTAAAAAGAATCGTTAAGAACTTTTGGCTGAAACAATCAAACGGAAATTCATCAGAATGGAATGTATTTAACTTGTAACTCTCACGGACTTTAGAAAAAGAGGCAGAACTTTCAGTCTCTCTGATCTGAAGCTAAATAATCTCCTTCCCTTTCACTTATTTTCTTTCCCTTTGTCTCCCTTTCTCCCTTTCTTTTTTCCTTAATTTGCGCTTTTTTCAACCCGGTGGTTTGAGCTGATCTTCCCGGTCGAAACCGTCGGGGGAGTACTTTGCCCCCCTGCCCCCCCCCCCGCAGATACGCTACTGTAATCAAAGCATATTTGAATACAGAGATATAAAATGATAATATTACTCGTTCTATTAAATAAAGGCATGCTCATTAACCTTTAATATTTAAGTACAAACAATTGACTTTCGTTTAAGAAAACTGAGTACTCTTTTCCAACCAGTATGTATATTTTCCTAAGACAACATATATTTTTCTGTTTCACTTGAAGATTTTGTGGTGCGTTGTTTCTCACGCTTTGTCTGTCTAACAGAGTTGAATTTACATCATATGCTAAATTCGACATTATTCACTTCAGAAGGATATCATATTATTGGCACGTACCACCAAATTCACAGGACATATATTTCTCTACTCGGAAAAAAATCAAGTATTTAATATATTGAACATGAAATGGTATAATGATCAAATTGACGCATCTGGCTCCGCGACGTCTCTTTTAGAAGTGCATGTACTTTATCGGAAGTTTTTTCGTTTTGTACGATACTTGAAAACAGATTATAATTATAAACTGTCATTTCTACAAGGTTAATGTGAATGCAACACATTTTTTTACTTTCAATGACATATATTCAAGTGCACCTTCCGGAAGAAATTAAAGCCATGATTTGAATTTTAACTGTTTCTTCTATGTTTCCTCTATTTGTCACTCTCCAGCTGGCCATGAATCCAATTCTAAATAAGGTAATCTTATAGCAGGCTCAGTCGTTGGTAACATATGAAGCGAAAATAAAGGCCTATTTCTCCGATTTAGTTTATTTTTTTTCCTGTGTCATTTGGATCCGCTCATCAAAACCTTGTTGGTTTTTTGCAGATCAAACTGCAGTAGACGAAACAAACGGTTTATCCGTTGAGGAGAAAAATCTAATCCGGTCATCATGGGAACAGATTATGAAAAACAAAAGGAAGGTTGGAGTCGATGTTTTTGTAAGGTGAACTACTTATGCACTTTTAATTACGATTCTTACTTTGTAAGTAGTTACATTCTAAGGATGGAACACTTCCTAGCATGGAAAGAACATCAGTTTGCATATGTTTTAACAGCCGTTCACTCTAATCAGTGGGCACATTTTTGGTATTTCGCAGATCAACGGTTGGAAACGATGTTTTCCAAAATTAAGAATCATTGGTACAATGTAATAGAATACGCTTCCGCAACGTTAAATAATACAACGTTAAGTGGAAATAAGATCGAGACGTGGTATGAAAAAGAATCAAGAACTAATATGAACGTTAGGCTGCACGCATGCATGAAAAGTGAATTTATGACAATACATCCACTATTCAATAAAAGCTATTTATAGCTATTCGATTGAGACTTCACCAGTCTGTTCTGCTCTGATTGGCCTGTTCCGGCATGGTGAATTATCTGATTGGTTGAAGGAATTGAGACATGTATGGCAATATTACAAGGTCGTCCCGATTACAGCCTTGTATAGTAACCTTTCGTCTACTCTTCGCAGTTTGACTTTCTCAGGACAATCGACAATACGACAATTGACTAGAAAAAATAATTTTCAAACTCTTGCTAAGTTGCAAACTTAAGTAGGGCCTAACCTATCTATTTGAGCTTACTTGGCAATTGCAAAAACGAACAGTAATTTTCTTTGGTACCAGATTAGTAGGTCGTTTTGTTTCCTTGTAATTTCAATTAACTTCGAAACTAAAAAAGCTTCGACAAGAAAGCTTTTGCTACTCATTATTTGCCGGATAAAAGCTAAAAACTGATTACTCGTAATCTATTATACACATGAACGCTCACCCACGCTAGCACATACACACACACAATGGCCAAATTCTTGAAGCATCTCGCTTTTGCACACGTTACGCCCCTCTCTATCAAAGTAGCAACAGCAGTAGAAAGGACTTCTCCGGTTTTATCCGGTGGACCTTCGCATTCTTGGTCTTAAAGACTAATTAACATGACGAACGACGTGGCCTTAACGCTCACAATATATCGATGGGATCGTCGCGATCCTCGTCATCTCACGCGGTACTGGTCTCGTTGCGCCCTACATACGGCCCACACCGATAGAAAACTACAGATAAAGAAACCTAATATCTTATACCTTTTTCAAAATTAATATCCAGGAATGAAAATACACCATTCTTTTCCAAGTGCTTGGTGAAATGGACAGCAATGCGCTGTTGTTTAGGCAATCTAAAAAATATTCATGTTCCTTTTGATCATGTCACTACACATTAATCGTTTCATCAACATAGCCTCACAGCTTCTAGCCTGTGTAGTGCCTCTGTGGTTCCCCCCTCCCTTGGGCTGCCCCCTCCCTTCGTTTTTTTTTCGTAGTGATGAGCTGAACGAAAAGACTTCGTCCTCTCCGCGGGCTACACAGCTTCAAGAACTGCTAATCAGCGGCATATTTGTAAAAGTATAAATAATACTTAATACAATTTGTCTCCATTTAACACTGGTCCAATCGTCGCCATCCAGTTTGTCACTCTTCAATATTTTGGTAAAATAATGTAAATACGTCCTGAGCACTCACGTCAACATTTTGCCGATGCTTCTTCATTCACAAAATAGTTTCAAATTGTAAAGAATTTTGATACCCTGCTAACTGTAAAGTTTTGTTTAGCTTCATTGCAATTTTCCATATACTGATATATGAAAGTTTTCCTGGATAATGCAATGAAGAACTGCTTGTTCTGAAATTACTGATTGTGGATATGATATGGTTCTTTTCAAGCTGCCTTTTGGGAAGGGTGCTAAGTTAAACTACAGATGATAAGGGACAATAAAATGACAATGATTAACATTTCATATTTTCAATTTTGCCATTTTATTAAAGACTATTCACCAACTACCCAAAATCAAAGGAATTGTTTGAACAGCTTCGCGATATCCCGACTGAAGACCTCCGTAACCACAAAAAGATGAAAGCTCATGCCCTGAGAGTGATGGCTTCCTTGAACTCAGTGGTAGAAAGTCTGGATGACCTTGAGATCCTCGGAGAAATGCTGCAAAATGTAGGGAGGACTCACGTTCTCCACCACGTTGAAAAACACTACTATGATGTGAGTATTAATTTACATTAATGAAGTAGATAATGCAAAAAGGTAACCTGGATTTATGAGTAAACAGCAATGTTATTATTCATTCGTTTCTGCCAAATTGCCTGCTTGTAATGAGTGTCCTCGATCAAGACACAGTGAATTTTGTAAGTTAAAGGGAAAATGCAGTCCCCCCCCCCTCCCATTTTGAATTAGTGTACCCCGTCATCCTAATTCAGGAATGGCTCCGATCAATCATGTGACACTATTTTTTTTTTTACTTATTTGCTGAATTCATGCTGAATAACGCCCTGGCTTAGCTTCCATATGCAATGTTTTTATACAGAAACATAATGAGAGATAGTCGTGAGCAAAGTACGAGGAGATTTGTAAAATTTAGCAAATTTTTGAAAATAAACTTTGGGCGACTGTCATCTACCTTTAAGGCAGTGATTAGATCTAGGGTACATGGTGCGAACTAGGTACGTTCTTTCACAGCAGTTGAGTTGGGAACCGTAACTGGTTCTTCACGTCGATAATTATGCAATTGTATGTAAATATCTACACTCTAAAAAGGTCAGGTTCAAATTGAACCAAAAACGGATCAAATGGGCGCTGAACCGGAAAAGGATCAAAACTTTGACTAGTTTCGGTTGAAAATTAACCAATTGGGTTCAAAAAGAACCAAATCAGTGCCCATTTGATTGGAATCGGTTCAACTTTGGACCGGACGTTTTTAGAGTGTAGATATATCTGTCATATTCAAGTTGGTGAGAGACAGCATTTTACGTCGACTATAGTTAAAGTAATATCATTGCAACAACAGGTTGGGTGAGTTTGGGTGAGTTTATTTATTTTGGGCAGGGAGTTGCTATAGCAACTCCCTGCTTTAGGTTGCGTTTTCCATGCCGTCTTATATCGCTAGAACTCATTGCCAAAATTGCGTTTAACAAACCTTTCTCGTCTCATAAATTTGATAATGTGCTCAAAACTTTGCGCACAGACGTTATGGAAAACAGTATGCGTTTTGGGGAAGCAGTTTCAATTTAACCTTAATTGATGGGTAATTGGGTTTGGAAGGAACGCATTTTATGTTATTAAAACATGAAGAATTGGCCGTTCTCATTTGGTTTATATACTTGCTAGGAATCTATTCGGAAGATGTTTTTTTTATTTGACCACATAATTGTGAAGTAAATGCGAAATACAAATAACTTATTTTTCGTTCAACTTTTCAAAGCTAAGGATTGTGAAGAACGCGAAAGTTTATTTGGGGTTACATGGGTACACTCAAAATACGTCCGGTTAAGATTTAAACCACATCCGTTCAAATGGGCACTGAACCGAAACCTGGTCAAATATTTGACTAGATTTGGTTCCTTTTGGATAGAGAATGGTTAGTATTTTTGAACCGAAACTAGTTAAATATTTGATCCTTTTCGGTTAAGTGCCTATTTGATCCGTTTTCGATCCAATTTGAACCGGACGTTTTAAGCGTGTACAAGAGGGTCAAGCAACGACAATTTCGCGATGAAGCCTTATAGTCAATTTGAGAAAAAGTTGGACTGTTTATTCGTGTTCACATCGGTAACAGGAGGGACAGCTTTCTGGTTCCCGCGTGGTTAATTTGGCCATGGAGCTAATGGTTTGGCCATTTCGTAAAAGAAGAGTGACTATATTCGTAGGTCCAGTTAGATGCCAAATGTAGTTATTGCATGGCGTTTTCAACAATGCATGGTCGTCTGTACAGCCAGGCTGGAATTATTTATTCGTTGAACACTGTGCTCTGTGCAAGCTAAGCTCATTACTGCATAATAAGATACCAGGCCGAGTCATAAGACAAATTACTTATGTATGATATCCTACCAACAGTACACCGCCGGCAATGGTACTTGGCCAGCCTTGTCAACGTTGAACTTTACACCATCGGAGCTCTATGTTTTAGTTGGTCTAATTTACACTCATTCATTAAAAGAAGCAAATACGTAGTGGTTTCGCTGAGCAATGGTACTTTATTCACTATTTGTATTTCAGAGCTTGGCGGTAGTCCTGTTGGAAGCATTTGAAGACGAACTCAAGGATAAATTCAACCAGAAAACCAGAAACGCCTGGACGAAAGCCTATGGTGCTATGGAGAAAGTAATAGTTGAGGCATATGGTGATGCGTAGACGAATGCAAAACGAACCCTGGTGGACAAGGAATTGTAGATGACTGAGGCCACCATGGATTGAGCCCGCACACCTATAGATTGTAACTAATTCATTTAATCAATTACGGTACACTTTTTGGTGATTCTTGGGTTTTTGTTTGATTCATGAAATTGACGAAATGTTCAAAATCGGTGATATTGTGACAGATCGATGTGTGGGTTGTGTTAACACACGTCAAGAGGCTTTTTTGTTGGTGTTATGGTGGATTTGTTGATATTCTTCTTGGTAATTGCGAGAATCTTTTTACGAATTTATTATTTTTAGCAAAAAGATAAGCTAACTGTAGGTACCTCTTCTATTTTTAATGACGTACAGTTCATTTATTCCTATAATATCGTAAAGGCGGAAATCAGCTTTGAAAATTTGATGGATAAATACTAAGCTTTTTGCTCCAGAATCCAATTTTCGCGGCGCATCAATTGCATCCATGATTTTACGTAAACAACCCTGTTCAAATTTGAAAACCTTGCTTGTTTTTGTATGGCCAATTAAGGGAGAAAAACACCTCCCTGGCGTGTTAATGCAAGTCCAAGAAAGACTCGGACTTCTCCAGTTGTAAGCCCGTAGAAAGTTTTTTCATCAGTTGACCAGTGACGTCTGCAAACTAGTTGATGCACAAAGACACTAGCAATTCTATCACGGGTTTTCTATTTTCTAAGACTGTTGTTATTATGCACTTCGTAGACTTTATCATCAGGGCATCATTAAGTTTTTACTTGCCATCTGTTGTATATATCGGGCATTTGCGACTGATTCACCCATAAATTCTTAGTTTCTTTGCATACATACCGTTTCGATGTTCTTTTAAAATTAATACACAATTTTTACAGATCGTTTACCTTAGGTACACGACTCAGTAACTATATATGTACGGGGTTGTATAGGTTTTTAAAACTGTACATAAATATTTTAGAATTTAATGATTTAAACTGTGGTGATCGTAACTAAAATTTGATTATGTAGGTTGTACATAGATTTTAACATATATCATTGTTTTATGGAGTTGGTAAGATATTTTGGTGTTTAGATTGAATTTTCCGGTTTCGCATAAGCCATTTTGCAAGTACAGTCAATGTTTAAAGCACCTAACCGAAAAAGAGGCATTAATGAAAAATTTGCATGCAACTTTCAAGAAGATTTTTCGAGGAGTTACCACTTCAAATTATCAAATTTTCTTACGAGAATGAACTGGAAGGAAGCAAGTTATATATATATATATATATTTATATATATATTTATATATATATATATATATATATATATATATATATATATATATATATATATATATATATATATATATATATATATATATATATATATGGGATTGCGAATTTACTCTTACTTAATGTAGGTTCATGTAAAATTCTTCGCATTTTATACAATCACAACGAATGCATCGGATTTTGGATAGGAAACTTAGACGTTCATTTAAAAGAAATCTAACCACACCTCAAACATTTTCCCGAAATAGAGCCCAAATTTCCTGCAATTTTGTATAGTTCCTCTAATGTTCAAGACCGCTTCCAGCATGTAGTAGTTTCTTAACAGGTGCCAATACAAACAAAAGTAAAATAGAGATACATCTTACGTACTGTCCTTCCCGAACTGTACCGGAAGATCGTCAAAATTTGCCGAATTACAAAAATTTGGAGAAAAAGTGTTGTCTATTTCTCCTCCCGTACACCAACGTCATCAGTATACGTGAAACAGAAGAGATGGGTCGGGAAATTCAATTCCTTCATACACGTGTACTTTCATAATAACAAAGTTCAAAGTGAGTACAAAGTAATGAATCAGCCGTGCACTCTGCTAATGGGCCATCTTTAACTTACACAGTGGTACTACGGTTTCCTTTAATAAACGGTCTATATATATGGGATCATCATACCGGCTGTGTTGTTCATTGCATGAGTCGTGTATGTACATTCATTCTTTCGAGAGTTATGGATGCAGGATTAAAACAAGCTAGAGTTGCAGGCGCATGAACGCAGAGGTACCTTTCCCGAAAAAGTTATCCGACACAAATTTTGAACCAAGTTATTCTGACGGGTAAAATGTGTAAAATGATGTATAAAATGAATGCTAGGTAAAATTCGAGTTCACTACAAACTGTGCAAACTTCACCGGAATTTAAAGGAATATTTTCATGAAATTTTGAAATAATTTTTCATCACATGCCCTTCAAATCCTACCTCAATAGCTTGTTCATAACTCCAGATATTCCTATTGTCAAAAATGGACTTCCAGTTGCTTCAAGGTTACAAAATATTATGTAACACTGGCAGATTGCTTCTTAATTCTTTTATTTATTCTTTGAAATTGAAGTGTTTAATTTGACCTTAAACTTTGACATCAGTGAAACATTGAATAACATTCATTTTAGATTAAAGTAAAAATTTTGTGGAAATAAAGGGTACTACTCTAAAAGTGTCTACATACCGTTTTTCTTTAACACGTGTCAAGATTGAAAAGAAATAGACCTCCCCGTCAGGCCCCCCCCCCCAGATTTTTTGAGTCCGTGAACAAATACAGCACCATTTTGCATCTAGACACCACTGAAAACCGGAAAAATTTCCAAAGGGAAGGGGACACCCTTAGACCCCTACATCAGGACAGTGATCTATGTCCTACTTGCTAGAAAATAAATGTGGTAACCCTAGGTTGGAGACAAATGGTATGATCTAGGGGATGTGTAATTGAGTAGTGGACATGTAGCCTATGGACAGGGTGATGGACAAATCTAACAGAGATATACTAGAAGGTGAATATGGGAGAATTGCAGGCAGAATAAATGAAAAGGGATGCATAATTCAGTATGATTCTTGTATTATCTCAGCTCAATATGATATCCACGGCCGTACACAGCGGGGGGCGGGCAATTACCCCCAGAAATTTTCAAAGTGCACCGTTTCCAATTTTGAGAATATACAGAGAAAACGCAGTAAAAATATAAGAAATAGCTGTGATCGTAATGATAGAACTTAAACAATTTCAAATAGGCAGATCAATATTTTCATGCCTATATCTGTACACATCACCAATCATTTACAGCTCTATTAGGATGTAGTTCTAGCCTACTTTTCTAAAATTCTCGCGCTACGCGCGATTATGCATAGTTACAATGTTGGTGTTGTTGCTATAGGTAGCTTCAATCATCAATGGCTTAAAAACGTTTTTAAACCGTGCCAGTTTGGTCATGAAAAAGTTTCATAACCAATAACACACCCTCCCCTCCCATAAACCCTTCCCACAACGGAGTTCAATGGCTGAAGTCATGCTTCACATCATATCCACCACGCTCTCAAAAATGACTTTTGCCGCACCTATTCACAACTACTTTTCGTTTTCCTTTTAAAGCTGAAATCCCTCAAATATTGCACCATTTGATATCTATACGTCCTCCTGAAATTACAAATTTTCGCCAAGGGGGAGGGAGACACCCGTTCCCTTTAGTCCCCTCCCCCAGGCCACAGATCAGTAATACCCACTTTTTGCACCGTAGGAAAAAAGTGTTTGTGCGGCCTTGTGTATTACCATTTTTCATGGATTGATTTTTTCCCATTATTTGAGAAACGACAGATATGAGATTCGCATTTCAAGGCTGGGTACATGCAGCTTAAAACACGTGGGAAGTGCCGTTTCCGGCCATCTGGAGGGTTTGTAAAGCCAAAAATTTTCTTGAACGCTCCGCGCCAACTGATGGTGGCGCTCCGCTTAGATAGTCTTGACAAGCCTGACCCTCGGCGGTGTCGCCCCCCCCCCCCATTTGTTTCCTAGGCCCCCCTAAAAATTTCATCCTAGCTACGCCCCTGCTTCTGTGCGTATCCTACCGGTGCACAAATCATTTGTCTGTATTTGTTGGTGTAAGTTGTAATGATACGCGCTTACCTCCATCGGCGGGGGACCACTATCTGTTATGTGACTGCATACGCATAATGTATATACAAAAGACGTTCAGTAAGTCTGCCTGAATGACATCAGATTTCACATTTCCTATAATGCAATGCACTGCTGTGAATTGAATATTTTCTTTAAATATTCGTAACTTCTAAACACATCATGCTGTTGAGATGGGAATTACACCCACCAAGAGAGAAAAACGTTCCCTGATTTATGAAACTCTCCTATTTTGTCAACCGAATATCCCTTTAACCAACCACCAAGGGGGAACTTAAAGCATCTTGCCCCTAAAATGTGTGTCAAAACACAAAAAACTTAAAGAAACGGATCGGACAATTTGTGATAATATTTAACCAGTTTCCCTTTCCCTTAAAGGCTTTCTAATCTCACCCAGATAGTAAAAAATTCTCCCTACTAACATGGGCGTCCGCAGAAAAAATTCAAGGGGGGCAAAATTTTTTAGGGTGACCCAACTTTTTTCATGGGAAATATTTTACTCCCACCATGTTTTTAGATGCTACTTCACACAGTATTAACAAAGGCGTAACCAGGAACTTGTCAAGAGGGGGGGGGGCGAAGCCCAGGACAGACTCTCAGCGCTCCGCGCCACCATGGGTTGGCGCGGAGCGCAAGAAAATTTTGGCCCCAAATGCTTCCCAGATCTCTGGAAATGGCACTTTCAAGGCCTATTTACCTCACATAAAAAGGGGGAACACTTGCCTTGCAATATCGTAAATATAAACTTGAAAAAATACCAAAAATATCCTGGGGGGGGGGGGGGCTACTGGGGCCTGAGTGTTGACATTTTTATTCAGTTCCTCTTTTGAGAGTAGAAATTCACACTGAGTGAACTATCAAGAAATGTTGATGTTATATTTTCTTCGTTTTTTCTTTATTTTTTTTTCATTTGTTTCAAGTTTTTGATTTTCCAGGGGGAAAGTGCCCCCTTGCCCCCCTCCGGACGCCCATGCCTACTAAATTTTCTTCTACCCCCTTCTCTAATTTAACAAAAAAAAACCTGTCTAGTTGCCTCCAAGACAGAGCTACAGTAGAATGCACTGAGTTTCAATTGCACGAGGCCGTAGTGACACACAGAGGTGTGTGGGCTTAATTGGGAACACCAAGCCATCGTAGATCAACTAGACAGAGTGGAGCTATATTTTTTGAATGAATGCCAATCAAAGTGCAGTCATCAACTGTATTTACAACTATAGGGCTATTCCTAAATAAGTTTAGACAGGGAGTTGCTAGCAACTTTAAAGAACAAACAATATCAGGATCTCACAACATTTACAGGTGGTTTTAAACCCGTAAGTTGACACATCTTTGATTTTTTTTTAAAAACTCAAGGGATCTCTTGAAACTCACTAATCTTAATAACTTAGAGATCTGAAAATTTTAAAAAGTAATAAAAGATTAGGTTCTGAGCGTTACAGTATGGCATGGTGGCTCGGCTAAAATTCGGCCCGTATGGATTCGAGAAGGCGTCAGAACATGTCAGTCAATTGGCGTCTCAGAAAACGCATAATACGTCACGTGAAGGATAATAACATCGGTAGTTCGGGACACCATATTATAGGTTTATTTCATCACGGCGATAATTTGAACTCTGCCCCTCTCATACATATTTATACTTCTCAACAGAGGTATATTGCACCCTCACTTGTTTTATAAATGCACTCATTGTTTTACGGAGATACCTTACGGCATATTATGTGCTCCCACCAAGGAGTTGCCTCTAGTGTCAACTCCCTGCTCCCAGATCGCATATGAAGAAAATAAGGGAGACAAATAGGGACACAGGTGAACTTATTGACTGATGAACCAAGGGACGCCATACAAATCCTCGCGGAGCTCTGGGCAGGTACTAAGAGGTTGGAGGGCGCAGTACCCGTAAAATTGAGGTGTTTACGTATTTCTGGAAACCAGATAGGGGCTTTCCATTGAAAATTACAGTGTGTTTTATAGCAGGAGTGGGGAACTTCCCACCCGTGGGCCGTATGGGGCCCTCGAGACACTCTGATCCGGCAGGGAGGCAGTTTGCAAATTTAATATTAGAAACATATATAATTAGTAATAACTTGTCTACCCCCTCCCCCCTTAATTTTATCACCATCTTCAGCAAAGTAAGGGTAGATTCTCGAACTACCACTATTATTGTTTCATCCAATGAGCTAGGGAGCTCATTTGTAGTAAACTCGGTACAGCCCACACAGTATACACAATGTAGCATGAGCTGTATGTAAAGTGTCTTTAGGTGCAGAACCGTAGTACTGTACTATGGGAGGTACAAAAGCGCAGCTTTAAATAGGAATGTCCTGACACGTTTATAGAAGGGAGCTTGATGAGCCACATTCCTCTGTAGGAACTTAGTTCCGGTGGATTCCAGGGTCAGAACCCCTCGCCCTCTCCAAAGTGGGTTGAAAATGAAGAAAAGGATAACTTTTGCGATTTAAACCAAAGAAAAAGCATTAATACTAAAATACCTTCAAAATCGCCGCCATTTTCGGCTAGCTTCGCTCGCAATTTTTACGGCTGTTTGTTCATTATTACCGTACATACATCGTCAAATTGACCAGCCGATAGTCTTAGGTTAAAGTTGTGAAAACAAATGGTCAAGTTGTAACGCTTGTATTCTGTTCAGCCTAGCCCACCCAGTGCCATTTTAATATAGGGTATAGGTTCAATTTAATCCCCACAAGTTGGTAGGTATTCTAGAGCTTCCGGGTGTTTCCCCGTAACTCAAAAAGGCCCTGAAGGGCAACTGGGCCCACGTCTAACACAAGATGGATTTTCCGTTCCCTCGACATGGCCCTGCGGCGCCGTTGATCCGCGAGTTGTACTATGACAATCGATATGGCTCTTCATAGGAAAAAGGTTCCCCACCCTTGCTTTAAGGTTCTATTGAGAGGGTCATAAAACGAAACCACCCCCTTCAGAAAATGCTCTTACCATGCAGGTGTTCTGTAACTGTAAAAGTTTTTTAATAGGCTATTATGACTTGCAACTTGTATTGCATATAATCACCGTTTTCCTAGTTTAAGTAAACTGGAAAGTTTTCAAACAGTCAGGGATCGTTTGACCTTCCAAACAGGCCACAAAGCTATGCGATGGCAACAGTAGGATCTATGGCTGTATGGGAGGACCTGTACATATATGCGCATATGAGATCGATGCATATTATATCTTCCAAGCACTGCAGTGCACCCAATGTCCCCTTGCTACTAACATGCAGTAAGCACAAGCAGTTTGAGAACAACGGGGGCAGGGAGGGGCAGCCGCCCCTCCCTACACGGACCAGGGGGCCCAAAATGAAGGTAAACGAAAAAAACAAAAATAGAAAAAAGATAGGAAGACAAAGTCGATAGATTGTCGTAGGCCTAAATGAATTCCTTGCTAAATACTACATGTTGGCCATATTCAGCCTTCAGAATTCAAGCAAGTATTTCAGTCTTTATAATCCAACTTTAAGCATGTTGTCGTGGATTCGAGTTTAGCTCGGGAGTTGGAAGCTGGTACTAGTTTTGGGCTGTATTTTTCTTGCTCCTATAAGTTAATCATAGATGCAAAAATGTTCTCTTGTCGCAAGAGAATGACACCGCGAGCTAGACCTTAATTAAGAGTGTTGCTGAGTTCCTACATTGGGATGATCGAACAAACAGGTAGTCCGGGCCCCGGACTCTGGGGGCGCAGGTTGAGGCACTTGAACCCCCTGCAAACAACCCTTGTGACACCACTGAGCACAAGTTTTAGACTTGTTCCATCTTACATGCATGTAGCAGTTCAATTGGTCATCCTGCGAATTATCTCCCACTGGATACATGAACCTAAAAGTACACCCAAATAGATTTACGTTGCTGAAGACGTACAAGACTTAGTGAGAAATCATCGGACAGCCCTTGCTATCTTACACTGTACAACAGGCGCGTAGCCACGGGGGCACAGGGGGACACGTACCCCCCCCCCCAACAAAAAAAATTCAGTTAAAGGTCTTGCACTGAAGGAGGAAAAATTTATTACGAGACCAGCCTTTTTGGAATACAAATATAAGAAGAAAAAATGGAAAACTTGGCACCATTTTGCATCTAGAGTCCTTAAAATAGGCAAAAATTTTCAAATTTCCCCTTAAACCCCTCCCCCAGGCCGGCGAAACTCCAGCGTCGATGTGCCACCCCAAACTGGTTAGTCTGGCTACGGGCCTTCTGTACAAGCAAGATCCATCTGGAGCATGGAGGTGTTACTCCAATAACAACTCTCTGTTTGGAGGCTGAGCGGCTTCAACAAAGCCTAAACATTGCAAGCCTTAGTATTTTGTAAAGAAGTAAGCGTGAAAGAAAGACTATCCTACAGCTCAATACCCCCACACAGCTAGTATCAATAGAGACCATTCACTTCATTCGTGAAAACCAGTTCACGAATCCTCTTCGAAAATATAGGCCTACTGTGTAATTTCCCCTGTCACGTACCTCACGTACCTCAGTAATTACATGTGAGAAGCTCTTTAAGGTGCTCGATTTATGTTGGGACGAGTGTTTCCTGAATATACCAATTGGCATGTATGTATCTGTTTCTTGTCAGTTTTTTGCTCCTAAATACATTCGCATACCTTAACTCTTAACTTTGAACTTTTGCTTTTGTATATTTGTTTAACTGTTTTAACTTTCATCATCATATATTCGCCTTTTCTTCGCCAGTAACGCTTCTTTTCTATCGTTTTTTCGGTTTAGTTTTTTGAAAAAGTTTATAATACGAAGTTACCGGAGGTTCCGAAACTTAAGAGTTTTCACGCTTTGCGCACAAATATTTTACGCCACTCAGGACGTAAAATGAACGGTGTTTCATACCCTGAGGATCAGACTCGGTGGAGGCGTTGGGCCACTCAGGGCGTAAAACGAATATGGTGCTCCATACCCCGGGGGAACAAATTCGGTGGAGATTTGATCGCTCTCTAAGATTCGGACTTTCAGGACGGCTTCATGGCCCAAAAAGTTAAGACAGCCACACGTTAAGCAGGTCTTGGTTCGTGTCCCAGTGGAGCTTATCACTTTATATATATATACATATTTTCCGTGGGTATGAGGTTGGGAAGCTCCATCACTTCATGAGTGGTTTCAAATACGGAGAATGTATACTTTTTCATTCTTGAATTACCTAGTGGGTAAACTGGGGGCGCGAGACTTGTGGCGGGCTTTATTTCTTTTATTTATTTCATTCATTTGCCATTCCTAACCTCCTTAGACACAGCTGTATCTAAGTTCTCATTCATTAATCATAATTTCATGGTTGATAGTAATAAGGTAATCACACTCGGGTCCATAAAGATCTCTGCTGCCAATACGAAAAACACGCATGTTTTACCCACACAGATATACACGGAAAGTAACCCTTTCAGCGCTCTTTATGAGCTAATGCTACTACTAGTCAGGGTTTTTAGTGTTTGGTCAATTACAGCTGTCAGGTGTGTACAAAGCCTACAGTTGTATCCTAAAACCTCCCTGGTTGTATAATTCAGAGAAATATGCAAATTATTGTAAATGCAGGCAGGCTAGATGTAATTGCGTGCATCAGTGTCGTTTCGTGTATTTAATCGTAGCTTGACATCTGTTAAATAGTAGTAACTCTGCCATCAAAAGTTAACCAAAATGCAGCAACTGCAGGTTTCTAGATCGCACCCGGGCAGATTCAGACATCTTGTGCAGTATACACCGGATTTACCAACAGAGTCAAAAGAGACAACAGACTATAGGCCTACCTTTTGTGTATAGTTTGTGCGTATAGTTGCGTATATTGGAGTCGCCGACAGGCGCGGCTGTAGGGGGTCTATGGGGCTGTCCCTCGCCTCGAAAAAAAAAAAATCAAATGAGAAAAAGAAAGTAAAACGAAAGGCAGAAGAAAAGAAGAGCAAAAAATTAATCAAATTTTCTAAAAGCGTATTCCAAATATAACTTTCTGCTGCATGGGTTGGGTGGAGCTTCTAGTTAAAAACATCTCTTTTGAAACTCCATTTAAGTGGTTGACGAGGAGAAAACAGGCGATTGACTGAGCAATGATGCTTGTCTACTGATCTATGGTCGTGGCCATAGTGATATAAGATAGCTGCATTGAGCTGTAGCAACACATTTCTGTTAAAGGGTGGGAAAATTCTGCAATTCTAGGGGATTGAGATACCAGATTATCGCTTTACAGGCCTTGTAGGATAATTAAAGACGCCAGACTGACAAGGGGACGCGCTATCGTGCGCAATGGCGCCGGCAAGGGGGCAGGGGGCGTGTCCCTCCAATCGATTTCTTAATTTTTTAAGATGAATTCAAAAGGCATAATTTAAGCTAGAAATTTCTGCAAGAGGTAGGGAGAGGTGTTTTCGACTGAGTGATGGATTTATTTTGAAAATTTTCTATCAAAAATCAAATCTATCAAAACTTTGTCAAATCCTCTGCAATCCACCAAAATTTTTGTCTCATTGATGAGCTTATTATCAATACGGTGTCATACATACTCGCATTATTCATCGATGAGGGCTGTACAATTAAGCCATTATTCGTGTGCATAGACATGATAACAGACGAGCACATCATTGTAAAACTGTGAAGCAAGACGTTTCCTTTCGCCTTCTTTTACTCTTGGGAAGACATTTTACGTAAAATGAAATCAAATTGACGAATTACTATAGGTAGCAGACTCGCATCCTTATTGGCAGACACATTTTGGGGGAGGGGGGAGGGCTGTGGATAGTTTCTCGGTGTAGAGTTTGTACTTTCATGCTTGTAACTAGTTTTGTCATAGAAATGATTTTAAATGCAGAATTTAAGCCCGCTTCGCGCGCATTCGACATGGTTGGAGCTCTATATCTTATGACCATAATTTAGGGCAATAACACGGCTGAATATTATTCTGACCAAAATAAATTTCCGAACATTAGAGGTACATCTCCAAACTCTGTAGTGACCGCGCATCAAGAGGGGATCATAGAGCAATCTAACATCATGAGTAGCCTATGGTAACACTTGTCAGGTTTGTAGTATGATGTGAAAGAATGGAAGAATGTATTGTCGTTAGACATTTTTCAAAGCATTTTCAAGGCCCGCTTTATTGGTATAGATAGTGCATGTTATCGTTATGTCGTTACATGTACATAGTTCTAAATCCACGACCCTTTGCGTATCCCAGGGAGGTGATATTAGCTACTTGATTATTCCTACTCAATTTCGCTTTCGTCTGAAATTCTAATTACTCATGTTAGTGTCGCCATTTTGTAATTGCCCAGAGCTTCCTAATGCCGGTCTCATGGTACCAGCCTTAGGGAAGTCCCATGCAACAATGAAAAGATCACTAAATAATGAGTGGTTCTAAACATGTCATCACTTGCAAAGTTTTGCCAAAGATAGCACCATTTTGCATTTAAGTCACCTCACATAAACAAACAATTCTCGAGAGTGGGGAGGGGGAGAGGAAGTTGCTACCCCTCAACACTTTTACCCATCATAAGAACAATTCACTAAATTATTAGAGTTTCTCAACATGTATGATCAGTTCGAAGCTTTGCTAAAGACAGCGCAATTTTGTTAAGGCACCTTAAATGAGCAAAACATTCTCAAGACGGGGAGGGACACCCCTCCCCATAGATCCCTACCCCCACGTATGAACGATGTTACAAAGGAAGGATCTGCGCCGGTTAAAAACTATCGTAGGTATGCATATGGGCGCTTTACACCAGAGCTGCTGACTTGCACTTATTGACTTGGGCTCGAGTCTGACTCGAGTCACTATTTTCCTGACTTGTGACTTGACTTGCAATTTTCGTATTTACCTGTGACTTGACTCGGACTTGCATTGATTTACTTGTGACTTGACTTGGACTTGCAACAAATGACTTGTGGCCAACGCAAGTCAGAAGCATTATTTAGATGGCCAATTTTGGTTTAAACTAACTCGCTCCCGATCCCCTTCTCACGCTGCCGTGGCATGCCCAGACCGCAAAGGTGTACGCGACATGTACCTACTCAAACCACTACACAGTACTCACATTATACCATAACGTACGTACGCAACAAGCGCTAGCCGGTTATGCATAATTGCTACTGTACCAGAGGTAGGCCTAATATTTTTCCTGCATGCAACTAGTAGTAAAGTTTGGGGCGATAAGTGTTGGTTTCGGAAACAGAATTTAAAGGGTCGGGTGTTCGGTAAATAAGTGCCAATGTCACGAAGGCACTTTTTTTAGTCCTTAGCTTTGACGTGAGGTGAAAATGGAACCTAAAATCCAATGATGGTGTGGATTCTTACAGTAGTTAGGTTTAGGTGAGAGATGTTAACATCAGTCCTCGAAACTAATTTCGGAAACAATTTTTAGATACATATTTCTCTGAGTAATTGCGCCGAATTAGGTTCCTCTAAAAGAGTTGACTAGTTCTCGTTGAAGTCATGGCGAAAGAGACGCAAATGTCGTAAAGTCTCACCTTTACTAGAGCCCTTGAAACAACTTGAACTTTCGGGGTGGCAAGAGTTACGTGATAAATATTGGAAAGTTTCGCTTGATTTCGAGTAAGGTACAGATGTCAAGGTAATATGGTCAGTCCAGTAACCGAAGGGGGCCCCTGCTCCTTGGCTTGTCCCCTTGCTCTGCGGGCATAGCCAGGCCCCTGTGCAATAGCACTACTTTCAAAGCCCCCCCCCCCCTCCCGCTTGGTTTGCCGCCTGCTTTCCAAGTCTAGTTACGAGCCTAATTTGATTCTGCGAAACGATTGAAGATACTAATGTCAAAATAATTAATTTCTGAGATACTAATGTCAAAATAATTATTTCTGAGGTAATAATGTCAAAATAATTAATTTCTGAGTATGATGACTCAAAAGTGAATTTCAAGGGAGGATGTATGGTGTTAATATGGTTCACAAAGCTTTTTAGTTCAGATTCAGAACCGTCAAAAAAGGGAAGGATATTATCCCTTTATCTCAACCAGACGATGAAATGCTTAAAAAGGGGTACTATTTTGTTTGATGATTTCAACGTGATATCGGTGATTTCGGGTGAAGATTCCGCGCCCATTCATTGCCACGCCTACTGTTTGTACGAAGTAGATATAGTGTTAAAGTTTGAAGCAATTGCGCTTCAATGAACTCTAAAATTCTGGTATAGAGTAAATGTCTTTATCGGCTTTCGCGAATGCATCGGTGCATGCGTTAATCGCTTCATACTGCGGGATGTCGGTGTACATACCGACTACATCAAATGTAACCAATAAAACATGATCGGGTCATTTAAGATTTTGACTTAGATCAAGGATGTGATTGGTATCCTTCACATAGGTACTGTAGGTTGTTGCTGAACCAATGGAAGGTGAAAAGGTAATCTAAAAAGTCTGATATTTGCTGGATATACAGCCAGAGATTATGGGTCTAAAAAAAAACGTCTGAACGTCAGGTGGCTTTTTGTGGACTTTGGGTAGAAGGTAGAGAAGTGGTGTACGGATAGTGTGTTACTGAAACTGAAATAGTCAAATATGTCTTTGGTAATTTCTTTCATTTGAAAGAGGTCATAGACGAGAGACTTGACCAGGGAAATGGCTTCCATGGTGATAATTGATGCATTAAGTTGATGGTACTACCGTACGATAATTGCCCAAGCGCTTCTGTTTTATAGCCACTCTTATTAATAATTGCAATACCTCTGCCTTCATCAAATTTCTTAATGACAATCAACTATACGTCTTTATGACAATTGACTATACGTTTTGTGAACTTATAGCAGAGCGTTAGAGCTTGGATATGTTGAATTCCGCAAAGTGAATCGGAATTTAGTACAAGAATGCCCTTTTGGTATTGTAGAGGTAGTAAGGTAGGGCGTCATTGTTGGGGCTGGTTCAGAATAGGGCAGACAATGGCATGGCCCAGTGTCCCCCGCTCACAGCCTAGGGCCCGACAGGCAACATACCACATTGCTTTCGGTTATCCCTTTGCGAATTTGATGGAAAAGAGCAGAGTTACCGAAAAAGCCCGGTCCTTTTGAGCGCGTCTTCGCGTGTCAAATTTTCTTTCTTTTATCCCGTGTTATAAGAAGCTACAAACAGAAATACCATAACGCACAGCTGAGCCCATGTGGGCTCCGCTTATGAACTCCGCCATGTCAACACTGCTGGACACTGCTAACGTTCCGATGACCGATGCACTGGTCCTCCCAATGGAAAAACATACGGAGTTCGCCCACACAACGTTATACCTATCTGGTGATGGATATATGCTTCAAAATTATGACTTTGATACGGTTAACGGTGAGAACGCCTGGAGCTTCTCCCTCTGACCCCCACGGATCGAGGCTCCGTTCCTGGACCCAAGCGGTAAGGGGTAAGCCCCCTCCGCCAAGGAAAATAGAAAAACAATAGACGGGTTGGGAAATTCGGTACTTCCGGTTGGGTCACGAGGTCAAGTGTAGCATGGCAAAGGGCAACGTGTTTAGCTCTGCGTGTTTAGCATGCAACACTCGCGCTGGGACACTGTAAGCGTGGTACACTTCACCTTTGACCCATTCCCATATTGCATTGCGTGGAAACATTTCCTAACTCGTTTATTAGAAAATAGGAAAGGGGGAAAGAGGGCCCAAATGAAAAATGTAAAACGTCAAAAATTGGGGAGTTGATATAGGGTTTAAGGTGAGGTACCATGCATAAAATTCGCTTTTCACTCTTCGGCGCCAACCCTTAAAATTTACTGTACACCCCCAGTGTAAAAAGTCTGGACATGCCACTGCCCTTGGCTTCCAAGTTGAGGGTAGACGGAACTTATGGTAAGGTCGGGAAGATATATCATGCATGAAATATTTTACTCTGATGGTGCAGGTTAGCTGTCTAATAGCTTGGAGCAGAGAGTACCTTTAAGGGGCAGATGGTGTTGGTATAAATCCTGAGCCTCTACCCAGTAATAATATTCCAGGTCCGATAGGGTGTGTCGATAGGTTCCTCATATATAAAAGCAATAGCATACCATACTATTACTTTTTACCCCGCAAGGTCACATTTCAAATATTTAACCAAGACATATTTAGGCTTCCTGATAGCATACCCCTATTATGAAATATCCCAGCCATATTTGGTCCCCAACTCTACATTTTTCACCATTTTACCCGTACATCGAAACTTTTCATGCAAACACGTCAGCACTGAGTTTTTGGAGAGTCGGCCATTTTCTATTATTTATGGTGACTTGTGACTTGACTTGTGGTCAAGTCCAAATGACTTGGCTTGACTTGACTTGCTACTTCTTGACTTGTGACTTGACTTGACTTGAAGCTGAGGCAAATGACTTGTGACTTACTTGGACTTGCCAACATTGACTTGTGACTTGACTTGGAATTGCAAAAATTGACTTGTCCCCATCTCTTCTTTACACCCACTCTCTGGGATTATGTGGGGTGGGATTACGACATCTTCTGTGGTGCTTCCCAAATCACCAACCCCTAGTCGTGTGGACTTCTGTGTCCTTCCCTGTAGCAAATCTCTTCCCAAAAGTATACTAGCAACAAACGGTGACATCAACACGTACTCCTTGGGAACTAAACCGCGCCAAACTGTTTCCACTCGAAATTTAAAACGATCCAAGAGAAGTTTGAAGCAAAAATGTCTACACGAGGTGGGGTGAAATGTCTTTCAGGACGAATGATTGATTCATTTTAATTGTTTAACAAATCTTTCACAGCTTTCCTAAATTTTCCCGCCTCCACCTTCAGTTCAATTTTTTTCATTTTCTTCTTCAATACAATCTCAAATATTTTCGCGTCATCCAACAGTCAGTGTGTTATAAAATGCTCTTCAACATACGTGTTATTATGCAAGAGCAAGTTTATAAACTAACTTGTGAAAAAGGAATTCTTTTCGCCTTCTCTTAGTTTTGAAAAGATAAACACACTTGAAACGAAATAGTGTTCTCTGGCGGTCTACAAAAGCATTGATAAATCAGACTTATCTTCCTGAAAGGGTCATTTTGATTAGGAAATTGAAGTAGTGTATCAAAGTACTGTCTGAATGCAAATTTACCATAAAAATAAATTAATGATCTTTTCAAAGGAAACAATTAGCCGTTCACGCCGACAAAAAAACACTCATTATGACAAAAATAATTCCTAAATTAATTAAATGTACATATCGCGCTTACTGCTAGCATCCAGATTTTGAAATAACCTCAGATTCACCTGGACCTCACCAGGTGCCCTTATAGTAACCTGTACTCAGCCATTTACATTGAATTTCATGAAATATGAAATGATACAAAATTTCCTTAACAGAGCAACTGGAGCCGATTTCTGCGCTCTGTATATGCAATATTGCGAGAACTTCCGGGGGCTCGGCCCCTGGAAGTCAACGGGGCTCCGCCCCTCCATCCCTAACGCGAACCCCGGACACCACTCGTACGAACTCGCGCTTCGCGCTCGTTGTGCACCTTCGGTGCATATGATTTTTCCGATCTATCCCCCTCCCCCTCGAAATGTATGGATCCGCGCCTGGTCGCCAAAGCGTACTTTAGGGTAAACACCAACACGAAAACATGCCCGTGTTTTGTAATCGTGCGAAAGCTGTATACACTGAAGAGTTAAGATCCTGAAGGAGCACAGAATTGCATCAGTGTGTGGGAAAAAAAGATGATGTTCTCGCCCTTCGGCCTTGGCTAGTTGGGAGTTGGGAATTTTGGAAGATGTACGTTATTTTCAACCAGTCTAAAGTAGTGTCACGCTTGATAAGACCATGAGGGCTAAGACACGGGTCAGCTGTTCAGTTAAATAGTGTTTACCCTTCATAGTCGTATAGCAGTTTGCGTTATACGAAGAGAGAGCAGCCGGAACTTTTAGTATAATTTATAAAGACACAGGAGTATTTGCACAGTTGTTGCGAAGAATGAAGTTTCTCAGCGGTTTGACTGAATGTAACGAGAAGTCTCTAATGACTGTGTAGGATTAGACGCTGCAGTTACCAACTGTGAGAGAAAAAAGTTGATTCAAAAGAAAACTACTAATTGGCTCTTATTAACGACTCTCACTGAGTTCGCATGTGATAACGTGCGCGTTTTCAGATAACGAGCTCGTGCGTAATCAGACCGTCATCAATTTTCTATATGAGATGAGCCTCCTGGATGATCACGACCACAGGTCGATGAACCATTCAGATCACGACCGGATCAGTAGATCACCCCAAAAGCTACACGTTACATACTATTTGAAAAAAAAGTTCTGTTTATTTTGCAGGAAACATGTACGATCTCGGACTTATCTTATTTTTTATAAACAAATTGCCAGCAGATATCAGTTCTCGGTAAGCTCCATGCTTCAAATCGCAGATCCCCGATGGGGGTGCTTGTTATCAAGATGACGATAGCACCTTGTGACCACGTTCACAGGGATAAACGCCGTCAAAGACTTAACTAGATTTGAAACATATTAACAACTTTTAGACTGGACTAGAGCCAGAATTTTGTGGATGAATAGACTCGACTGGATACGAACGATATTAATCATTCGATCGGCTCTTCAACTGAATATATAGGGTTTGTGGATGATGTTATCCGAACCCCGCGGCAAGTTATACCGCATTAAAGGGCTCTACAATGTTGCCCCAGACAGTACAAATTCTCCCACTTAAGTTTGCTTACAGCCCCTCCTCCAATTTAAACAAGAAAAATCACCTTTTTATTACAGCTTCCAGAAAAAGTAAAGGTAGATTGCACTGAGTTTAAATTGCTTACGGCCATACCCCCACAATTATGTATGGGCTCAAACTGGGAACACAACTGACTGCACATGAAATCACTGACCAACGAAGGTAAGCTACTACTTGAATTAATGTCAATCACAGTCACCAATTACAGTCACCAATTATATTAAAAGATGGTCATACAGTCCTAAATGTGTTTAAGGTGATGCAATAGCCCTTTAAATCACTCGGTATATCTCATAACTCGCAATTATTATAACGAGACTCAACTCTTAGTCGATTCAGTGACTCGACTGTTGTATTGAGACTAACGGCTTTGAGACAAACTCCTTTGGAAGTCATCTATCATAAAGAAAATATTTAATTAGTCTTCCGACTCGGCTTCTTCCTTCATTTGTTTCTGATTCTTTTTTTTTTTGCTTATTTGTTTCTTTTCTTGCTTTTTCAATCGTTTGTTTATTTGTTTACTGTCTTCATTGTCTCAAGACCAGTTTCAGGTAATCACGCAATACAAAAAATTCAGTTCCATGCATGCCTTCTCATTATTGACAGTATTATGGTACACGGGGTAAGAGAGCTTGTAACAAGTCCTAACATATAAAAGGAAAATCATGCATTCAGTTTCAACCAGTACGCATAAAGAATCAGGGAGCACTAGTGACAGCTCACTAATAGTACCATGGGATAAGAGCAGCGATTTTTAACACACTCTATCCTCCTCCAGAGAAACGAATTTTTGGCTTAAAATGCAAATAGCATACTTTTTTTTCAAACCGTACCCCTTGACACCTTTTCCCATGATAAAGTGTCAGTTATTATATTTTATTCGTTCTTTGTTTCATATGCAAAACTCACGAAAACTTTCTTAAGGGGGGTTGCGGAGATTCAAGCAAACTAATAGGAAGTCTTTTGGGTAAAAACTGATACATTCTAGCCATTTGGATCACTTTATGATCTTTATTCAAAGTTTCAACCATTTTCCTTTGGTTAACTGCTGTACCTATTTTCTAGTACCCACTGCTTGTGACAAAAACCCGAAGAAGTGGAAACACTGGGAGGGGCAGCTGTGTCCCCATTTGGGGAAAATGTCACGTAATGATTAGTAAATGAATGAGGTCGACAAGATTGCATTTTCCCTCATGGGGAAGCCATACTTTCAAGCCCGTTGGGCAGGCTGTGCCACTGTATTGGGTGATCTTATATTCAGATGGTAAGGTGGTGTAACATTCCCTAAGATAAATTCAGGCAGTCCTGGTCTACGGTTCCTCGTATTCCTCAAAGAGGACAAATGCTCGCTTTGCTAACAAGAAGGGTCCATGGGCACTGCAACAGAAAATCTATACTATGACAGATGTAAATTGTCCTTCAAGGCTTTTTCCCCAATGAAGTGAGTTTCTATCATACACATTTGTACAACGATATTTTATAATTGCTGTTGTAATTGCTGCTATTCTATCTTCCACTTTGCCCCATGGTGCCCCTTGTTCGAACTTTTGGAATATGAGTGAATTAAATCGTGCTTTTATTTCCCATAATTCAATTCATTTTATCGATGCCGGTGGATATGAACCCTAGTTTTGTTGAGGCCCGCTTCATGTGTGTTACTAAAGCTTGCATTCTCTGTAACTAATATTATTTACTAATACTACAATATAATTTAAGTTCCATTAGATGTATATACAAATTCTAATTAATGGGGCATATACCGTTGATTCCAGTGGTTAGTAAGCCAGGCGTGCATCCTATAGATCTATTTTGAGTTTTTTAATCTTTCACAGAACTGCTGGCTTAAGGGCGGGGTGACGACCAAGTCTCTCTTACAGCAACGTTTTGAAAAATATGTCATTTCTCCTTCTTTTTGGTATTTCACTAGAAGAAGCTCCCACATGTTTCGCTTAGTGTCGTTCAAATTGCTTTCCACGTTAGTACGTCCCCCTCAATTCACCAAATACATTGCTTAAATTTTAACTAGAGACCTAGCTTGAAATAAAAGACAGTTATCTTAACCGTGATATACCATGAAACCTTTTTCCTTCAAAGACGACGAAATATAGCTTTTTGCTTACAGTTTTTATACAGCCCCGTTTAGCTTTCCTGGTTCCTTTTTACGTATCGTTGACCACGTATGCGGGCGGCAGCAGCCACTGTGTATTCAACAACCCTCAACTTTTTACCGTTCAAAAATTGCGTGCACGTTGAACGTTGTCAGGGATACAGATAACGGTAGCCATTATATTCTAACTGAAAAAAATCACTGAGGCAAAAGAAACAAGCTCGAAAGGGACAGTGCTGGCTACTTCTGCCCTTTCATCTTATTTACACGCCACGTGACTTGACTTCTATCACGTGACATCTGTCAGTACAAACCCCGAATTAGACGCAAACATCTACCACTTTGTTTGAAATTTCACTCGACCATAAACAAAGGCACGCAACGCCAACGTTATAGCATGACAGCATGGGAGCCAATATTTTCCATTATCACGAAACCTAAAATGAAGAAATGCGTCTATACTTTCTTTCGTTACTTGGATCGGATTACATTTTTTGTTTGTTTCAAACGCTACAAAAATAGAATACAAGAAGATAAGATGCCTCACTTTGGAGATTCGAAAAATGATTTATTACGTAGGCCAAGTTTTAACATCCAAAAAGTGCAAACCGTCTAGGACAAGGAATATCATTAACTTGTTCCCAGTATTCTGGGTTACACAGATGAATGATATGAATTCATTTATTCCCTATGACATATTACTTTTCTCATGGGCGTGACCAGATAGTATTAAATTCTGCCTACATACTTAAAGTTACTCTAACACGCTGCTTGTGTTGATACAGCTATGTCATATATACACAGTTGTAAAACCACAGTACACGTAAAACGACAGTGTTATTAAAGGAAAGTCCTGCGAGCTATCTCCCACTGCAGGCGAAAACCTGCAACTACTCCCAGATGGACTTATAAAGGGGCCAGTAAGAGTGGGATACAGCCTAACGTGAGTGAATTGCCTAACGTATACATTTATATCTTATGTAATTTCACGTCACAAACTCGGTGTATGAAATTATATCAAGTGTGATTAAACCAGAGAGCCAAAAGGCGTCTAGATTCCCTGCCACTTGGATATAACTTAAGTACTGTGGTCTGAAGTTGACCTAGGTTCATTGTCAAGTTATCGTAATTAAGTTTAGACATAGAAAGTTAAAAATTCATGCACGTAGATACAACAGATTAATACCATATTAACGTGGTTATAAATCAGAGTATCGCCTTTAATACTGGAAAGTTCATCCCGTACGTAGGATGCAAACATGTTTCATACTTAACAAATCATGTTTGCAAGGTTTCACGGTTTGACCTTTGACGTCCACCAAAGACAACAGAAATTGTGCACCCAGTATGTGCAACCACATGCCAAGTATGAGATTTATATGGGAATTCTTCCTTAAGATATCATGTTAACAAGTTTTTTAAATGTGACCTCTATAGTGACTTAAAATGACCTTTAGCCTCAATCAAAACTTTCAGGGATCTTTTCTCAATGTGTGGCATGTATGAGCCTTATCCAAATTTCCCTTTTTGAGGTATCCCGTTTACAAGATATCTTGCAGTTTGACTTCCAATGACCTCAAATGACCTTTGGCCTCAAAAACGAAAGAGATCATCTAATTCTATATGTAGTCAGGGTCACCCTGTCTCAAGGTAACGTGGTTGGTTTTGATCTTTTCATTCTCTCTCGACGTCAGGGAGCTTATTACACTGATTTTAACTTGCAGTGAACTGAGGTGCTGCTTCGGTACTGGTCATACATATTTATTATCTATTATATATGTATGTATGTATATATATATATATATATATATATAATCTATTATATATATGTATATATATGTATATATATGTATATATATATGTGTATATATATATATATATATATATATATATATATATATATATATTTATATCTATTATTATCGGTCGCTAGAAGAGTTCAAACATTAACGTTGACATCCTGAAAGATTCGTGTAGCAATGAACAGTGACGTCAAGTTTTGGCGGTTGCATGCTGATCCGGAACATTTTCAAAGTTTACCCAAGATGATGTCGACGTTAAAATTTTAGTAAGGTATGAAGCAAAGGTTATCTTCCTCCAAAGTGCTTGACACTCGGTGAGAAGACGATTCAACTAAAGAGTTACGTTGATTTGGTTAAAGATAAGCTTGTTTTCCATCCTCGATTTTCACTGGCTTCAAATTCACAACTTAATGGATATTCATAAAAAGTGAGCGTTCTTATCCCTGATTGGCCTTCCACGTTGGTTGGGAAGTGAGTTTCTTCGCTCCCTGGCGTCGAGGGATAAGTGAAAAGACCCAAAATAAACACGTTCCCTGGAGGCAGGGTGACCCTGACTACTCTATACGGGACATCCACATACCAAAATCGAGATCCCTCACTATTACCATCTTGATTTATCATGTTTAAGAGCAGTTCAAGGTTTCTCCTTTTACCTTTGATGACCACAAATGAGCTTTGACCTTCAGAATTTTTTTTTTATCTTTTTTTAACTTATTATGGTCACCCAAATACTGAGTACGAGATTCATCGAAGTTGAGTCCTTAAGATACGCTTAAAAAGTTTCACAGTTTCACGTCTGGTGACTCGAAATGACCTTTAACCTCCACAAAAAAGTATAGGGATCATCTACTTGATGAGGAGTATCCACATACAAAGTATGAGATTCCTCAAGTTTACCCCGCATCCCAGAAACACCGTGTTAACGAGTAGTTTTCCATTCGACCCCTGATAAACCCAAATGACCTTAGACCTCCACAAGAAAGATGGCGACCGTTTACTTAATACGAAGTTTCTACATGTGAAGTACGAGGTCCTTCAACGTTACCCTTCTTGAGAAATCGTGTTTACAAGCTAAGTGTGACATAAACATGTGCGTACACCTATACAATACACACAAGACATCACAAACGCATACATTCCTTCTGCCCACCGCAAGGAATTATACTGAAATGTTCAAACTGTATAGATCACAGGTGCAATTGGATATTAACAGCGTTCAGTACCAGACTATCAACCAATCAGAATGGGACTCAGTATACTACAATGTATCCATACATGTATCACTACTTTATCACTAAATCAAATCAAGACTCCTATCTTCGTTGATGTCAAAATGAACCATAATTGAAAATATTGCTATTGAAGTGTGACATCAAAATCGGTTACCCGGTCGACGAAGTCGGTCACGCGCCGGACTGAAGCGCCCTTGGACGGAGCAGTTCACTAGCCTACTGTGCTTTAACTACTATTGGGAATGCTGCTAACGAGTATAGGAGTATTACGTCCTTCCGGCGGGCGATGCGCTGTGTAGCAGCCCTTGCGTTTTTCAGCTCTAATACGTGGATTTTGCTTTCTATGTTTGAGGTAATGTTAAGTGATGTAATCTGCTTTGCTTTCCCGAAGAAGTAAACTATGTCTTCATTCGTTTGAAAATTGTGGGGTTTCACTGTGAGAAGGTGTGTTGCAGGGGACTATGGAGGGAAGGACCTGTTCAGTGTTCAGGAATATTACAGCACAGAATATGAACTCCAGGTCACTGGACCATACAAAGGTCACACTTTGTTACACAACCTCACCGTTAATTAACCCGAAGGCACCGGACCTTGCTAAGGACCCTACACTGGACCCCTGACAGGTCCCACCTTGTTACATTATCTCAACGATGAACTCGAATCCACTGGACCCTACAGAGATCACACCTTGTCACCTTGCCTTACCGCAGAGTAAACGAACTCGAAAGTTATGGACCCTACACAGATTATACCTTGTTTTATCATCGCAACGGAAACGACCCCGACGGCAATGATATCCTCCAAAGGCTATGACTAGCTACCCGTAGTCACAGAATATTAACTCGAAGGCACCGCATCCTAAACTGGACCCTGTAGAGGACCCTGCACTGGACCCTGCAATGGTCACACCTTGTTATATTACAGCAGATACAACCTCGAAAGCAGTGTAATCTTACACAGGCCATGACTCCTAGGTATAGAGTGTAAACTCGAAGGCACTGGAACCTACGCAGGTCTCACATAGCTACTTCATTTCACAGAGCATGAACTTGAAGGCACTAAACCCTATACAGGTCGAACCTTGTCATAAATAACCTCACAGTGAACGAACTTGACGATAACTGAACCTACAAAGGTCACATGCACCTAGTCACATTACCTCACAGTATATCACCTCGAAGGAACTGGCCCCTGAACAGGTTACAACTCGTCATATTAACCCACACTAAAACAACTTGAAGGCACCGGACTGTACTAAGGTCACACTTAGTTTCCATAGACGTCCGAGCAGGGGGAGGGAGTACAGTCCCCCTATCTCCCACGGTTCTGTCAAAATCAATTTCTAAAGCAGATTTTGGAGAGAACTGGGCACCAAAGACCTTCCTGGGCAAAACCAGCTCTCCCCAAGAAAAATCCCGCTGGCCTATATACATTACGTTGTTACACAGTAAACAAACTTGGAGGGACTGGACCCTGCGCAATCACATTTTCTCACATCATATGAACTCGAGTGCTCTGGGCCCTCCAAAGATCACACCTTGTCACATTACCTCCCAGTATATGGATTCGAAGGTACTGGACCTTACACAGGTAAACTCTAGTAACATTACCTCACAGTACCCATGAACTCGAATCCACAGCACCCTACACACGCAGTCCCCTACTGGTTACACCATGCTACGTTACCCCACACTCGGGGCTACTGGAACGTACACAGAACACACCAACTTAGTGGTTATATGTCTATTAGCAAGTAGGCCCTCACAGAAATCTGCTCAACCGTTATGCAACAAACCAGAAAGCTCAAATGCTTAGTGATTCCTTGCTGAAAGGGAATGATTTGTTGCAATGACTCGGTTCATCCCTCAAAGTTACACTTCTTCAAGTTTCATTTTTTACGATGTTTTCACATCTTGTCCTCTGCTGACCTCATATGACCTTTGAACCTACCAAAAAGTGAATAACAAAAAAAAATGAAAAAAGAAGAGCATATCCTACTGTAGGAGGGAATCTTACCCGGGACCGTCTGCATGAGAAACTGCGCCATCAAAGAACTCGTTCAGTATATAGAGTTAGGTGAGGTTTTATGGCTCAGTTTCTAACCAATTGGTTCAGCATATAGTATTTCTAATCGTCCTATAGTCACAGCATCCTTTACACGTGTTCATAATTAGGTAATTCAAAAATAATTATTACTGTAATAGTTATGCTTGTGAAAAAATTAAATGTTTTTCTCTGTAAAATTTTATCTTTGGAATGGTACAAAATTCAACCTTAACTTTTCGTTTGTAACCAAACGCCGGACACAATTTGGAGGTACCGCCCACTGTCTATTTAGTTTACGAGGTTTCCGTAGTTTCACCTCTGATGACCTCAGATGACCTTCGACCTCCAACAAACCCGAAGGGTTCTCTTTCTTTCGAAGTAACACATCTATATACCAGATATAAAAAGGATCCATCATCTGTCTTGAAATACCGTGTTTTTTCAAGTTTTTCTGTTTTTGACCTCTGATGACCTCAAATGGCCTTTGAACTCTACTGAAAGGATAGGGTTCTTACTTTCAATATGATAAAGTTATATACCAGATATGAAGATGGTCCATCATTGCTACCTTGAGATATCGTGTTTACAAGCAGTTTTTTAAGAATTTCGTATTTCCACCTCTGGTGACCTCAGATAATCTTTGACCTTTGTCAAAATTAATAGGGTTTATCTTTGGACTATAACGCATCGAAATGGCACGTATGAAAAAGCATCATACCTATTCTGCTTCCTACCTAGAGATATCGTGTTTACAAAGTTTCGGTTTTTGACCTCTGATGACCTCACATGACCTTTGACCTTCACCAAAAACATAGGGATCTCTCTCTAATGATTCTATATACCAAGTATGAAAATTATCCATCATTGCTATCGTGTTTACAAGCCAAGCGTCACAAACACACAAATGTACACACATACACATGCAATAGTCCGCTTGGTTGCACAGATTCCTTTTGCCTTCGGCGAGAAATCAGTAAGTAACGATTCCTCTGTGGAGAAATGCATGCAATGGCAACAGCCTACAGCTAAGGGTGCTATCGGGCAACCTTTTACGACTGTGTGTGTTTTGTTTAATTTATATATATATATATATATATATATATATATATATATATATATATATATATATATATATATATATTTCTTAATCCTGGCGAAAAAGTAGATGTCATATGTAAATGCAAGCAAAAACTGCCTTGAACAGTTCCTTTTCAATTATTTTACAATTTGCTTATCGAAAAAAGGCTGACAAAATACAGCTTTGAACGATGGCTCAATGAGTTACGTTTTATACGGAAGTTAAAAAGTGGTTATGACACTTCCAACACTTGAATTAATTACCCTATAGACGCAATACTCTTTTCCGTAACATTCCTATGCATGACTGTAACTATAAGAGCGTAACGCAGTTTCTAGGTCACGATATTAGCAATAACTGAAAAGAGGTTAATCGCAATAATTCAATGAAATATTATTCGGAATGACTTTATTGTTCCAGTCACTTCATGCTTGCATCTTTGATCATTGAAGTATCGCTGTTCCGTTCTGTTAATGACTTCCGCGATTGGCCAAAACAAGTTCTTCCCCAACGGAAGCTAGGGAGGGCTCAAAGTTCACAGCATTCTCACGGATTGGACGATGCCTTCCGATTTGTCAGCCAAGAAACCGTGAGTGACGTGAACAACACCGAGCTCGTTTCAAATTTGTGTAGAACACACACACACACATGTTGGTGCCGACCTGAATTGAGGTATATCAAGAGATCGATTCGCTTCACTTCCTATCATTTAAATGTCGTTTATATTTACTGAAACCGCAGGCAATATTTGTGCAGATTTGTTGGAAGCAACCTAGCGACATTTTATTTCTTGCGTGGTGACTCTTTACTTTGGATTGATAAAATAATCGGCTCTAATTACGATGGGAGCGGCGGAGACGAAAACGCATAAAAGTAAGTATACCTTCGTCTCTGCCAATTCATAATACACGTGCAATTTACGAAAGGTATTTAGGTTTAATGCTCCTTGTCAATACAGTATTACGATATTTAAAGGATGACAATGCTTTATTTATTATATTGAAATGACCGACAACTTGTAGAAACCCAGGGGTTATCACAGCCTGACCAAAATATCAAAACACTGGTGATGGCTGTTATGAGAATTTCCACCAGTCCTGACTATAGTTACAATCAAATTAAGTCTTTGTAATACGTTCTCGTACAGTTCTCTAAGAGTATAATCACCATCGGTAGAGATCATCTAACACAACTAATTCATTTTGAAGTCTAATCGAGGCATAATTCAAGTTGCTAAACGGCATAGATTTATGAAAATAATATCATGTGAGGAAAGATTAGGGAGAAGGAATTTTCATTACCTCTAACAAAGTGTAAATCATATTGCTTGGGTATTTTTGCCTTTTGTCGTGTCAGGTCAATTTGATTATCCTCATCGTATTTTGTTTCTGCTTATCAAAACTTCGTGTGCATGTTATGACGATACTATCAGTAGTTCGCATCATTTGTTACATAGCATACCGTACCTCTAATGGTAACTCACGTTGCAGCTGGTGAAATTTCATTGACGGTACTTGTAGCGATAAATCTTCACCGAAACAATGTTGAGTATACACTAAACCTGACAGATTCCTACTCTTTATTACGCCTTAGGCGACGTACCGTAAAGTGGCAGATTTATCTCTAGTGCTCAATTATCGCTACTGAGAATTTCTACTTGGCTTGGTAGCTTACTAGTACAATAATAAAATATAGCAAGAAACGTTTTGTGACATTCAGTTTGGTATATGAATAAAAAAAAACGAACAAATTTATGCTCTTAGCAATATCTTGATGAATGGGTACTCAGAAAATTTTATGTTAAAGTTATAAAAGCTCCTTCAAGAGTAATATTTCATACCAAAACATTGGGAATATTGTAATTTCTAACGATCGCACTCAAGTTGGTTATGACGTCTGCACTGATATGTATTGACGAAGAGACACACTGATTTACAGGATGCTGTCGACGGCACATGAATAAAAACAAGGACAGTCAGATTTCACAGACCAATTGCAGATAAAGTTTTTTAATCTAATTCATCTGTTTGATGTTTACAGGTCCAACGGAGGTGTGCAAAGTTACCGGTCTTAGCAATCATGAGAAGGACCTAATTAGGAAGAGTTGGGCTAGTTTTATGAAAAATAAAAATGAGAACGCGACGCTCCTTATTATCAAGTAAGTTTTCATTGAAGTATGGTCATAGCCAGGGTCACCGAGGGTATAGGGACAGCTTCTAGAGCCCCTGACAGAGGGGAGGGGTCCCGCACAAAACATGGCAATTAAACGGTAGTTCTATTTACTTTGGTTTCAGCCATTTTGGCTCTTATTAAACAGAAAAGAAGAATGGTCCACTGGAAAACTTATTGTCAGGACCCACCAACCATGACTAGCCTGTCAGGCCTGAGATCTCTCCTAACAAAGGAACCCATAATAGATTCCAATAGTATTAGACCTGGTAACCCAAGGATAATTTGGTTGGCTCGACTTGAATCACACTATAAATTAACTCAAGTAGTATGGTAACAAGGTACATATGTATATGTGATTTACACTTCTGACTGTCAGTCCAACTGAGGATAAGAGGATCGAAAATATTATTGAAGAATATAAGATGAAGCTACAACTCTTTTTGTGTTCATTATTTCTAATTATTAGAGTCAAGATGGCTGAAACCAAAGTAAATACTACTGGGACGACTAGTCTGTCTACCATTAGCAGAATTCTGTGGAATTCTCAAATAGTAAACCGTAGTTCATTTTTGTTAAAAAAATTGACCAAATATAAATATAAATATTTTAAGCTTTTGTTTCGAAATCGACTTATTTTTAGGAGTACTTTTGTACTTACTACAAGTTCGTTCAGAGGCAATTAACATGACTTGGGAATTGCCTTTTCTCGCATGCAACCTAGGAGGCGTTTTTGCAACAATTTTCTGTGAAAGCAGAGGCGTAGCCAGGAATTTGTCAAGGGGGGCGAAGCCCATAGACAGACTCTCAGCCCTCAGCGCTCCGCGCCACCATGAGTTGGCGAAAAGCACAAGAAAATTTTGGCCGTAAACGCCTCCCAGATCCCTGGAAATGACACTTCCCAGGCTTATTTACCTCATATAAATAAGGGAAACACTAGCAATATTGTAAAAATAAACATTAAAAAATACCAAAAGTATGCTCAAGTGGGAGAGGGCGGCTTCCCCCTTCGCCACCCCCCCCCCTTGGCTACGCGCCTAGTATCACATTGTAGCCTCTTCCCCAAAAGTAATGTCCCTACACCCATGCCGATTGAGGGGCTGGCTGAATCCGAAGTACCCCTGCTACCTGGTTAATGAATACGGACCTGGTAATGTCAGTTATTTTCAAATCGTTGACTTCAGTACTGGGTCATGATCAGAGGTGGCGTCAGCATTTGCCCGTCGGAGGCCAAGCTCCCCGACAGCGGGGTCAACAACCCGAAGCCCCGACAAAGGCCGGAAGGATGGCAACAGGAAAATTTGTGTAGCGTGAACAGAAAATGTTGTATTTTGATTAAAGAAAATATGAAAAATGTGAAATTTAGTTGAAAAAATGCAAAGTTGTTAGTTTCCTTACAGAAAGTTTGAAAACTTAAGAGTCTCATAGAATACTTTGCCTTCCTTGAGAGCAAAAACTTGTAAACCGTCTGGACGACTGGTCACCGTCAGGGATAACATGCATTATCGTACCTTTTAAGGCTCCCCGACGAAATCAGAACGTTTCCCCCACGGGGGAAGGGGGAAACTTCCCCGACGAAGTGGAGGGTGGCCCCAAACCCCCAGCCGATGCCACTTCTGGTCATGATATGCTCTGAATGTATTTTAATCTCATTTTGAACTACAGTGAAAAATTGTCACGTCATTGTCCTTATAACTCAACATATAATCCGTAAAACCTGTAATAAAGATGGCGCGAGGATGATTTGCATACAAAAGGTGACGACAAGCAAGGGATTTCAGTGTAGGTTGGAGATTCCACTAACACATATTTGGAACCTTACGAAACCACTAATTGAGACGTGGATGCTCACAAAATGTAAAATAAATACATATTATTGGGATAATAATTAATGATATAGATGACACCGTAGGCACAAACGTCTTTCACAGAAATGCATTTCAGAGACTCTCGCATTTGCAACAGCCTTAGGCTACGGAATTGGTAACATAATCTACCCCACTAAGGCAATAGGATAGTGGGGTGGAATAATACAGTTTTTTAACTAAGCATATCACAGTGAATCGAAAGTCTTGTTTAATCATTATACCCCCCCCCCCCCCCGATTTTTAAAGGATAATCTCCATTAGATACAAATATGTCGTCACACGCAAACGATGATTTATTACCGTACATTGCGATTACAGTATACCTCTAAAAGTTATTTAGCGAGTCATCCTCTTCGAGCCTCATAGGACCTCATCTGACTGGACCTTTACTTGATTGTTTAGTTGATCTAGCTTGGGGACCTTCCCGTTCTAATTAAAGGCTCCTTTAAAAGTGCCAGACAGTATTAATCTGGATGTCAAGACTTCACCTCGTGAGGGTAACCCTTGTTTCCTTTTAGGTATTGATGTCATTAATACTTCCCAAGCCGTGTATCCGGTTATGTTTTTGTTATTGGTGTTGTGCATGGCTATACTACTTCCAGGGTTCTTGAATAATTTGTTTGGCAATTGGTCATGCAAAGCCGTACTTTTACTTGCTTACAAAGAACCAGGGATCTGTCACGACCAAACCGGCGTGCAACAAAACCAGTGGCGGAGCTAGGAATTCTGTCAGAGGGGACGAGAATGACATTAAGGGGCGCTTTGAAGTAGGTTGATACCCTATGCCTCAACACGATCTAAGTCATGGCTTAATTTGGAAGCAATGCCAGTAATGGTGCAAGAGCAAAGTACGTTGAAAACCTAAAATGGACGCCGATAGGCGATTTTAGTCCGTCACGGGGGGGGGGGGGTGGGGGCGAACGATCCCCCTGACTATATGGACGCTCTGCCACTGAACAAAACGTAAAGACGGACAACAGAAATTTTGAAACAGCTTGTTTCAATGGAGTTTCTGAAACCACTTCCGGGGTACTGCGACCCGGCGAAGGGCATTCAGCAACGCAATATAGTTTGTGACAACATCACCTTGACTTCTTGAGGGAATATGAGTATACTATACATCAGGGCTGTATCCGAGTCCCCCTGATCCGATTCCTGGTCAATTCGATTCCTGTGGCAGCAACTTTTCCGGGCCAATTTCGAGTCCAGTATCCTCCAATTCCGAGTCAATTCCGATTCCAGGTTCTTCAATTCAGGGTCAATCCCGAGTCCGGCCATTTGACAATGTAGCAACTCGTAAGTGCTTTTTGAACTGTTTTACAATTACACTCAAAGGACATTTTTTAAGAGTCAAATTCATACCCTGGTTCAAGCTGTATTTTGATTGACTGTGTGAGATCATTCATGTGTTGAACTGTGTACAAATAACAACGTAGTCCTAGCCTATAGGGAACATATATTCCATTTTCATATTTGTGGGATATGCTGGAATCGGCTCCCTGTCCGAGTTCCGTCAGCTGCAGCCCATTTCGGGCCAATTCCGATTCCATACCATCCCATTCTGGGCCAATTCCGAGTCCGACGAAAAACGGAATCGGGTCCGAGTCCAGACTGGGACGTTACAGCCCTGCTAATACGTACACATTATAGCCCATGTCTAAAATGAGTCACCGTCCCTATCGGTTGCGCCTTCAACCTGAATTTATTTAGTCCTATAGGAAACCATTTTTATAAAAAAGAGCCTATGATTTGACTTCGTGTCCAATGACTGATGTAGGTTGTGACGTCACTGCGCCTTCTACAGTCCGAACTGACGCACATAGGTGGCATTTACTCACGGGTGGGTCGTTACTTATGACGATAAACATGCGGTACATTTACCCACACCAGTGGCCCGGAAGCCATTTTAAAAGTGATAGAATCAACTGGGTTGCAGCTAAGCCTGTGCTATGCAGTAGTGGGGCCACGAAACATACCTCTCCGTTTCCCACCACTGTGTCATAAGGTACTCCTTTCAACTTTTGGCCTTGTCTCTGAGAGAGACTTCACGTTACTACTTTACGTGTTAGAGATCAGTTGGGCTCTGACAATGCTTTACTGATACTTAAACTGTACTTAAAGTCTAAAATTTCACAAATGTATGTTACAAAGCCTGAAAAATGCACCCAGTGGTACAACTGCCATCTTCACAGCACTTTCCTGAGCTGGAATTTAAAGTGTTGAAGTTTATTCACTCAATTTAAAATGATTGATTGCCAAATAATTTGTGTCATTCTTGTACTCTCAAATTACCATTTTTTTTTTGAAAGCCACTGCACCTTGTGCCAAAACGTGATCACTTTCTTACTGTTTCTTGGTTATACAAGCACTCTCCGTACAACATGCTATGCAAGGGATGAGTAAATGTTTCAAGGTAAACATATTAATTTCAAAAGGACACGAAAGCAGTATAATGTGAGTTGTACAAGGACATCACAAATTATTGTACAATCGACTATTTCAAATTAAATGAATAAATTTCAGCATATCTCACCAAAAGGAGTAAGTTATGAAAATGGGAGTTGGATGAATGAACTTTCATTTTCCAACTCTTAAAATATATATTCTCGTTATTCTAGACTTAGGTTGCACTTTAAATGTAGCCTATCAGGAGAGCGTCTTCTAAGACATAGGCCTACACCGTCTATGTCTTGTTATGTCCACATACATGTTACATGTCTTACGAATATTACAGATTCCTTGTAGTAGATGCTTGGATTTGGAATATTACACTAACGCTTAATATCAGGAAGGACGCTGGAAAACGTTAACAACTTCGTTGACTTTTTACAAAGCAAGTTCTGGAAGACTGGAATTAATAATTACTCTTGACCTACAAAACGATTACAGGCCCAAACAGATTTCACAGAGCGTGACAGTCGTTTCAAAGGGCTATCTTTCAATTAAAAGTTGGCAAAGCGCCAAACGCGAGCAAATTTTGTGCGCCCATAGGATGGTTTGCAAAAAACTTTCAAATCTGCCCGTAAAATCTCAGTGTACTTGAAAAATCTCTTTAACCTAATTATTAGGGTCTTTAAC
The DNA here is from genome assembly GCA_029531755.1 of Holothuria leucospilota. Lineage (NCBI taxonomy): Eukaryota > Metazoa > Echinodermata > Holothuroidea > Aspidochirotida > Holothuriidae > Holothuria > Holothuria leucospilota. The sequence goes on along the minus strand of CM055968.1, from coordinate 3,528,933 downwards.
TAGTTGCGTACTCACTTTTTACTTATCGATAATAATCTCTAATCTAAAAGAGGGAATTTAGCGCTCCATTAGAAATAGCCAACAATCACTTTTCGTAGGCATTATATCGTTTCTGCAAGTTCGCGCAAGTAACAAATAGTACGTTATAGTGACGACTGCCAGGCCAGTAGATTTTTATTTTGCTTACTTAATTAAAGGGACAAAACACTGCCGAAATGAACTAAGTTCAACTTAATATGGAGGTTTCACACCTGCAAAAGTCAGCCCACAGTGCTAAGTGACTGTAATTGGAAACAGCTGAGTGAAAGTAAGATCATGGAAATACTATACCCAGGTAGTACTACCATGGTCAGACCGATAAGAACGGCTTCTTTTAAAGGCCAAAAGTCAAACCGTAAACAACAATCAAACCCTAGATAAACGCCCTTAGATGCATTTAGTCCACTGGCATCATCGACTGAAGCTCACTTAAAACATGGACTATTTCTGATTTTGTTTCTGATTTATTGTTATAGTCCAATTAATTTTATAAGGGGGGGGGGGTAGTTCTGAGCAGTTACAGTGGCAGCTCTCTGTTCTGTGACTGTTGAGGACCTCGGTTTGTGTGCTAACTTTTACTGAGCCAGCATCTGGATTTCAACCCCACCCTTGGGGGTTTGGTTTAAATCAACTCGTTTCGATCATCTTATAGTGGAAAGAATGAAATAGTATAAAATTAACTTACAGCCATTGTGCTTCATGTTGCCATGGGAACAATCATGTATCGGTATAATCCTTTACCCTATTTGAGCGGATTCCTCTGATGAAAATTCCAAATTAGCTGTAGGAAAAGAAAAACGTCTAAATCTGGGGTCTTCATGCAACTGTATAATTTCAGGTTCTCTCGAAATTACTTAAAAAGGACGGGCATGCGCCTCAGTCATTTATTACACAACTTGTGCATAATATCCTTGCTTAGGCTAAAGTCCACTTATTCTCAACCAGTTTAAGGGCCAGGGCCAAACAGAGAGGCAGAGCTGGGTTCGAGGGCGCACTTCAAACAAAGAAACTTAAAATTATAGCCATCAAACTGGCACCAATTTATGGGAGTGAAGTGGAGGAGAAGGGATCCAGTATTGACTGTAAAATAGAGTGACCAGAGTTGTGACGAGTCATTCATTTTTGCAGTCGAGTCGAGTCATTTACTACTTTCAATGTGACTCGACTCGAGTCAGTGACTCGAATCATTGTGTTATTTCTATGAGGAAAATTATGATACAATTACTCGAGTCATTTCCCTTTTGAAAATTAGTGACTCGTGTCATGACTCGTTACAACACTTTAAAATACACATCTTATCACACAATCAACTATGGTATTTTTTACTCTACCCAACTCTAAAACGTTTTTTCTTGTTGAAGTTATAACAAAGAAAACGTAAAACCAGTACAAGGGGCACCGAGAGGGCCCTGTGCTAGGCCGCGGTTGCAATGAGCATCACTTGGCCAAACAGTGAAAACAGCGGTTTGTACGAAGTCAAACAGCTATAGAGCTGTTCAGTTCAGTTCAGTACAATATTTACAATGAGTGCAATTAATATATACATTTAACAAGCGTATCTAAATAACTAGAAAAGGAGGAAAGAGAAGTCAAGACTTATGAGCATTTTCCCCCTTAAGATAATCTACCATACTATGACTACAGAATAACTACAAAATAAGTGACGACATTATGCTAGAAAAATAATAGATGTGAAATGAGATATGAAGTATGATATATGAAAAATGTGATGGTTGCATTGTCTATTCAGCAGTTACAGACTTCTTAAAACTGCATTTAAATGAGCTTATACTTCTACTTTCTCTGATACTTAGTGCAATGGAATTCCAAACATTTACCCCACAATATGATATACAGAGCTGTTTTTTTTTGTTGTTTTAACACGATTTTGTCTAAGATTCCCACTTTGCTTGGTGTTATAGTTGTTTGTCGAGATAGAGAAATAATTTTGAATGTTACTGGGCAATAAAGTATGATATGCCTTATACATGAAGATACCCGTTTTATACTTAATTAACTCAAATAATGTCAAGGCCTTTAGCTTTTGAAACAAAATGTGTGTATGGGTAAGTGGCTTTGCATGGCACACAATTCGTATAATTCTTTTTTGTTTTAAAAATATTGGCGTAAGATTACTTTTATAAGTAATAGTAGAGTCAGTCATATACTTGCGTGTGCATTTCTCATCTGTACTTGTATGATATATAATGTGGTGACCGTAGTCGGCTTGATACTACAGTAATATAGAGCCAGTGCTGCCCTTGCGTATGTTACTCTTATCTTTACTAGTGTGGAAATCTAATATAAAGTTTATCGACTACTATAGTAGAATTGCTCCTGTTGTAATAGTATACATGAGTTAGCCATATACATATGAGTGTAACTTTTATCTATACTTCTGTGGACCTCTGTGGACCCCTCTGAAATATACAGAGCAGCTGAGGTGTTACTCAGTGGTGTTACAGACTTAGAAGTGTATACACAGGCAAAAGAGGCGGGATGGGGCTGCACCTCCCCTCCCCCCCCCCATTCAGGCAGAATATTTGATATTTTGGGGAGAACAGGTGCCATTTTCGGGCAAACGTTATCTTTGCTTAAACTTGGGGCATGCGTTCTCAACCCCCCCCCCTCCCACAGTCCGTGTTTGGTCTAGTGGTAGAGCATCCGCCTCTCACGCGGGAGGCCCGGGTTCAATTCCCAGGTCGAGTCATACCAAAGACTTTAAAAATGGAACCTACTGCCGTTGTGCGTGATGCACCGCATAAGCAATGGAGTAAGGGAAAACAAGCCAGTGAGCCGCAACTGGAAAAAAAGGCCGTGGCCGGCTCGACTTGAACCAATAGGTTGGAAACTGGGCCGTTAAACCTCATCTAACCTAACCCTTACGCTTATGAGTGCACGGTGTGTCATCTTTACGTCTGCAGAAGAAAAACGTTTGTTCCGGCTTCGTTGCAAGATCTAGTTAAATCACCCAGATTGATTTTAAGACTTATTTAGCCATGTACTTGGGTGCAGTCAACGAACTTGTGACATAGAAACTGTAATAAGGTCGATTAATGCCTTGACATGTAGTATGTGTTGTTACACAGAGCGTCAAACTATGAGACAGGACCTTTACAGGCTTCACTTTGAAGAATCCGCAACACACATTGTATGTATTGTGGTATTACAGATATAACCATGTATAGGAAGGTAAATACGATCCGCAAAGAAATAACACGGTAAGAATAATATGTTTGCGCGGAAAGTCCTCAAACATTTTTTATGGCGTCACTCAAACCAGCAAAGTGTTATTCCATTCATGTTTTTAGTCGTTAATCCAGGGCCACCAACTTGTTCAAAGACCATCAAACATCACAACGGGAGTGACTGTGCCAATTTTCACTAAGGCCGAAGTATAGCAGGTTGCCCAACTTTGAGCGACCTTTTTTGCAATGCTGTTAGCACGAAAGTCGCCATAACTAACGGTTAGTGTCAGTTTTCAGGGGCGGATGCAGGATTTTAAAAAGGGGGGCTAACTCCGCGAGGGTAAAGTTCGAAGCTACGAGCCCCATTTCTTCGAAGCCTCCATGGAGGTGGGGGGCGGGGTTCTGGGGAAAATTACATTAGACACTGTTAAATGGTATTTCCTGCATGGCATCTCGCAATCAAACTTGGCATGAAAGTGATAGGCCTACAAAAAATGGGAGTCTGATGAAACCGGAAAATTCCCCCTCTGGATCCGCGCCTGGTCTTACATACGGCTGGCCCGTAGCCAGGAATTCTGATATAGGGGGCACCAGCATCGCAAAAGGGCACCGAAGATTACGTTTGTAGCGATATGTTGGCAGTTTGCGGGAACCGCAGGAGCTGATTTCTCAAGCCGTACATGGATCAGTGCCGGATTAACCCCATGGCAGAACCGGCATATGCCGGGGGCCCCGCCCTCTGGGGCCCCCTGCCTCTGGCATATAATGTATAATAACTGTCATGTATCACTGTATAATGGTAAAAGCAACTATTAGTTATTAGCGGTTAAAAGCTAACATTTAATCTGTTGAGTGTTGTTAATTTTGCGTAAGCGGGTGGGAGAGGGGGAAGGAGGTTAAACTTGTAAAAGGGGCCCCGCTATAGAAAGTGTCGGGGGCCCACACAAGGCTAATCCGGCCCTGACATGGATAGCATAAAGAAAAAGACCTACGTGTGCACGTGCGCGAGAACCGCGCCAAAACTTCCCTTCCCTGGCGGCAATGTTCCCTCCTCTTGCGATTCAGAGACTGGAAAGTCTAACAAGTGAAGGGAACAAGGCTATGATCGTGATGATGATGCTTCGTCAGCTCCGCAAGCGTGAAGAGTTGACTGCTTTTCGGACGGTGAGGGGACCATGGGTTACCATAAGGTCTTGGTGTGGTTCAGTATAATTTTATGTTACCCATTAAGGCTCCCCGATGAAACTGAAAAAACAAATCTTTTTCCTTACAAAATATCTTAGCCAGATGGCGAGTCTGAAAAGAGAACCCACCAAAAGATAGGAAAAAAAGGATACAACTTCCCATCGATGCAGTTTCGTGTATTTCCAGAATCACGCCTACACAGAAGAATAATAATTGTGGAACCTTCACCGTTGAATAAATCCAATATGTTTGAAACGGCGGGCGTTACCGCAAGATAGGACTGAAGATGAAAGCGCGCGTAGCGCCCGAAAATTTTTGAAGCTGTAGAAAGAATTGTTACAGAAAACAAAATAAGTTCATCTTTAAGCGCCTTTTGGGATCATTTTAAATTTTGCTCAATAATCGCTTGACGACATGCCGGGCCACTGTTCACAGGTAGAAAAGTCCCCCGTCTGCCTACAAGCCTGAGCATATGCTGAACTTAGCCGAGGGAAAAGCCATACCCAGGCTTAGCAGAGGGCCAACCAGCAAAAATGAATCTTAAATTTTGCACGATGCGCTCGCGATGTTTACGTACGCGGGGGACGTTGAGGGGTATGGCTCAATGTCACCTCCCTTTCCGAAAGCCAGTGGATGATACAATTCCTTGCATATCCTAGGTAGCCTTATCAAAGTCTGGTTCATAACAGCAGCGTAAAATTTTGAAAGAATTCTCGGTCCGTTTACTCCCACTCACGTAAGTGTACTCCTCACGTTAGCAATTCAATCCCTATCTCGTATAATTCACCTACAGTCACGGAAATTACGGGGCCGTTGGAAGGGTTTCTAAGATTAGTGCATGAAGAACCTTTCAGTTCCTACATTTTTTTGTTAGAGTCTGAGGTATTGTAAGTTTTGGTGGTTCTAAGTCACAGTAATAGTTTTTGGAAGAGACTCCATACATACCGAACATTACTGAGAGGGCCTACAGCCCCAGCCCCGGCCCCGACAGAACTAGTGAACCCTGTATTACAAACTGGGCTTTAATCAAATCGTTTGAAATGGTGACCCAGATCATCGGACATTACCGTTTGCCATAATAAGTTGTTTCTTCGATAAAGTTTTCGGGAGATTCTGACAGGAATTCGATTACCAGATAAATAACTACAACGCACGAGTTGTGGAATGCCACCTATATTGGACTTAAAGACGCTACACCATGAAAAGTGCGTTTGTTGAAAACTACCAAGCAATGATCTACATTTATTAGCAGGGATGTTACATCGGAGTACGGCCTCGGGTTCGATCCCAAAGTCGAGTCCATCTTTTACTGGAATGTGCCAGAAATGGGAAGCCCCGAATCGGCTTTAATAAAATGTCATGTCGAATATTACCCACTGCAGTAATTACTACCACCCGAAAGGGCACTGAACAACCCACGGCTTGATTTACAAATGTAGCATTATAAAGGAGCTTTAGGACGGTCTAGAAAAAGAGTTGTCAAATAAGGACTGCTGGAAAACCCCTCTCTAGATCAGAGGGTCAGTGTGTAATGTATCTGTGGTAAAATGTACGTTAACGTGTCGGAAGGTGATTGGACGACATCTGGACAATTCTAACTTGGCGGCATTCAAAGGATACTAGTTAAGACCATACAATTCTCACCGCGGAAACTTTCACCTGGCCCTAGACAATCAGGGGGATGCCCAATAGACCAAAGGTTTGCAAGACCGAAGATCCCCTTGGACGAAAATCTACTTCTGGTTAGGATTAGGTTTAGAATTCGAGTTAGATACAGAATAAATTTTAAGATTGGGCTTAGCATTATCCTCGGGTAGGATTAGGGTTTTGGTAAGGATTAGGATTAGAGTTAAGATTATGTTTAGCCAGGGAGGTGATGAACCCTGCCCAGAAAATCCACTTTCCATAATTGGCCTATGTGCGAAAATACTAGTTGTCAACAACCAGTTTACTGCCCTTGAGTGGCATCTCCTTCACGCTGATTTCTTAACAAGAGAAAGGTTGACCTTTGGGTTAAGTTTGTTCAGGAGGTGGTCAAGAACGATTTCCAGTTTAATAAAAAATATGTTTATCTTTCGTAAGTCGTGATTCGATTACATAAATAACACCCGAGCGAAGGATTAATTACATGTAAATGTGATAAACTTATTATCAATATTTTAAATTAATACAGCATTTTAAATCAAAATCAACATTGGAAAGGAAATTAATCGTTGCAACAGGCAGATATTCCTCTTCATTATCAAGAAATTACCCCGTGTGCAAACACCAGCGAAACTCAAACAATGCATAGCTTTGTGTGGTTTGACCAACAGTTGTCATCGCTTTTCTACGTGTGAACATGTGCGAACAAATACAAATGGCGGATAACTACAATGAGCCAAACAAATGCGCATGGCAGAATCAATTGCTTCGGACGAAAAGAGTTTTATTTCGGATTTTCTCCCACATATTTTGATGAAATGAAACGAAATCTTTAGAGAAGATTATAACAAGATTTAAAAGCAACTAAGCAGATAATATTGTTTCATTTTCCGTTCCTATTCCTTCCAACCCAGAACGGTCAACATTCGATTCAAAATTGCACCGTGAAAACAGTTTTTCGCCCGTCATATGGGATTATTCCTGAACAAGCTCTGGGCATGAACAACTGTGCAAAGTTTCGGGCACAAAAAATTTAAATCCCTAGAAGGTTTTTGTAGTCCAAAATTGAAAAATAAGCTCTAGTGACTAAAAATAACCATCGATCAACACAAAACTGTATTGCCTAAATTTCCGTGACACGTTCCACATCTTCTGCAAATTTCAGATTTGTAGCTTACAAAATGGCCGACGCAATCGAAAGACAATACATCTGCTGTTGCGGTCGCATTGCTTCGACTTGTCTTATAGTCGAAATAAAAAATTGTTCCTAAAGTTATATGTTTATTTCTAGCCCCTCTTTAGATGAAAACACCTGTCTAGTGCATCTTCGTAACACAGCTTTAATGGCCGTACTGAGCTGAAATTGTTCATGGCTATATCCACACACTACTGTGTGTGAGGTACCTACTATAACTGAGTGATCCGTAATTGACCAATCAGAGATGTGTTGTTGTGTAAGTTTATATCAATCGAAGTATTGTAACCAATTATTAATAGATGTATATGTAGAAACTCTCAAATATTTGGGATAATTCTACAGCCTCTTAAAATTTTGGCTGACAACCCTTGGGTGGGCCGCTATATATTAAAAATCATTACAATATGACATTACAGCCATCTTGTAACTGCCCTATAGTGATAGGGATGTTTTTAACAAATCTTTTGTTAACAAGCGAGTCAAATACTGTCAATAGTTCTCAGGTGCTTCTCAATTTTCCCCAGTGTCCAAGCCAAACAGACTCACAGGATGTGCCTGAGTGAAATCAAGAATTTCAAATATTGAATCTTATTTGTCTCAAACCTGTAGATTGTACTAGCTTTGTGACCCAAACATCGGTCGGTTGCGTTGGGGCATACATACGGTCGTTCTACTGTTCTTTGGGCAAGCAAGGCCGCGGTATCTATTGTATAAGCTTCAAAAGAATATTTTGACTTTATTAAACACCTAATCTTTTTTATTTCTTCTTTGGGAGCCTTTCTCTGATATTTGCTGTGTATTGTATTTCAACGGCAGGTACACGGCAAACAACTCTTGTAGTTCTCGACCTTTACTCGCGTTAAGATCACCTTACGCATGCAGCAATTTAGTGTCAGTGCCATTTGTAGGAAGTGTGAACATACTGCATGACAATCACAGACTGGACTAGAATTTCTGTTTGAAAACACACTTGAATCATCTCAGATATATTTAGGGAACGCACACTGTCTAAATTTGTAATTGATGACTGCACTTTGATTGAAATGAATTCAAATTATGCCCTAAAAGTACAAACAACTATGATGTGCCAATTATTTAGAAAGATCACTCACAGCAGTGTACTCAGCAGAAATTGACCTTGCTCATGAAATTACAGGCCTTTATCTGGGAAGTGATAAATAGGCCTACGTTTTTAAATTGGAAGAGCAAGAAATACACTAGGATTTTATTAGCCCTCCCCCCCCCCCCCCACTCCTTCCCCCAAGGAATTTTTTATCCATGAATTAATGAAGATAGAAATGAGAAGACTCACTGCTAAGTTTAAGCTTGTGGAAAAAAGAGGAAGGATTCCTTTCCTATCACCTCCATAGTCAGATAGTTCATCATAGTTATCTCAACTGAATATCATTGTATTACACCCATGTGTTGTGAAGAGTTACATAATCACTGAAAGTTACAACGGCTCTGTCAATCAAACACTACAAAAATTAAGTCCTGCAGGTTTGAGTCCTCACCTAAGAAAAAATGCCCTCTTGACTCTCTTCATAATGTTTTACTGACCTAATTTAAATTAACTGGCATTTCAGACCACGTCCGTAGACAAGGGGCCAGCCGTCGGCGCCACCTAGAAAAATGTTGAGAACAAAAAGTATCATTGCCCAAATACTGTTCATTTTAGCATATCTTTCCCTTGATAATACTTCACCTCTCCCCTCTTCCGACTGTGGAAGATATCTGTCCCCGCCCCTTCAGTACCGTGTTTGGTTACGGGCCTGTGTCAGACTATCAGAAGATGCTTTGAACTTCTAGCAGAGGCGTCTTTAACAGAACCTCTGCATCCTTACTTGAAAAAATACTGTTAAAAACGCAAGGCCACTGACCAGGTAGGGGCACGATGGGGCTACTTGCCCCGTGCAGATATACTGCTCCTCCCCCAGTTGCAAAAATGATCGCCGAAACGGTGAAGGCTACAAAGAATAATCCTGTTCTATCTCCCCCCACTCCCGCTTGGCAGTGCAACCTAGTAGTTTCCCCCTCCCCATCTCAACCACGTCAAAACTCCTGCCTATAAGTGCCTTTTGCACTTGAGTTAGCCATGTTGACCTTTCTTGGCATATTCTTCACTTTCTCTGTAAGAAGGATTCCCTTTGCAACCGAACTACCTTACGGATCGTCCATTTTCAACATTTTCACAAGCATACAACACGGGAAGAGGGAGTTCTTCAAAGACCGGCGCTTTTTTAGTGCAAAATTGAAGATAACATTTTGCCAAAAAATAGTTTTCTTTCCGGTACATCCTCTTATTTACTCTGAGACCGAAATACACAGAAGACTCGCTGTAGACCTGAGGCGCGCTTTCACTAATCCATATCCTAATTCTACGAACGCTTACGCTAGCCCTATACTTAATCCTAACCCTAATCTTAACCGTAATTCTGTTCCTAATCCTAACCCTAACGTAAATGCCAATTCTAGCCCTACTCATAAGTTGATTTTCAGTCTAGCAGACCTTTCGTCTAGTGAGCCCTCAGTCTAGAGGGTTTTACCAACTCAGATTCCTAAAGTTTTACTCCCGCCCGCATTTTACAGTTCTTTGGTTGGAAAATGTAACTTAGTAAATATTACTTCAAATGGAATTGATGGTCATGCAGACGTGCAGTTTGTCACGTTCTCCAAAAAATTTTAACTATACTTTTTGTTTGTAGGCTGTTCTGTATACAATGCCTTCACCTGTAAACACAATTCCATCGGAGCCAGGTGTATTGTATATGTAATTGCGAATAGTGCCCGGATTTTTTCTTTTTTGTTTTGTTTTTCGTTTGTTTTTTTTAAGTAATTGAGGGATAAAAAATTGTTGTGCTATAGGATATCTCGTGTTGTATTTCTTCCTCAACGCGTGCCAAGATTCCGGAATCTCGTAAAATATCTTGACATATCATATACGTTTACAGGAAAAAAACAAAATTGGATCATGCTGTAACCTATTAGTCTGTTGTCTAGTTTAATTAAATAAAGTATAAATTGAAATGATTGACTGTGTTGTCACTTTATGGAAAGAAACGGAAGGAAGGAAAGTCCAGTGTAAAACCTAAGGACTATTGCTTGACTGAGGCTTCGTGACAGTACTCTATGATACACATATTTCGATGATATATAATTATTTGATAAAAGCAATACTTTGAACGGGAAAAAGCGGTGTAAGGTGATTTGACATTTTACAATGTAATGTGTACGCGTACGCGGGGGGCGCGTCCGATGGAGGTCTGACAATATTGTAGTCCTTTTTCTGACGTCGAAATGACGTTGAATGGAGATTGAACAGTCGGGTTTAGTCCAAACGACGTCTGATGGCCATCTATGTCGACGACGATCAAACTTCGAACGGATTTGCAAACGGCGACGCAACGGACGTCGGTCAGACGTATAAACGGTGTCTTAAAACCGACGTCGATCCGACGACAAAATGTTTACAGTGAGATAACATTCCATAGGTCTTTTACGTTGACGTGGCTGGGGTTCAAGTACTCTACAAAAAGGGGGTTTTAAGTTAATTTCGAGTAAAGCACTGGAAGAAATGTGAGTCAGCTCTTGAAAGGGTTGCAAATCCCCTAAATCCGCCGCTGGAATATCCTATTTAAGGTTCTTTTCCTACTAGCTCTACGGTCCATGTTTTCTCACAGACACCATGGACAGAAAGACATCACTGGGCCGTAGATAATACAAGGGAAGGAAGCATTCCACAATAAACCTTCATTTTAACCCCTATTTGCAAACTGGCCATACACCCCACGCATAGGACTCTAGTGACACATTGTGTTTAAGAGAGTAATTTCCGACGTTGTTGTGTTGGGAGTGTGAAATGCCAAATTTTCTTCTTCCATACTGACAATGGAAGACGTAGAAAAGCAGCGACAAAAAAATACATTTTATAGTGCGGTTACCAACGATCTAGAGCGGGTTCTCATTCTAAAACCGGTCTTGGAATTTTAGCACCAATCTAAAATCTGTGTCGGAGCTTGCGTGGCCCAAACTCTTAAATCTTTGTCGAAAGGTGGCACCTATATTAACACTGTATTGAAGCTATGCCCTTTAATGCTTTTAGTTTGATTTTGCACCGTGATATGAGTGATGTTACATTTCCGTAACATAGGTGGGATTACGGGGGGCAAGGGGGCACTAGAGTCTCCCCACTTTGTCCAGACCTTAACATAATAAAAATAATAAGAAAAAGAACGGAAGGAAGAGATACCAGAGAAATTAGGAGGGAATTTTTAAAATTATGGTAAATTTTGCAATGTAAAATGAAGGAAAACTTTAATTTAAATATCATAACAATGCCAGAAAAAAATTCTTGGCGCGCTCCTCGCGCACCCGTATTACATACTGACTCATACGGTGACGAAGCTCAAAGGTGGTAAGGTAAGGGGCAACTGTTATTGAAAATTTTGTTAGGAACCTTGTTTAAAATTTCTTTCAAAGCATGTAGGTGCTGGCTCACCGCCACACTTTTATGACGTGAAACTCTGAAATAAGGATCAATCAGAGCGCTAAATGTACATCATTACACGCAACATGCCTAATCCTTGCATGCTCAATTCAGAAACTTACCCCTGTATGATGAAATCGCGATTCTCAATAAAATTTTTGGCTTGCTTCGTGTCAGCTCAGTAGAAGTAGGTGTCTCGTAAGTACTACTGTTCGTTGTAAAGTTTTGTGGAATTGCCTCGTTATTACTTCCTGCAGGATAAGTGCTTGAGTAAACCCTTGCTACTTCAAACCCTTGCAACTCCTCCTGTTGTTCACTTCCCCGCCAAATACCGCCATCCTCATGAAACTGACCGACGTTTAGAACCTGAAATTTGCAACCATGATAAGAAAGGTATTTCATTAGAATTTCAAATTATACCTGGGGTTTTTCTAAAACTGAAAAGCCATCAGATTTAGGACAAATTCTCGGGGTGGACCCTCCGTCCCCAGCCTCCGCGCCTTCGGCTCTTGCGGTTAAAGGCTTCGCCTTTCACACCTTACTATTTGCTTCCCTGGCAATTTTTACTGCGGACGCCCATGGCCATGTCTCTGTAAAAACTACCCATTGTAACATTTCATTAATTTTGGAAAGTATTACACACCACTCTCAAACTTTCTTCGCCTATAAAATTCTGCTTTAATCTGTATTTTCGAAACTATCACATTTTTCACAGTAAGGAAAAACTTGAGGGGTACCTTATCCCGGACCATCGATAAAAGAGAAACATAAAAGAAAGAATAGGTGGGCTGGGGAAAGTGGGGGAATCTTTTATGTAATGGATAAAATTGCATTCAAACAAATAAAAAAAAATAAAAGTAATAGACTACACTAAAATGCTGTATTTTTCGGCGCGCTTCGCGTGCACCCATTTTAAATTTTGTTTCATGTTTACTTCCTGTAAAACTTCTTGCATGTTCCATGGTTCGCACAAAGTTTTCTATCATCATAGTACAACTACTGACAAGCCAAACCCCCTTCATCACAAAAATGACCTCCTGTTCTGATTGAGGCTATTAAAATGCTCAAAATGTGAATTTTTCTTATCTGTTTAGTGCACATCCAATGAGTTTTAAGATATCCGATGCTTACTTTCAATGGTTTTAAATTCTTTACATACCTCAGGGCTTCCGAGGGCGTTGCCCCTGGACTCCCACCGGGGCATTGCCCCTAGACCCCACTAGGGGCTCTAAGGTGGCCCCTGGATCCCACGTCTTCAAGGGAGCGCTTTGCACTCCCGTGGCACCTTCGGCGTCGATTGGTATTCCGCCCAGGTTTGCTCCCCACTTTCAGACACCAAACCCTGTCCCTGCCAACGTTCATTGTTAAGTACAGTCTGTAAAACCACAGACATCCTATACAAAACTAGATGAAACGCGTCAATGTCAAGGACGCGATGATTTCAAAGCACCGTACAAAGGAATGACCTCAGTGAAAAGTAGTCTTTTCATCTGCCACAAAACGTTCTGTCGAAAATAAGTCCGATAGGATCGGTAAATAGAAAGTCGTTAGTTTTCCTCTCAGAGGATATAGCACTAAGTTTTGTTGCATATCATATCGATCTTCCTTCTTGCATTCACGTTATAAATTGAAAATATCTAAAGCCAAAAAGCCCAAACGATTGGACTGAGACTAAATGCAACATTACCGGGGGATTGCGTACTGAGTGCGCCCAGAGTATTCAGATGTTTGCATTGAATTCGCAAGCGCCTTTACCGTGCGACTGTTTAAAAACGCAGAGCATGTCATGGTGACCCTGCTAATCCGATTCTCTCTCACAGTGTGTGATTCTTCTAATTCATAGTTTACTTCGCTGTTTTTGAACAATTGGGCAATTGAACACATGTATCCCGCACCTTAGCACCAACTTGGGATAAATATGAACTAAGGGATTAAAAGTACGTTTCTGAATACACATATGTAGTAAACCTTCCTGATAAAAAAATTATTCTCGTCTGACTTATTCTCGTGATCTCTAAATTATGTGTTGATATTAGACCTAATCAGTCTGGAGAATGACGTATTCCAGCTCCCTGACCTAAACATATGGCACAGTGGACTCATGCCTACATAGCAGGCTGTACGGCATATTCCTTGTTCAGTCATCTCCCTATATAACTATGTGGTTTGGGAAGCTGAGGAGCTGAGCAAACAGAGTCCACTATGTGGGGTAAGTGGACTCTTATTTTAAGCTAAAGACTGCGTGGCACCAAACGATGCACTGCATGGCCTCTTACATCGACTGACACTAGCACGTTACCGTTATTACCAAAATATTTGTTGCTTAACGACGCTACAAAAACATCAAAAATGAAAATATTCATACATTCCATGTTTGTGGAAAATGAGTAAAAATGTTTAATGGACGCACCTCCAGCTGAGGTTGGTATGACTATTTATGTCTAACATGCCAGTCTTGATTGGAAATGACACCATATAATCGTTACAAGGCTGGGATCAAGATCAGTGCGAAATTCTCAAATATTCTGAGAAAAAAGACACAGTGAATCTACCACGTTTTAGCATATCTAGCAGAATGGTTGTGACATATTAAACGTCGTTGAATCGACCTCCCTACGTGAATCAGTTCAGTAGATAATACACTTTGAGTCTGAGACCTTGAAATCGCGGCACTGAGTTAATGACGCCTGCTGTGAGGTCTATCATGTGATAGAACGCCATTGGTGGCAACATACATTCAATCAATAGACATACACGCAGGTAGATTGCCACATTACTGGTTTTCCACAGCAACATTGATGTGACGTCACGATAAAAATAAACAGTTCGTCCTATACTTACGCAGTACTATCAGGTCTATGTTGTCTTGGCACGAAAGAGGTCACTATTTGACTTGGTATAAGTCTGTTAGGATGCCACACCCTGCAGGCTTACCTTTACTTGAGAATGACCACAGCACGCCATCTCAGAACCCCATAAGTGTGAATAGTGCTCATTACCACTGTAGTGGTGCAAATATTGCTTTGGCGAATTCTTATTCAACTCCCAAACAGACGTTTATAACCCTTACGTAATTAACCTAAGCTCAACTGCTAAATGCAACCTGTTCCTACAACAGCCTGACACGAATACGCATTGCAACAAGATGACGATCAGTCGCATCTCACTGTCTACTTCATTTTTCAAGATTCTTTTTCATTTCATTTTCTTCATAATCTATTTCGCCATATTACGATGGTTGAATCTCAATCTCACAATCATTGAGATCTTAAACACAAATAAAACAAGAATCGTCACATGTCAACATGTTGTCATGAGTAACAACATTTTTATTTTACTTAATTCCCAAGTCTTCCTAACAGTTTAGTTCTCGTTATGTACGCCAGCTTACTAACATGTTTGACCAAAGTTATCGAACTGTCTTTCTCGGGGTAATTGTTGCAAAGGAGAGACGTCATATCCGTCACATTTTCCTCTTTAACTCCAACATACAGTTATGCAGCTACCGTGACAGTCATACACTGAAAATTATACAAATCTTAGTATGCGAACTGAGTTGAAGATCGAAGGGCACATAAATTAAAAATGTTATACTGTCCCATATTTAATGCAGTTGTAAGTAAAATGCGACATTCGCTAAATTACTAACATAATTGTTAAAACCATTAAAAATTCAGACAAGTATATCTTCGTTGGCCTATGATGCCTTTATTGAAATCAGGAAGCCTAGGTAGGCCTACTAAAGTGCATTGGTCGATAACTTAATTCCTTCTGCATGTAGGCCGTACTGCAGCTGTTCAGGAACTCAACAAGGCCAAGACAAAATAACTTAAAATGTCTATGCTTGGATTTATTACAAAGTATCGTATACAAGTAACCATCATATGAGCCTACAACATCTCACTTAAATAGCGGCCTCTTCCGTGTACCGTGCATTTACACCAGTACAATGCCTTATTTTGAAATTGGATTAGGCTAGGCTACTTACTTCAACTTCGATTGACAATTATGGACAGTATCGGAAAATTTTCTGGTACAGGTAGTATCAGCAATAAGGTCTAAACACCCTTAAAACTAGCCAATTTTGCGGAATGGACATTAGCTGCATAGGCGTATGAAGCTGGGGTCTGGACTCTGGAGTGGCATCCACCTACCCCCTCCTCTAAAAGCGGTCTCGGTTACAGCCGTTGCATGGGCAAGAAAACTTGGATTTCAAGGCACTTGCAAAACCCATGAAACGGTTGATTTCTAACGGGTAAATTTTTACGGCCAACCCGGCCACCCCTACCCCGGTCTTCCGATATTGGACCATGACTGGGTTCTAGAAAATTTAGCGATGCAATTAGGGAAATTCATGTTCTTTTTACATATGTGAAGGCAATTCTACTGTACACACAGTCAGTTAATTTATCAGAACTGGTACCCACAGAAACATGTAGGTAAATATGTTCCCACACGTTGTTAAACAGAAACCTTCGTTCAACTCTTCTAGGTAGAAAAATGTTTTTTTTTTTCGCGGGAACCAAATTTTATATTCAAAGCAAATGTAATGTATTAAATCTCACCTTGCTTCAATTTGTGCCAGATACTCAGGACTTTGGAGTGACTCTATAATTGTTTTCCGTTCACAAACTCTTCGTTGGAGCATCGAAAAGCATGGAGGGTGCATATGTGTTCGGCCGGTCGGATACACTCCGTGGGAAGAGCTTCAAATCTACTGTAGGCTAGTGTATAGTATAAGCTCCCCGTCCCCCGTTTTCTTTACCATGACCCCATCTTTGGTTGTATAATTTTTAATGTTACTGTACTTTAGCCTGATTGGTATAGATCGAGAGGAATAACTGAGTATCAAAGCGAAAATGCGCGACCCTACAAATACTTTGTACGGCTGGCGCCGTCAGGATTTCAGTGTGTGTGCCGGGGGGGGGGGGCAAGTGGGCGGGCAATCGAAAATTGAGGGCAAAAAGTTTATGTTTGTGCGCTGTTCCTGCACACTGTATACCTCTGTACAGGGGCTGACCTGGGAGAGTAGTGGCAGACAGGGGATTTTCCCCATGGCCCTCTCTTGGTCCGACCCGTCAATCCAATGTGATCCAACGAGTCAAAGTAGGGCAAGAGGCACACACAGTCTGCGTTATCACCACATAACTACATTACGCAGAGTAATTTCAAGCGTTACGTATGCCGCAAACTGGAGACTTCCAGCTGCCCAAAAGCGTGACCTATGTACTAGTCTGCATGGGGCTCCAACGGCAGGCAATGGGGTGGCTAATTTTTTCGGTCAAATTGGGAAAAATATAAAGAACGGTGCCAGGAATCATTTCATATTTTCCTGTTAGGCCTTGCCAGTGATTCCGAAATCTAAAGAGATTCAGGTTGAAGAAAGAAGCACTGCTTCACCATGTGATTTAGGCTACTTGTGGGGTGTTTTAGGGGACCTAGGCCCGTGGATTGTCCCTGACAGAAGGCCCGGACCATTGTGAAACACGAAAATATATGAAGGGAGTAATCCCGGGTAACCCAGATTTTTTCTGTCACACCATTTTTTGTAACAGGACGGACATGATGTTAAGGGATAAAATGTCTGCCCGCACACTTTTACAGGGAACAAAGTTCTGCTACCCTGGATGTTACACATCAAAGTGATAACATATGCAGCTGACGGCAATATTCGGCCATAAAGATTCAACTGAAGTAAATCGGTCACCTATAATTTTTATTGTTTCTCTCTCTTATATGAAGGAATTTGAACATAATCTCGAAAAACCTGTAAATGAGTTCAAACAACGCTGTTGGAGGTTGTGTTGATAGCCGATTTATACCTTAAGAGCTCATAAATAATCCTCAGTTGGCAGAGGTCATGACCTTAATCAGATTACAAATTGAATTCAAAGCCATCGATCAACAAGTTACCTAAAAGTCAAGGTGTATACTTTACGGTCGTATTTCCTCTAATTGCTTCCAAATTGTTTTGGAGATTTGTAAACACAGTAGCTAGTAACCACTTCGGCCACCCACCCGTACTAGGCAATTCAAAATCAGATTTTTTGCATCGCGAGCACTGCCAGTTAAGTTGCAATTTTGTTCTTTGAATGACCTTTCCACATCAAGTCTCTTGCTTGGTCTTTCGACGAATAACTTTTAAAGACAGAAAAGCCGCAGGTAGTCCAAACATCTTTTAAATACCCCGCAAGGTTAGCCTAATAGTCGTGCCAACAAAACTCCCGTAGACAATAATATCTTGTTAAATTTGTAGCACAATGAGAAACTGTTGTGTGTAAGCATTTAATAGACGTACCGTGACTGAAATGGACCCTGAGCAACAGTTAACATGCCGCATAAAGCTGGTTAAGTGTCTGTATTTTATCATTTTTCTTGTAAAAATGTAGTAGTACGAGAGTTTGGGTTCAAAAATTATGTGTACAATATGTGAGTGCATCGTTGTGAAGACATCATGGCAAGGAAACAGGAAAGACGGTTTTAAGTTACACCAATATACGATAAGTCAGACAAGCCAGTTTAAATAGCATCACAAAATTTCCAGTGCCTTTCGAGAGGTAGTGTGTGTTCACTCTCTTGAACAAAACAGTGCTTCAACCCCCCACCCCGCGAGATATTAACAAGAAAATGTGCACAATATTTGTGTGCCATTTAAATCCGCAACATTTTTATATGTTATACAAAGTAACAGAAGCTCATATGTATACAAATTTTATCTTTGTAACAGGCCAGTAGAAGTATGCAGAATAGAGATCCAGTCTGTAAATGGCGGTTTTTAACACAGACATCATGCAGTGCACAAGTTTCATATGTCTGTTTATACCGGGGTGGCAGTGGCGTAACGAGGGGGCAGGGGGAGTTCGCCCCACACAAAGCCTCCGAAGGCTCTGTCGGAAATTTCTAGTCTCTGTCGGAAATTTTTACCGCCTTAATTATAAATTCTTACAACGGAAATTAGTAGCAAAAATTATATTCTTAGGGGTTTACTTACAACACTTCTTATGTTTTTAGGCAGAATTACACATCGAAATGGTTACTGACAAGGCCTGGAAGTGTCATTTAAGGCAATCTCGGAGATATTTTAATCTAACTTTTTCCTCGCGCTACCGCCAGTTGATGGTGGCGGTACGCTTAGATAGTACATCATTACTTCAAGATATAATATCTCGGAAATTTTTTGCTTTTGCCCCCCACAAAAAATATCTAGCTACGCCACTGCGGGGTGGGGTTGGGAGTGAAGGTGGGGAAGGCGAGCAGATGGAGAGAACTGTTCCTTTACGTGATGAATTTCCTATCCAATTCTTAAACAATTCGTTTCAATTCAAAGTAGTGTCATCTTGTATATTATTTGTATTAGGTTTTCAACGCACCTGAAGGCAGGGGCATGGTAGGATGGGAAATCATTGTACGTGTCATATGGGAGACATATGTTTTACAGTTTGGCTTGATTGTCGAATAGACTATGTAAAGTGATTTTAATCGTCGTGTTTCGAACCAAATAGTAAATCATTGAATACACTGATTACTGTGTAAGTTACTCAAAAGCAATTGGGAGCGAAAAGTCCCTCGGGCAAGTAGAAAATCAAGTAAAATACCTCCTGAGGAATTTCTCGTGTGAAGTCAGCAAGGGCCGTCGTTTGTCTCCCAGAGGACTACCCAAAGTTCTGTGAACGTCAAAATGAATTTGATAAGAAAACAACCAGCTTCGTTCCTCACATTTATGGCCTATAGACGAACTATACTTATTTGTATAGGTGGGATATTTCTTATTTTTCTACTTTCAAACAAAAAAATCAAAGTTTATGTCCCAAATTAAAATCAAAATTACAAAAGACTCTTCCGCACGGCCAGTAACGACAAAATCAGAGGGATTTACTCGGCTGTGTTAGTTACGGCTACAGAGTGGAAAAGAGTGGGACATTCTTGGTATCTTGCTACCGTCACTGAACTCGACCTAGAGACTGTTGGCTTCTCACCTCAAGGAAGAAAAAGTAATTTGAAGATTTTTAAGAATATTTATTCTTCCTAAGAGGTAAACTTCTTGAACTGAAAGGGAATAAAAACAGAAAGGTGGCAATGACTGTGTCAACGACACCAAGATAGCGCTGCTATCTGTTTGAACTCTGCTTAAATGTCAATCATGTGCACGTTAAAATCAGTCATCTTGGTTCGATAAAGTGAAGCAGAGCGAGCAGTACGAGAAGTATTCGTATACATTTAACATTGATACATTTTTTCATGTCCCCTGTCACGCAGATAGTGGCATTAAATCTGTGTCTTACTATTCCGTGATTTGCCATGCAGATATTATTTTATAGCTGTGGTTTGAACATGACACAGTTTTATTATGAATTTACGGTGCTTAAATTTAGGTATACAAAGTTAAAAGTCCATATGTAAAGAACAGGAAGATTGATTCATGTTAACATTTTCTTATATTGGGTATTACATACCAGATATAAGATCCAACGTGTCATAGTTGAAAAATCATATTAAGGAGGTTTTCACCAACTGTGAGGTTCCTCACGATTACCCATCTTAAGTCATGGTTACAAGAAGTTTTCAAGCTATTTATAGCATTTGACTTATGGTGACCCCAAATGACCTTCCACGTCCCTCAAAATTAATAGGATTTTTTTAACTAGCTATGCCGCACTGGCCGTACCAAGTATGAAGTTCATAACAGTTTCCCTTCCTGAGATACCACGTTAGCAAGGTTTTCACAGTTTGGAGCCTGACGACCCCAAATGACGTTCGATATCTTACTAAAATGATACTACTAAGTATGGGCCATCCACACATTAACTATACGATCCCTTACACTTACCTTTCTTGAGATATCATGTTTACAAGGTTCTGACCCTTTGACCTCTATTGACTCCAAATGACCTTCGACCTCCACCAATTTTTTTTGAAATCATCCACTAAATATGGGCCATCCACATACCAGGTATGAGATCCTTCATAGTTACCTTCTTGAAATATCCTGTTCACAATGTTTTGACCTTTTGACCTCTCAAAACCCCAAATGACGTTTGAGCTCCACCAATAATTTTGAGAATCATTTACTGAATATGGCCCATGCACATACCAAGTATGAGATTCCTCATAGTTGCCTTTCTGGAGATATCCTGTTCACAAGTTTTGACCTTTTGACCTCTCATGACCCAAATGACCTTTGATCTCCACCAAAACTATAGGAATCATCTATTAGATATGGGTGATCTTTCTTCATGCTAAATATAAGATCCCCGGCACTATTACCCCCTTGAGATATCGTGTTAAAGAGCAGTTTTCAAGATTTTTACTGTTTGACCTCTGTTGACTTTAAATGACCTTTGTAATCCATAGGAATCATATACTAATTATGGGCCATCCTCATATTAAATATGAGATTCCTCTCAGTTACCCTACTTGAGATATCGCGTTTACAAGGTTTTAACCATTTAACCTCTGATGACCCCAATGACCTTTGACCTCCACCAAAACAATGGGGATCATTTACTTAATGTGAGGCATCCACTTGCCAAGTTTGAGATCGCACAAGATTACCCTTCTGGAGATATCGTGCTTACAAGCAAACGGTTACATACACACATATACATACATACACACATGCACACCCACACACATGACGTCACCATCGCATAGATTCAAGAATCAAGAATAAGAAGTGTAAGAAAAATATCCATTTGTTGAGAAATATGCGAAAGCTATAAATACATTAATTTGACCTTACTAATTGATTCTAAGGGTAATATGCCTTACATAGTTAGTTTGGGTTACTATTTCAGTCCAGAGTCTCCCTGTTTAAACCAATTAAAAGCTTCCATCAGGATTTTTAATAGCCACCGTTAGTGTTGGTGGGACCATTCCACAAGTGAGGGCCAGCTATAGGCCCTTATCTGTTGTACAAAAGTTTGCTGTGCAATGCTCGGAACAATGACATTCGAGGAAGAAAGTGGGGGCATTTGGAAATTATTAAAAAAGGAAATTATTATAAAGGTGGGGGGCCATGGTACACATTCTCTTCCCCATATGCGTGGAGAAGGCATTTCACGAAGCGCGCGAAAGCCTCAGGTGTTTGCCCTGAAAGTTTTTCCTGATTGGCAACAAATATAACATAAATTTTGCTTGAAAAGTGCCAGTGCCCTAAGCTTAATATCTTTGTCCTGAAATCAACGTTTTTGGCAAGGGACTGCCCCTCCCTCCTCTTACGCCCTAGCTCCCATTTTCATCCCTACCTTCCAGAAATTAAGTTCCACCTCTCAATAGATGAGTTGGGTAATTCAGTACTTCCGGTGGGGTCACAAGGTCAGTTGTATCATGACAGCAGTTCGTCAAGGTAAGTCATTCACTTGACCTTTGACCCATCCCTTATGCATTCCGTGAAAAGCATTTTTCCAACTCGTCAATTACGACACTATCATGCACTAGTGATTATTTTCTTCCTTTCGTTGAGTTTGAACGAAAAACATTCAAGGCGACACATGCGGCCAACTTTACCTCATGTTTGAGTTCTGGGCGGGTATCCGCCGGTACATTCGGTACAGGGACACTGAGGGCAGGGAGCTTGAAGGAAAGCACTTAAAACCATATAAACACCCACTGAGGTAGACTCAGTGTTACCCACGGAACGACTACTGTTATTGATGACTAAGCAGGCTTTTACGACGGGAATCCATTAAAACTATTGATGTAAAAACATTAGCTACAGAACCAAACAGCCCTCATGGACACTTATGCTGTAATATGAGCGCATTCTCCTTACTTTAATGAATAATATAAGCACAAATGTTTAGATGTGCATGGAATACGTGCGTCCGAGTATATCTGATCCACCGAACAACTAGCTACTAACATTCGGGAGGAGGCGCCGGGATTTACCCGACAGGGGGGCCAAGCTCCCCGGCGGAGAGCAGCACCCGAAGCACCCACAAAGACAACGAGTTACCCGAAGAATGGACACGGGAAGTAAGCCGCCGAAAAATCTGATTTTTATTAGAGAAAATTTGATGACCTTCAATAATGTGTTAATCAACGAATAAATGCAGAGTTTACATAGATCAATGCTATTTTCTCCTCCATAGTCATTTTACCGAGGAAAATTTTTCTGTCTAATTAACACATTTGGGAATTTGAAAAGTCTGTAGCATGAGATCTCAAAATAATATTCAGATGTACGGTCTGGGATTGTCATTTTAGGCAACCTACAAGGCTACTGGCATTTTTCGTTGTACGTTTCGGGCCAAGTGATATTGGCCCTTTGCTTAGGTAACGTTCCACAATTCCCCAACCCCTTGAGAGGATTGTCGCCGCCTAACAACGTAATACTAGATACGCCACTGACCAGGGCTCGTTTCTGTTTCTCGTTCCGGGATCCGGACCCCCCTGTTTACGCCAGTGATGATATTATCGACCACGTGAATGTAAACATGGAGCTCAGTTCTTCTTACATGTTGCACATTTCGCAGGCGCATAGTGTTACACGCATCAGACACTACGTATACGCAAATGCTTAGGGCGTTTACTGCAAGTATTTTTGGTATACATTTCATGTACATGATGAACGTAGGTGGGACCTCCACACTGATGAGCCACCGCGTTTGATCTAAATTACTTTACTGAATGTTCCTGAAAGGTCTGGCGGTATGACAAACATGTCATTACTGTAATATAGTTTTCAAATGATAACACCATAAATTTGTCCACACAGAAGACTAAACCTCCATACTTTGTAAATATTATTCTGACATCGGTTAAGCGGCAATCTGCACAGTGAATGTTTCTCGTCATATGTACTTTGTCACTCAAATTGATTTAATAAAACTTAAATGGGTAAATTTGTGATTTCCCAAAAGGAATAAAATTTTATGAAAACTAAGAAGGTTCAATTTCTGGAAATATTACAAAAAATAAATCGAATCGAGATTCAGTAGCTACCCGCTGCTTACGAAAACAAAGAGCGAATTGTGTAAACACGTGATTCAAGCCTAAGTGTGGACGATGATTTTCATCGACTACTTGAAGTGTACCGAATTTCTATGGGAGTAAAATTTATTAACGAGTGTTTGCCTCCGGTCGAATTGTCAAGTATGTATCATCTCCAGAGGAGTTTTTCCCTCTCCGGTGAGAAAGTTAAAACAAAATTCTTACAGGAAAAGAAAAATGTGCTCTGTGCACGTAAAATGTCATTTACGAACTGTATGAAATTGGCAAAGGAGGGGCTAATTCAAATCGCATGAACTATCATCCAGTCACCAAAGCCTTACAAGTATGGGGGTCAATAGTGCTGGGAGCAGGGATAATTTTTGCCAGAATTTAGAATTTTGGACCAAGTTGCCCGAATTCTGGCCCGCGAAAAGGGCATAATTTATTTTCTTGGCTGTCTCATTTGCCTGAATGGATCCACTATTTTGCCGAAACTGGGAGAGTATATACCCCTGCCCCCCCCCCCCGCCCGCTTCGTACGCTTATGCCGACAGCCTAATGGGTAAATTGCTCAAATTTTACGTAGTGCTGTCAGTGTTTGTGTCTGACTTCTTACGACTGATGAGACGGGTCCCCCATTCTGACCCCCTACTTCCTCACCTCCCTCACTGTATCGAATGTGTCCACAACCACTTTTTCCTAACGTTTCATACTTTTCATTTCTATGTGAGAATGAGGACGTATTTTTCCCTTCCGTTTCAGTTTGTTCAAGATGAGCGAGGGTGCTCAAGACTTATTTTCCAAATTCAAGGGAACGAATCCGGATGAATTAAAGGGTAGCATAAGAGTTCGTTCTCATGGCTTGAGAGTGGTTGCAGCGCTAAACTCAGTGGTAGAGAATTTAGACGACATCGAGTGCCTGCTAGACATGCTACAACATATCGCACACTCACACCATCCCCGTGGACCAACCAAAAAACATTTCCAGGTGAGCAGTGTATTAATTTACTTCTTACCATGTAAAATTTCTCAGTAAAATTGCCCCGTGCAAAGCAAGTTATTGACATAGGTGACGGTGAAGGGGGGGGGGGAGGGTCAGGCCAGGAAATTCAAACGGATATTCAAATAAGGGCCTTGGTGAAGTTTTGCAAAGTGTGGCTTACCTAATGGTAAATAGTAACTATGTGCTTTAGTTGGTGGAAGCTATTTGTTAGGTGTCATTATTTCTCAGCATGTTTTAATTAACGATTTGGTACTCATAATGGCGTGAATATCCGTCATATGTTCGTAACCGCCGTTTCAATTCAAAATACAAGAAAGATTTCAAGCTTTCTAGCTCCCAGTCAGTGCGACATTAGCTTTAAATGCAAAGCAAACTGTATACCGGTATGTCGCTTGGCGTGAGGCACAGCTTCAGTGCATGACACATACATGCAGTTGTTTCTTACTTCTATCATGGAAGTACCGAGGTAGTACCTTCATGCTTAAGCAGACTTTTACACTTTTTATCGCATCAAATTCCAGGCTCATTCTGAAGTAAAGGGTTGTGTTTATAAGTGTAGCAAGGTGATATTGTCCGATTGCACTTGTATTCAACAGCTGGTCAATCCGATGAATATAGTCTTATTTACATTCGCCCGAAGTTGTTTCCATAGGACCAAACTTACAAGAATGGATCGTTGTAATCCAAGTAATTGACCCATAAATGGTTTCCTTTACTTGGAAAAATTACCAGAATTTCAGGAATTTTCAATAGAGGGTGTGCAAGGTTTGATTGATCGCTGTCCTGAGGTGGTAGTGTAAGGGGAGGGGTGTACCCCTCTCCTTTGGAATTTTTTGCTTTTGGAAGAGGGCTGAGATGCAAAATGGTGCTATATTTGACACATTTTGAAGCATTTTTTCTTGCCTCAACGTTTTTTTTTCACGCATGACGGCCAATAGGGGAGGCGCGCGCCTGTTGCGCCCCCGCCTGGATCCGCCACTGGCCCTCTGGAAACTTTAGTATTGTACTTAAGTGACTGAGAATGACTGAGGAGGGGGTATTGCCGGTGGTGTATTGTTAACATCACAGCAAAGTCTAAGAAACTTAATCAATGTTACTTGTCCTATTCAAAAGAGACCCGTAAAGCCTTTAGCGTGATCCCATAAGCAAAGTAGAGGAACTGCGGTGAAGACTAAAAATAAAAGTAATTACAAAAACTGAAAAATTAAAAAAAAAAACATGCTATTTTTAGTAGCAGTCAGTTCCCCCAACCCCTTTCCCGGGCTGTAAAGTGATAAATGTATATAGATTTGCCAGTGAGCATCAGATTTGTTAGTGTTAGTACTATTTCAAAACAATATCATGGTGCGAATACTGAATGAAATTTAATGACCACATCTTTTCTTATTTTTCAAAAGGACTTAGGTGGCGTTGTTATTGCTACTTTTGAGCAGTCACTGGGGAAGAAACTCACGGAAGATGTCAAAAATGCCTGGGTAAAAGCCTATGGGGTCATTCTAAGTGTCATTGAGAAAGAATATGACGTCATCGAAGGCAATGCAAACGAACCTACTGTAGAAGACGCAGAGGTTGCGAAAAGTAAAGAAGAAAACAAAGAAAATGGAGAAGTTACGAAAGAAGAAGGTGAAGGAAAGACTGGAAAAGTAGAGGAATAAATTGTGTTGCTAGGAGGAGGTGTAGGACTATGTGACGGGCATGATGTACAGTTCATAGGACATGAACTATATGGGAGGCAAGGCGGACCTAAGTACCACACGATGTACCACAATGTTTGTTTTGTATTTTCATTTAATCTAAATTTGAAAGTATCGTCAACGGTTCGAGTTTTCCAAAGGAGTGAGTTTAAATTCAATACGCCGTGTCATATATGGGTGAAGCAAAGGTTAGGATGAATTTGCCATTTCGTACCCAGATTAATTCGTGAAAGATGGCAACGCTTTTCGACCTATAGCACCTACTATTCGTCTTCTTGACGTGACTGTGATGAACTGCATGTCAATCCCTGGCAAGGGAAAATTTGTGTAAAGATGCAGGGCTCATTACTCCGGATTATTTGAGTGGCATATTTGTAATTATTTCATTTTCACTGAGCTTTGACCTTTGTGACGTTATTTTTCTCACTTTAAGATCATCGACTTCCATTTTATCCTTTTTATATATTCTTTGCATTATTGACACAATAAGAATCATGAACGAAGCAAATTTTCCATTGTCTAGCAGCCTGGAACCTGTAAATTTTTAAGCCTCGTGTCCCTTTGGGTTCGTAACTCCTTTAGGAGTTCAGGCTTTCGCATTCAATAGGGGATTAGTCCTCAGTACTTTTCTTTGAAGGCAAATCTTTCAGGGGCTGTCTACTAATCAGCTTTAGCGGACGGTTCACTTTTGACGGTCTTTCATACACAGCAAGGCATTTCAAGGGTGTTCTGCATTTGACACAGGGAGAGGTAGTAGCCGAGGAGCCCTTCTCCGACCAGCCGAGCCCCTTACAACTTTACACTGAGGTATAGCAGGTACAGGAACGGTTGAATACATGGGCGCACGAGGCGGATCGTCGGGGGGGGGGGGGGAGGTCGAAGCACCCCTCACCCTCGCGATCAAAAAGAATGGTCAATGTCAGGGCATTGTTATGATCATTGCGTTTGCCAATTGGGGAAAATGTCACGGCAAGCACCTTCCCGCCCCTTGTGAAATATCTTCCATACGGCTATGCATGAAGATTAGTTTCCGGCCCGGTGGAATGTGAGGAAACTGAGGGAACGCAATCAAACAGCCCAAAGCAAGAGCTGTTTTAGTGTGAGGAAGGAGGGGGAATTCAAACCCTTTCCCCTTTCGGATGTTTTTTAAAGTATTCTTCATTCTTTGTATATAAGTTGTAACAGTAACCTTTTTTCAATAGTAACAAATGTGTATAAAACAATAAGAGCATGACCGTGACAGGCTGGGTTTTCTTAATATTTGTAAACTTTTCGAAGATATTCTTTGTATAGTACAGCGTACAGAAGTGATAAGCAGACTAATTTGTCTGGTTTCAATCCTCCTCAGTCGGTCCAAAGATGGGACACCTCGCGGAGAAGCAAAGTTTCAAATTTCCTAAAGATAACGGAAAGAATAACAAAATTCCCAACCCTATGCAGGAATTCGCCATAGACATCCTATACTTTAGCTAGAGGAATCGCATCAATGCAAAAGATGCGCCCAGTCCTGCAGTCTGGAGCACGCACAGACAGGGGTGACATCACTGACCTGTGCCACTTACTCAAGTTTTTTCAGCTGTGACAGGACGTTTTCTGGAAAAAGTTGCCATGAAGATCGGTAGATATGAAATCGGTAGGTTTCCTCAATGAGCATACTGAGCTGTAACTGTCCAGTATATTAAATCCACCATGCTTCTTGAAACCAGTAGACTGAAAGTATCGAAAGCCTTGCACAAAAATTGGACCTAGACTAAATGGGCCATTTGGGCGGTTTCGTTTTATGCGTTTACTGGTTGAGACTTGAGAGTGCAATCAGTCGAGCAACAATAGTCTCGCGGTGACAGCCATGGAATTGAAGGTGACAATGCACGGTGAAAAGTGAACGCGCATTCAGGTTCAGCCCCACGCACACTCACTGTGCGACTACTTGAGCGGGCGGAAGAGGTCATGTGTTCTTCCGTTCCGGCTCATCCACTTCAATTTCACAGTGGGTGATGGGTCCAGTTCAGGCAGGTAGTCAAGGGGGCCGAGCGCGGCGCCCTTTCTGGAAAAACCATACTCCCTAGAAAATTAGAAATGACTACTGGCAAACTGCACTTTAGCATATCTCCTCGACCCCCCCCCCCCCAAAAAAAAACATTCCACCCTTGAAAGGTATCTCGCCCCCTTCAGTACCTTGTTTTGTTACGGGTCTGGTCCAAGTAATAAAAGAAGATGCAAATGTAATCTTGATATCCCATTTGTCTGTTGAGATAAAACCAATGCTCGTTTCACATGCTGATAACTAGGGAACAACCTGCTACTCTACTAGTTTAATGACGTCAGGGGCGCAGTTTAGGTAGTCTTTTCCTTCCTATCGACATGGGTGTCAGCAAGTGGGGACAGGGTCATATCCCCGTGGGGGGGGGGGGATAAGCATTGGCTAATGAATGGATAAGATGGTGACCCTAACACCATAGACCATTTACGATCCAAAAGGACCCCATGCCGCTAGTGTATAGCGCTCGCGTTAATTCTTTCGCCCATCTCCCTGATTTGTGAGAGCCTAATGAAACCTTTGCCTATAGATTTCGCTAGTCCAAATCGTGGGGGACCAACTAAAACTTAAAAACGTTCATTTCAGGAATGTAGGGTAGTTTTGAAATTTAGTTGGTCCATTCTCTGCCAGTTTGGAGAGGAACGTAAAAACCATCCAAAAGAATATAAACGATTTTTATTTTGTGGAGGGAGCATGAAATGTAACTTAGACTAGCTAAAAGTCTGCCATTACAGGGATTATCCATCTTAGTTATCTCGAAGATTTATGAAAGATAAGCTCTTTGTGGCAGTTGATCAAACTTACGTCAATTTCGTGTAAAACTGGTGATACGTGGTGGATTTTCTGCCTCCTTTAATTCAATTGATTGTGGTAAATATGCATCTTCCGTCTGTCCAACTTGAAGCAAATGTGCATCGTTAGGTGGGTACTGGTCTTTCCATCATTTTTAAAAATTTAATACCGTATACAAGTGTTTCACCGACGTCACGTGGTCGCGGATCTCTTTGGCTGTTGGACAATTTTGCCTGTCAAGCGTCCATTGTATCACATTAGTATCTATGGCATGCCGTGCGGGTGTGCTGTAAATACGCTTACTGCGCGTATGCTGTGTCCAGCACTGCCGGGCAATCCCAGCCATGTGACGTCACATGAAATACCTCTATAGATATTTTCGTCTTTCACCTGCTAATGAGTCAGGTATGCAGGAAAGTAACGGTGGGTTTATCTCCCTCTAGTTCTTGTTTACACATTCTTTCATTCAGAGTTTCAAAAATATATCAAGCGGTCCTTCAAGAAAAACGTACCTCTGTGGTTGAATACACATGAAGGGAAATGCAGAACCCGAAATAAGAATTGAAAATGACATGGTCAAATATATGTGGCGAGCGGAAAAGTGGCCAATGCAAAAAGGCCAATGTTTTGTAAACCAAAGAACACCAAAGAAAAAGTAAAGGAATGAATTGTGAACACTATGGGTTATTTGGGAGGATAGGATACCATATCATGCAAAAAAGTGAAGGGTAGGTCCGTAGCCAGCCAAGGTACTGAAGGGGTGAGATCGTTTCCAGGGGACATATTTTTTCAGCGGAGCGAGCTGTGTAAAATTGAGTTATGGAAATGGCAACTTGAAATATTCGAGGGAGGTTGGGTGAGTTTCTCTACCCCTCCCCCCTTGGCCCCCATTGGCTACGGGCTTGGTGAAGAGACCCATCACGGACGCATCACCCATGAGCTTCACATTTTCTTTAACATTCCAAGTCCAGAACAAGGCGAAAGGTTGCTGAACATGGGAGTTTCAAATAACAACTTCCAAATTAAACCATCCTGCCCCTTGCCCCCCCCCCCCCCCGGGCTACAGGCTTGGTGAAGGAACCCATCACCCATAAGCTTCACATTTTCTTTGTCATTCCAAGTCCAGAACATGGTGAAAGGTTGCTGAACATGGGAGTTTCAAATAACAACTTCCAGATTAAACCATCCTGCAAGTGTTCGGACTATAACCTTTACACATTACTCTCCGAGGAAGACCTAAGCTTTCTAAGAAATCATTACTCAAGATTGTTTACGAGATATCACATATCTAATTCTTCTTTTGTAACAATGTATTTAAGACCAATAGCAATAAAAAATATTCACATTATTTTGGTAGCTGGGACAACTACAATTACTATGTCATATGAGAAGAACAAAAACGTGACAAGAAATGTATATACACCAAAAGAAAGAAAAAAGAATGACCAAGTGTACTTTTTCTTTGTTACACTTACACTTAGAGGTAAGAATCACTGCTAGAAAGGAGATTTTGCCTTATTGATTACAGTCAGAACTCTCCTTGAAATTAAACCTGCCAATAGACCTTTTTCCAAATAGCAATTGCAAAGGATTGTGGGATGCAATTTTTGTCTACATCATTTTTTGCCAAAGTAAAATGTCACTGACAAAAACGATGCCAAAACTCTATCCCACAATCCTTTCCAATTACTATTTGGAAAAGGGTCTATGGCCAACATAAAAGTAGCATTTCTACCCAGACCCAAGAAGTATGCTCACCCCCCCTGTTTTGTAACATGAATGTTTGGGGTAAAAAGACAAGGGGCCGGATTCAGAAAGAATACACACAAAAACTTGCATAAGTCAGACTTGCGAAGTGTATCTTGCTCAGTTGGTATTCACGAAGGGAAGAGTGCATAATTATTTTGCGTAACTTTACGAAAACTTCAGACTTGTTGTAAGTACAAAATGTCATAGCAACACATACAGAGGCACACTGTAAGAAATCGCTGGGCACAGTGTGAGACCGTGCGTGTAACCACAGAAAGCCGTGCGCGTTGTTTTAACAACAGCAGTCAATGAGATTGGCTTAAAATGTGTCAAAACAAGATGCAACCGCACACACGATTGGTTCAAGTGCATTTATTGCAGTTATGCTGCATATCTTTACGAACTGCACAAATCTCTTTGTGAATACCACTAAAAAAAGTTCTTATGCAGTGCGTAAGTATTTTGACTTACGCATGAACTTACGCAAATGTTAGTGAATACTGCCCCAGGAGAGAATAATAGAAACTGCATCATATTCAACAGTTGTTGGGGATATGGTGAAACAGACCTGCCACTCGCAAAGTGCTTTTAACAAAAGTCTGAATCTTGTTCTCCTGAGCTCAGTTCTTACACAAACATGCTCTTTATCAATGATCTGTGGATGGGTAGTTTCAACATACTGTTTACTCTATCTGCCTTGAATAAAATAGGTCTGGACTTTGTCTACCTGACTAATGTGACTAGAAGTGGCTGAAAGGATTAAAACACATAGAAAAATAACAGAGATTACTTCCATTAGTACATTACAGGTTATGCTTTAGGGCTGATCACATATTTAAGTGCTTTACCCTTGTGTATAATCAACAACTACCATTTCAACACACTGAGGACTTATACACAGTATGTGTGTGAATCTAGCTTAAACACTAAAATTGACTCAGGAAAGCCAAAATCTTAACACAGCAACTGTTGACAAGAAAAGTACAACAAAGTTCAAACATTTTTAGGGACAACGTTTAGAGGGATTCTGTCAGAAATGGGGCATAATTGCTTTTCAGCTGTTCCAATTCTTGAAATGTGAAGCATTCCTCGTGTGTATAATGTGGCAAGTGCATCTTTGGTAAATAGCATTGGAACACTTGACACTTGAAGGACGTGTCAATATATTCAAGGTTTCAAATATATAATATCACAGGTACACTTGTGACTTTTTGAAATACACAGAAGATAAACAAAGCAAAGCTGTGTCCCAAAAATATTTGCATATTCTAGATAGCAGTGTTTTTCATGAACACGGTTGTAGAGTAGGCTTTGTGTAGTTGAGTGTTTGAGAACTTGGTTCTGTCATAGCCTGCTTTACATATTCTCTGTCATTAGTCACCTCCATGTAGAAAGAGCAGAAGGGGGTGGAAAGCGGAGGGGAGGGGGCAGGGAAACAAAATATACATTCAAAATTACAGCATCTCATGCAATTATATCCTAAGCACACTTGGCCTGGAAGGGGATTGTTGAAAAAGAGATGTTGAAGTCTTTCAATGTAACACTTCATCAAACAAACAAATTTCCAAGTAAGCATTTCTGTTTTTCAGATGCGGCACGGGATGTATGAGCAAATGTTAGGACTCTTTACAAAGCTACACGACAACTAGGCAAAATACTGATAATTTTTTAATTACTTAAATTTCTTTGTTTCTAAAATGAATATAGATGGAATTAAAATTATTACAGGTTGGTCCATCCATGCTTTGTACCCAATCTGATAGTGATAGGTACAAATACATAACTTCAACATATGCAAAAAGTGAAATGTCATGCATTTTTCTTTTAGAAGCAGGTTTCTTCTGCCTGCAGTTGGCATTTCACTAAAAAACAGATGGTTTTACTTCTGTCACCATGCCAAGTTACTTTGCAGGTGTGGTCAAAGTTTTAAGGGTACAAAAACATCATATTACAGAGCATATACAGTCTTCTGTGGTCTTTATCAAAATCCAGTTGGATTGATTTAAATCTGCTTTCTCTGCAAGGAATTCCTTCATTGCCCTAGAATAATTCAACATGTATATATATTAGAGTAAAACAAGTGGGGGCTGGGGATGGCGGCGCAGAAAGTCCCAACTTCATAATGTGACCTATTCCATTGGTAAACTTGAAATAACTGGGTTTTGCCCAGTAATTAAATTATTAAAATGATCGACACTTTCATACATGACAAGCAACTTCCACATAGTCAAACATAACTGTTCTTTAGTTTCTGAGACATTAGTATGTGAGGAAACCTTGAAGTAGTCTACTGCCTCATAACAGAACTTAAGTATAAGACTAATCTGGAAACTACATTTTCATTCCATTTTGCCTTGTCAATGTTTCTACTGAACAAACTCTAATTTGACAAATTGTCTCACTACTCCTTTTTACATCCTAAAAACACAGTAAATTTGGAAACTTTACTTTGCTGATGACACAAACCAAAAGAACAGAAGTAGGTTACAAAGAACAAATGTCCAAATTCTTGTTGGTCAGTAGTACAAGAAGACAAGCAACATGTCATAAATTATGAGAAAACAAATGGTCATGTGCATGAACATAACACAACATTACGATATATTAACTTGTGTGCAGTTGTTGTAAAATTGTGAGTGCAGTTAAAGTTTGCTTCATAACTTGATGTCTTTTGTATGATGGTTACTGAAGTGTCAAAACACTACTATTTATTGTTTTTCTTTATTCCTTTTAATGTTTTCCTTAGGATGACCGTTACAAATTTCTAACACTAACAATTAAGCACCTAAAGCCTACAGTGCAGAAATACTGGTGTACAAATCACTGTTACACACAAGTACACAACACTTCACATCTACAATTATGTAAGTGCCTACAGCAGTTCTAAGATCACAGTAGGATTCATGACTCCATTACAAGTTGGGATTCTTGCTGCCACCGCTACTTGACTCCAACTGCAGTGAAGTCTAAGCCTATAGTGCAGAAGAGTAAAGAGTTAGATGAGGTTTTACGGCTCAGTTTCTAACCAATTGGTTTAAGTCGGGCTGGCCATGGCCTTTTTTCCACCTGTGGCTCACTGGCTTGTTTT
The DNA here is from genome assembly GCA_029531755.1 of Holothuria leucospilota. NCBI lineage: Eukaryota > Metazoa > Echinodermata > Holothuroidea > Aspidochirotida > Holothuriidae > Holothuria > Holothuria leucospilota. Next base: position 3,494,898 of record CM055968.1, on the reverse strand, counting down.
CCCTGCTCCATTGCTTATGCTGAGCACCAAGCACAATGGCAGTAGGTTCCATTTTTATAAAGTCCTTGTTATGACCCGGCCAGGAGTCAAACACCTGACCTTCCGGCTGCAAGTCGGATGCTCTAAGCATTTGACCATGCAGTCTGTCCCTATAGTGCAGAAATACTGGTGTATAAATCATTTGCTACAGGCTAGTACACAACAATTTATAGCTTCCGTTATGTGTGTGCCTGAAGCAGTAATGACAGCAGCGAAGGAGTCACAGCTCCAAAGTTGGGAGCCTTGCAGCCAGGGCGTACTCGACTCCAAATACAGTGTAGTCCTCTAGGTCTAAAGTACAGAACTAACCAAAAGACAACAAATTAACACAAAACAGACAAAAACTCCCAACCTTGCAGCTTAGCAGTACCAAAAAATTAAAATCATTCAACCATCATGCCCCCCCCCCCCTCCCTCTGTGCCACTCCTTCTTCTTGGCAATTCCTTAGACTGGACTTTAGTCAACTGAAAACCCAACAAAAAATGCAGACAAACAACATTTACAAAGCTTTATGAAAGTCAGCACACCATGACTGGCAAGCTAATCAATGATTTATGACTGTCTGGTTTTGGGACTCTTAAAAAGCTAGGCAAATGAAACAAAAAAAAAATCTGGTAAATAGCAAAAATCTGCTAAACAGTAAAAAGTTCATTTCCAAGGTCAATGTCCACATGATTACCCCATTAAGGGAATCAGAGAATACCCATGGAATATACATCAATAGTCAGCATACTGCTTGATTTCACAGGCTGATAGGCTGCCTTTCAAGGAGAAGTCATAAAATTATACTTCAGGTTTCCCACACAAGGTGTCTGTACTTTTCTTGTCACACTGTGAAGGGACATTGTTAGAGATGAATTGACCTACACTTCAGTTCACATTGACAAACAATGACAAATCAGATTTGAAGGATTCTACAAAATATCAGAATTACATACTTCTGGCCCCCAAACTAGTGATTCCATGTGGAAAAACAACAATTACTTACTGTGGAACAATAACAATTACTTATTTGACAAGCGCCCCCATTTTAGCCAATTTTCAATTTATTGAACACCAGGTCCAAGCTGACATTGTTTTACAATCTTTCTGATGTACACAAAAGCAAAGAATCTTTTAATTTGCAGTTGTCCAAGGTAATATGACAAACACTTGAAGGCATACGTGATTAAATGAAAAATGGCATTACTACGAGATATTTTAAGTCTTGTTAACACATTGTGTCACTCCTATTATAACACGTACTGGTTTATATTAGTTCAAGGGCTACAAGGACCATATGTGAGCAATATATATTTTACCGAGATAGAAAATCACTAGAGTATCTTTCTTTCCTTACAAAACTTGTGATGATATATTTATTTTTCTTACAACAGAATATGTGGCAAACTGTCTTTTATAATTTTGTGTAGAGTGTACTCATATATATAATGCAATCCTGTCCATCACTGATGACTGGTACTTGGTCAGATTGTTATAACCTCTCTTGGTTAATTACTACACGCAGTATTAACAACTTTCTTAACTAATCACACAGCAAAATCTGAGAGCAGACAGAGTAGACAGTAGATAACAAACAAACGGCAGGTAACCGAACGTTTGTTATGAAATTATACAAGCAGGAGAATTGATGAATGTGAGTGTTGTTGACTTAGTGTTAGAAAAGGATATTCTGTGCACGGCATTGTAAACGCATTTGAACAAAACACAACTGAAGCAACAGAGTTCCTTGATCACAAAGATTTGAACAGATGTTAACATTTCAATTATGTACAAGCAAGATTATCTCCAAAATACAGGCAGAATATAGACAATTTTCATTCATCTCCAAACTACCCTGGATAAAAGTTTAAATGAAGGAAAGAAGGTCAAACTTGTTCATTTCAATTTTCGGGGATAGGTTCATTCTCGGTACCATTATCCATTTGTTCTTCAGGTGCTTCCGTAGGAGGGTCCTCCCTAGGGGGGCTACCTGAGGGCGACATGCCCTCTTGTTCTCTTTCCTCCTCCCTCTCCTTATCTCGACTGCTTCTCTCTTGTGAATTGGAATGACGCCTTGAACGAGATCTAGATCTAGACCGTGACCTTGATCTTCTCCTTCTCTTGTCCCTGGAACGAGAGCGTCTCCGTCTATCCCTTGAACGTGAACGGCGTCTTCTGTTGCGAGATCTTGATCGTGACCTGCAACAAAACATATAGCCTCTAAATCACACTGCCACTAACTTACAGTACCTAAAGGAAAAAGTATACAACAATAAAAAGGCTGCATACTTGAGTGAAACCAGTACAATCTTAATGTTTGCATGCTATGTACTTTCTGCCATATATCAACCACAGCTTTATGTGATTGACAAGTTCTTCTAATGCAACTACAGAAAGCACTTCACAATTAAGTACTGTGAACTTCACATCACAGACTAATGAAGATGCAAGATTTATTGTGCACCAAAACCTAGTGCAAAGATGGACAGCTGCATAGCATCCACAGAGATTGGCACATACCAAATTAGGTGTTAACGATGAAACTGCAATCCAGTCCACAGCATAAAAGATGTATTTTAGACCTGGTTTACACACACAGCTGCCTCTTACTTTACTAAACAATGCTTGCAGGTATGTCATGCTGAACACACAGCTGTGTTTTATGATCAAGACTGAAATATACTGGTAGACCATTACATGATTCTTACCTTCTTCTGCGGCTTTTTGACCTTGAACCACTCCGGGATCGGCTTCTCCTCCTTCGATGTCGTGATCTGGATCGAGAACGAGAGCGTGACCTCCTTCTATGAGTAATTGAGACAAAAATATACTATATTGTAAAGGAAAGGTCAGTTGTAGTTTTCTATATTTTCTATGCTGCAATAGTCACCCTATTTCAAATTATTAATCAGAACTGAGATTAAGATTAAAGGAATATTCCAGAAACATTTCACAAGTCTCCAGTGAAAAGGAAAAAAAAAAATTCCAATTCATGTCCTTCAAACCCTGTGGTAATATTCTATTCCTAACTCAAAATATCTCATTTTAAAGATTGGTTTTGTTTGTAAAGAAATACCTCCAGTTCTCTTCAAGGTCACATAATGTTATGTAAAGTGGGCTCAATGACTCAGAATCCTATTGTTGTTCTTCATAATTAAATGTCCTGTTTGTCCTTGAAATTTGATCCTGTTGGAATGTTTAAATATCTTCCCACGTAGATCTAGCATAAGACTACACCATATGTAGGGTATTGCAAACAAAGTTGTTAAATATTTCCTAACAGCGGTGTCAATATCATAACAGAAATACAATGCAATGTCTAATCAATATGCCGCAGTGACATCACAGATTTACCATAATGCACTGTACCTGTAGAAAAATACCACTTCTTTGAAAATTAATATCTTCATAACACTTCATGATACTGAGATGTGGTTTTTACTAAGGTGTAGCGGTATTGCCAATATAAATATCAATATACCGACTTGAAAATATCGATATTTTCGCGGAATGGGTACGTACACTATACATATGAAAAAACGAAGTATGGGAAGGTATTACTATGTACCCGACCCCTGATGACTTAAATGCCATATTTTACTACGTTGGTAGCAAAAAATAAATCAAGATGTTTGCAGAAAAAATTAAAAACCTGTGTTTGCATTTAACATTTGAGTAGTTACAGTTGCAATGTAACTTTCAATTATTTCTTAAGGAATATGTCTTATATAGCTAGCTTTCAGTGTTACTTCAGCATCACACCAGATGATCAAATATCCCCCTCCTCGCTAAAGCAACATCCATGATGTAAAAAAAAATCTGTAGTAGGTCTGCCCCTAAATAACTACAAAATAGTTTCAAAATCTGTGATTACTGGTTTCACTGACCATACAAACATTTTCAAAACGAGTGGCCCAAACATTAGCGTAATTCCCACCCTTACTAGCATGTGCTACGCCGATTCCTTCCACTAGCAACTGCTTGTGTTTTAAATATTTTTCTTTCAAACAAAAATATGGCACATTTTGATCCGCAAGTTTTGGGATAAGTAAAAAGTGTTCCTTTTGGACTTTTGTAAGCCAGGGGGCCTTCTCTGTTATTCAGTTTGTCACTAAGACGTATAACTCTCATAAAATACCTCGCACATAATTCACCATGCAATGCTGCATCAAAACGGCCTTGTTTTGATAGTCACTATATATCTAAAATACTGACTGATATTTTCGATATCAACTATTCGTCGGTATTACACTCAACTATAACCACTAAGTTACTAGCAGTCGATATTACCTAGCTGATCTCTTGTCTGTGCTTCAGACATTCCAATAATCTACGAATACAGTACTGCTTGCTACGTAGTGAAAATCCAGGCACCGTGCAGCCCGCTGCAGGCTGCAGCTCGCTAGCTGCTTCAGCTTTTCGGCACTCTCGCATGTGTCCGGTACCTGGGATGTCTGAATTTTCCTGAAACTTTCAAGTCCAGCTATAACTTTTACGCAGCTATTTTTGCAGGATCATCCCCATCATAGTGTCAGCGATCTTTTTTTAATGCTGGAAAAATATCGCAGTTGAAACTACTCGCAAAATTCCGCCCAAACAAACAAAATATATATCTCACAAAATAGTTAAAAAACCCCTCGTATCAAAGTACGCTGATCCAGTCAAAGGTCACAATACTCCTATATGTATGCTGCATAGTTTGGAAGAGTCCAAACTGTAAATATTTTCTACAGTACTACACATGTTGCATGTGTGGACTGCGTGTTTGTACATGTTTGTATACATTCACATTGTTAACAGAATTAACGTAAACCTTCCCCAACAAAAGATTACGATGCTGTATTTAACCCTATGGCCAAAAGAATAAAATGCGTAGTACAGTATGTGTACCCACACTGAACTTCTAAGGAACGTATTTGCGAAAATGTTGCGTTATTTTCTCTGTTTGTGGAACTTTACTCTGTGAGATAGTCTCAGATAGATCATCCTACAGTAAGTCTGAATATCACGACAAATTAGTTTACTTGTAAGGTCTTGGCATAAACTTGCATGCAGTAACCAATTCTGTAGAAAAAACTTTTGTGTCACCGATGTGGCTCATGAGCTAGCTCTGTACATATTCAGCCATTTACGCCCCACATGTACTTTGGCAGTCAATCACCAATCTGTACCGACATCCACTGTGTACACAGTAGGCCTACGTTGAAGTATTCCACTGCATATTCAAACCGCAGAAATAATTCATATAGCATGCCTATGCCCGTAGCATGGTGATGAACAGCTCAGTATTGTGCTACGAAGGTCACAAGAGGTGAACCTAGACCTACGTAAGCTTAGCCAAAGATTCGTTGGTAACTTGACCCTATCGATGCTTAGATATCGGTTTTTAAAAACGCTTGTATCGGTCATGAGTCACTGCTGTTAAATATCGATATTTGTGTTGGATGTCACTATTTTAGGAGAATCAGTATCCAAGTGAATAGTAGAATATCGATGTTAGTACTATATAGACTTTACTATATATCGATATTTTTGAAAACACATATCGATGATATTACTAAGGAGCAAATATCGACTAATATCGATATGGATATACCGCTACACCTTAGTTTTCACCTCCTAACACAAACTAGAGCAGCAATACTGCTGTAGCTCACACAAAGCTGCGTTTGCAATGTCTTTCTGCTACATATCTAAAACCAGAAACCCAAAAGGCTTAGTGATTCCTTGCTGATGAAATGTAAGTCTATCTCTGTATTCAAAAATTGACAGTGTTTCATACATTTCTGCCTTTACAATTTTGGCACAGAATGTCTAGGATCCCTGGACATATATCAAACACAATACCATATTACTAAACTTTTGACCTCCAATGACCTCAAATGACTTTTGACCCTCACTTAATATGGGCCATCCACATGACAAGCATGTGATTCATCAATGTTCTGCTTGAGATCGTGTTTACAAGGTTTTAACCTTTGGACCTCTGATGACCCCAAATGACTTTCACCTCCACCAAAGATGATGAACATCATTTACTCAATATGGTCCATCCACATGCTAAGTATGAGATTCATCAAAGCTCCTCTGCTTGAAATATCATGTTACCAAGATTAAAACCTTTTTACCTCTGGTGACCTCAAATGACCTTTGACCTCCACAAAAACAGCAAGGATTATCTACTCAATGGGGTCACCTACATGTCAAGTATGACATCCTTCAAGTTTTTCAGCATGCGATATAGTATTCACAAGGTTTTAACCATTTGACCTCTGATGACCCCAAATGACCTTTCAAATCCACCAAAAATGATGAGGATCATTTGCTAAATATATGGGCCATGCACATGCTAGGTTTGAGATTCATAAAAATTCCCCAGCTTGAAGTATCATGTTAACAAGATTTTGACCTCCGGTGACTTCAAATGGCCTTTGACCTCCACAAAAAACAAGGATTATCTACTCAATGTGGCCCACCTACATGTCAGTTTGAGATCACTTCAAGTTTCCCTGCATGGGATGTAGTGCTCACAATGTTTTGACCTTTTGACCTCTGATGACCCCAAATGAACCTTCACCCCCACCAAAAATGAACAGCATCATTTACTCAATATGTGCAATCCACATGCAAGTATGAGGTTCATCCAAGTTACCTTGCTTGAGATACAGAGTTTACAAGGTTTTAACCCTTTTGACCTCTGGTGACCCCAAATAACCTTTGACCTCCAACAAAAACCACAAGGATCATCTACTCAATGTGGCCAACCTTTTTTCTGATGAGCATCATTTACTCAATATGAGCAATCCACATGCTAAGTATGAGATTCATCAAAGTTACCCTTCTTGAGACATAGTGTATACAAGGTTTTAACCCTTTTGGCCTCTGGTGACCCCAAATGACCTCAGTCCTCCCTCATCATCAGTCCCTTTTCATATCTCTCTTGTAATGACACCATTTTAATTTCTACTTCTTTTCTTGATCGCTTTCTTCTCTAATTCAATGTGTTATCTTTTCTATCATCATCACATCATTACCAATTATCAATAGCTGTCATTGTCTCCATCTCCTCCTTGAACATACTCCACCCTACCTCCCCCCTGATAACTGATAACTGATAACTGCTACTAATGGAAGTTGATGGTTGAAGATAGGAACGAAGGACTCTATAACGAAGCTTCCTGCTTTGGAGAAAAAGCCAGGTGAACAAACTGCGTAGAGTCACAAAGGACAGGCAAGCAGGAAAGAGGACTAGACTGGGCGCCCTCTATCGGAGGTCGCCCGGTCTCCACGGTGCTACTAAAAGCTTGCCAGGGTCTTACTGCGGGTAGGTGGGGATTACATATGTAAATAGGAGGTAATGAGGGGCGAAGTAGATTAACAAAACATACCAAATGAAAGAAAGAGTGCTGCTAAAAATACAGATTAGACTAGAACAGCAATGCTGTTGTGTAGCTCACACAATTTCTGTCTGTTAAAAGTAGAAACTCACAAAACCAAATTTTATCATAGATTCATCTGCTTCCAAAAAACCTCCTTACCTTACAAAGGCAAATGGGAGGGAAGAGAGGAGTGTAATAATTAATAGAAATCAAAACCAATCTGTAAAATCACAAATGTTTTGAGGAATGTAAACCTGCAACTGACACAGTTTTATGACAGATAGCTACAAATATCACTGCATATTTTCTCATATCAAGCAAGCCTGCAAAGGCTGTATATACTTTTATTAGCAGCAAGACTGAAAAAAAAGTTTGTATGATGTACCTATAAGCTGGTCAAGTACTGCAAAGTACATTTAATCACGCCTTCAATTCCACAAGTAAACACTGCATGGGTCTGCACTGATCAAAATAAAACAGACACTCAAAAGGCTCCTACTGCACTTGAACTCAAAACAGTTAAATTGCAATTACTTGACTTGACCAACTCAATTGAACAGAACAGAATGGGAGATATCCCCACAATTAATAAGTTAAGCCTATTTCCTTTCATGTGTTCAGCCACACTGACCACAGAGTTGCTTCAGATTGATGAACAAACATGTGTGTTCATGGGTTGAATTTCAAACAGCCTGCATATCCATTTGCAAGATAGCAACTGAACACCCAACCAAGCACACTGCTATCAGTACAATGGATAAACAGCTAACTGTTCAGCAGGCACAGTGAACTCAGCTCTACAAAAACGGCTTTAAAATCCAACTTAACTTTCCTTAAATGGAATACAGATAGGTAGGTATTAATGCTCTGCTGACAAACAATCATATCCCAAAATTTCAGCTCCAAATCTCCTCACATCAAAAAGAAGAAGACTTTTGTTGAAAAGTTGACACCATCTACTCCATTTTATATTTATAACCTGACACATGTACTGTGTACATGTGTGAGCTAAAAAATCATAACATAATAGAATGTACTGGAAAGTTAAAACAATCTGTTTGCAATCCCCCCCCCCCCATCATTATTGTAACATCTTGAGATGACTCTTCGCTCCCCTCTCCCCTTCCCTCTGACCATTTCCCCTGCCCCTTTCCAGAGCTGCCATCATTGGACAGTATGAATCAGGAAGATTTTTGTGAAAGCCGGCCTGGGGGAGGGGTCTAAGGGGATGGGGACACGGGGGTGTCCCCATCCCCTTTGGGAAATTTTTGCTTTCATGAGGGATCTTAGATGCAAACTGGTCCTATGTATTCGACGTTTGGGGCCTTTGCTTATGAACTGAAATTTCATACTTTTGTAAGAAGGAAAGCATTTGTTTTCCCTTTTTGCACACTCATTTATCCAACAGGGAGCTCAACACTGCTCCAAACATCAACTGAATAGTGGAAAATTCTACTTTGTATTTCTGGTAGTAGTATTTTACCTCTTCGATGTCATTTCACTAGTATTCATTTCAAAAAGTAAACCTACGACTCCATGTCGTAACGCAGTCATTGCACGGTGTTAAATAATTAGACTAACGTTAGGCTTCTACTGCAGTATTGCATACATACACACATTGTGGGTTAAGCCTAGCCTTACCACCACCAAAACCATGCATTCCGATATGAACGTAACTAATCTGGCTTGGTCTAGGTAGGCACTTACCGCCATTACGAACCGCCACTAAAAGCACATACAAGCACAAATAAACAGCCAAGGAACAAATTAGCGATCGCTAAGAGCCTAACAAGTGACATGTTTCCTGCGTAACAAGCTGTACAGGATATTACTAGGGTGTTGGTTTGTAAAGTCATGACAGAGAAGCAGAAGAAACAGAATCACACCGCAGTCTAGAGGGGCTGTGTGATTTCTATGGCAACATGCAATGGAGAAAAGCTGCATTGATTTACACAGTGGAGAGAACGTCAAAACAACGTTCGTATCCAATGTCACGGACCGAGAACTAATTCAGTTTGCATGAAATAAGGCATGTCTTGAGATTTTTCGGTTCGGTCATTTCCGTATGTACGTACGTACTGCTACGCACTCGTATACATGATATAGCACAAAAAAAAAATGAAAAAAGGGACCTCAGAGGCTTTCAAGCTCTATGTTGTATGCAACTTTTGGAGGATATTTTTCCTGCATAGGTAAAAGCTGGTTTTCCGGAAGATTTTCGATTTCCGTCGGAACATGAAAAATATTAGCATTTTCCGGAAGTCTTCCGGCAAATCCGGAAGACTTGGCAGCTCTGCCCTTTCATATGCTCCTTCCCCTCTTCCTCCTGCCTTGAGCAGTTTTTTGCTAACAAGCTAGGGCAAAACTTATCACAGAAGGTTAAAGCGCTGTATCCATGTTAGTTGTACAGTACTAGGCTTTAGACGTCTAGTCATGATCCGAGATTTTTACACATGCCTCTTGTAACAGCAATATACATGTGTATGGAATCTATGGAACAGGTGTAATAAATTCTGTGCTTACAGTATGTACAAGAACATAAATAATCTGCTAACAAACTCGGACAAAAATTACCAGAGAAAGTTAACGCCCTGTTGACCTACCTATAGGCTATCCATGTTAGTTGTAAAGTAGGCTACTAGCTAGGCCTAGCCATGATCTGCTATTTTTACACGTGCCTCCTAAATATATGCAGAAATTTATGCCAACTGAAATGATATTCAAAATCAACACATTAACAACAAAACTTGCAATTAGGACACACTTTTGACATGTCGTAGGCCTAGGGGCCCAGGTAGGCTAGGCCTAGCCATGAACTTGCAAAAGTTGTAATGGGCAACTATGCAAGTGTTAATGTACAGCTCTGACAGGGTTGACATGTAATATTGAATACAGTCTAATGATTTGTTGTCTGATCAGTAAAACTGATCAATAAAGATCTGTTTACACTGTCACACAAAACTGAACTTCTTCAAGGCAATTTATTAAACATGCCCTACTTAGGTACACAATATGATCCATAGAGAAATACAGTCTATAAGGAGGTACCCAATATGGTTGCACAAGTAGCTGATTGCTTTTCCTTAAAACAATGCTCTGGTTAATATCACAAATAAGCATCTTCTCAAAATACCTACGATCACAAGTACCACTTCTGCCAATTATCTCTTCAACAAGACATTTTACTCCAGTATCACTGACATACAGGGACTGCTCTCTGTTCCCACATGTCTATGTTCCGACACAGGTAATCCTCTACTCTCATCCTTACATCCAATGTAGACTTGTCAAGAATATAGAGACATTGGAACCTAGAGGTGTAACTCTGGCGTACAATATCCATTGATTAATAGGTCATGACCAGACTCGCCTGGATAATTCTCACCTGAATGATTTCCCCTTGGGCAACTCCACCCGTACTTTTTCCATCTCCACAACTTCCAACCAGACAAGGCCAAGCCATGACAATTACCCCTCACAAACCTCCTCCCACCAGAAAATTTGGAATTGTCCTAGTGAGAGTTGTCCTAGAAGGAATTGTCCAGGCTGAAAATTGTGCTGGTGAGATTTCCCCTGGAAGAATTGTCTGAGGATCAGCCTTAACTAACATACCAATCCTGTTCTAAGCACATACCTCCTCTTTTGTCTTTCTTCTCTTTCTTTTTCGCGCTCCTCACGTTCTTTCTCTCTTTCCTTTTCACGTTCCACTCTTTCTTGTTCCCTTTCTTCCGCCTTCTTTGCCACCAAAGCCTAGGTGAGAAATGTTAACGAAAATGCTTGAAGTCAAATCATTTAGATGAATTACCATCAAAAAGGCAAAAGAAAAAAAAATTTCTAAAAACTAAGAGACAAAAAAAGTGCAAATATCCTTCATTTTTCCTCAAAGTTACAGGGCTTGAAATAAGCTTGAGAAAGGGCACAGCCAAAATGAGCAAATTGGCTGTCGGTCTATGTTATTTCATAGGACATGTACTGAGGGACACCAAAGCCATCAGTAAAGGCCTGACAGCCATGGCTGTTGGTGCTACAGGTTGTTTCAAGCCCTGAATTTACATACAAAGGTTTCCAAAACAGCTGAAATGGCAAAGATGAATTAACTGATGTCACTGTTGCAGGTTACCCAACCCCCTGTGAGGTTAAAAATATTGGAAGAATGGCTGCAACATTTAAATGATATACAATCATCTTCCATGAAATTTTAGTTCCAAAAATGAATGAGCGGTAACAGGAAGTTGGAAGATGACCTGCAACTTTTTTTAATACTACTTGTTGACAAATTCAACTCAACACTGTTAGGCAGCTAGCCTAGCTTTAGTACCAGCTTCACTATATTAATGTCTTTGAAAGTCAGACTAATCATGCTCAAAACATATGTTGCAATTACTCCACTTCAACCACAAAACATAATCTGCAGCTTAAATGCTGGTTGACTTATCAAAAAATATTACTAAAACAGTTTGTAAGCAAATATCAAGTAAGCAAAATGACAGTTTTCTCTCAATGCTGCACTATGTTACAAATGTTTTTTATCAATTGGTCATGAGTCAAAACTTGAAGAAATTTATCATGGCTGTATTTTGGCAATATAAAGAATGACAGAGATGATGTCATACAACTGTAATAGATTAATCCCTGTAACCACAAGAGCAGCTGCTCTATTAATGGACTACAAAAGAAAGCATGGTAAATCAGCACTAGTGCCTAAACTCCAGAATTACAAGAAATGTCTCCGAGGTTACAAACTGAATCTCATTTATCAAACTCCTATCTTCAGAGCTTATCCCATTGCTGAGGTATGAAATGTTGTAATTGGAAAGTCCATTGCACAATATGTTGTGATGTCTTTCTTGTACAAATCACTTTACTTGCTTTTGTTTCCTTGTGACATTAAAATGCTTTTATGACCTTGGTTAAATTACCTTTTTTTTTTTTGGTTTTGTTTTTGTTTGTTTTTTCTTTTGCACAAAATGTTGTAAAGGGAGGGCTGGCATAGTCAAGTCACACCATAACGATATTACAATGATCACTTTTTTGCACAAGGTACAGTGTCTTTAGGAATAACACTGAAAGACAAAGACTGCAGTATGAGTAGTATGGGAGAGACAGCACAAATTATTGCACAATCTAACATTTTAATTGAGAGAATGAAATTGAGAACATGTCCTGTGAAGGTGGCAGTATGGAGTGGGTCCACTGGGATTTAGAATTTAAGCTTTACAACATGTATTTTTGAAATTTTAGACTTAGGTATACTGTAAGTTCTCATTTCTGACATCAGTCACTTAGACTTTTGATACCTAGCAGGTATTTTGCTAGTTTTCATTTTTATAATGTCAAATGGAATTGGACAATATTTCTCCTTCCAAGCTGCTCCCGACTTTCACACAAATGTTTTAATGACTGCATGAAACTCTCTTGTAATCCAAACATAACATGCACCAGGGTTTTGCTATTTTGAAAATGTGACAATTAATGTTATGCTTTTAACACTCCCATACAAAAAGACCTCAAATACCCGCAAGTATATCTAAAAGCTCTACAGAAGCCCATAAAATACTTAATGCAAAAGTACTGCAATAACCAGGCTAGCTAATGATGCACCTGGCATACGCTTCACCAGGAAAAGAAGAGTTTTCTACTTCTTGAAGCAATGTTCCCCTAACTTGACAATTCCATTTAAATATGACTGCAGCAAGTTGATTCCCTGTCAGGATGTGCCAAATACTGCATTTACAGCAGGGGTGGGGAACCTTTCTCTAATGAAGGGCCATTTTGATAGCTGTAATACCACTCTCTGGCCAATGATGCCAAGCCCATCTTGTGGAGGATGTGACTTCAGTCATCCTTTGGCAAGCCATTTTTGCTCCAAAGGAATCACCTGAATACTCTACAGAATACCTAAAAACTTGTGGGGATACAATTGAACCATTACAGTGTCTTTAAATGGAGTTAGATTTGTGAAACTAAGCAGATCACAAACACCACAACTTGACCACTCATATCAATAAATCTTAGTTCAGACTAATGGCAGATCATTTTGATGATGTATGGAATAATAATGTACAAATGGCTGTGAAAATTGTGCACAACATGTGCCAAAATATACCTTATTGTAGGAATTCCATTGCTTTTTTTCTTTGCTCTACATTGCAAAAATAATCCACTTCATAAAATTCAACCCAGGATGAGGGGAGCTGACCCCCAAAATCTACCAGAACTAGCACAGTGCCCACAAAAATACAGTGCATGAACATTCCTACTACAATTAGGTGTGGCAGTACACTCCTCTTCAAAGCTACAACACTGTACCTCCCATAGTACCAAGGTTCTGCACCTGGTTTGCAGTGTTGGAAGCCAGCTGTTCAATGATACATAATGACTGCCCAATGAGTAGGTTTCTTGTGTTTCTCACCTACTTTTGGGATATTGAATCAATATATGACAACGGTTGTACCTAAGGTGTACCTGAGGACAGGGCTCTAATTAGGGAGAGGACAGGGCAGCCATACCCCACGACTGTTGAGGAGGTCTAGCACCCACTTAGAGAATTCAAGCCAAGTTTTAATATCATTAAATGCCATCTGATCATAACTGGATTTCAAATCTTCTATCATAGCCTACTGGCAGATTGTTTCCTTCTAACTGCCCCCAGTTTTATTGTGACAGTAAATTGCCACCTAGATTGCCCTCTATTAGGTCATTGTTATTTGTAAGAGTAGTTTCAGGTATGCAACCTCTCCAGCTATTCAGGACAATGGTATGTTTGCTCTATTCATATAGGGGCAAAGGTCATCAAGCATCCTAGTAAGCTGTGCTTTATATTCTATTTTACTGCTATGATCACGCTTGGGCAGATCAGGGAGTTGTTAGGAAGGAGATTCAACGTTCTATAGACTCTTTGAAGCAATGTTCGTTTCCGACAGTTATCTTGCCTTTCTTCTCAAAATTCTTATCTCAGTACCCACATCAACTAGGATCAGTGATGCCCTGTCAAAATGACAATGAGAAGACACACCTCTTACGTTGAACTCGTTAACTTTTCGCTGCCAGCCGTCATGCAAAAATATGAAATTTTAACCTTCATGGTTACTTGTCACACTAAATATCATTTCATTTAAAGTCAACAAAGAATTTCTTTACAACTTACTTTTCAAATATGTTTCTTAATGATTGGAAATTTGCTAAAGACTAAGAGAAATGTCTAGGCTTGAACAATGTTTCCAGAAAGTGACGTATTAGAATCGTGGGGCACAATTGAAGTACATTATTTAAGCGTTTGTTGCCAGTCGTTTTACCAAAAATCCTGATTAATGTTTGTTCATTGGTGGAAACAAACCTTACTTCAAAGCATGTATAGACAATGGCCTTTGTCTCGGGATTACTTGGAAAAGAAAGGGGGAGATCGTCATTAAAAGGGTTTAGTCAACAGAGACTTAACAACAGGAACAAAGGGACCTGTCAATCAAATGGCAGTGCCTGAAAAGAATTAAATCATTTTAAAGTACATACTGTCTGACAGATTTGGCTGTTGTATGTCCTTCCTAACAACTCCCTGGGCAGATATGGGTTCACCTTTCTGTGGGGAGTACTTTACTTTGAGACACCAGTAAGTCAACACTAACTGAGGTGCAGTTAGGAGTTGTAGCTAATCATAGCCCTGGGTGTGGCCTCGGCATAGTTCTGTGAAGTATTGTTTAGAACTTGTATGTTATAAAGGCCTGGTGTGTTATATTTACTCAGTTATCTGCTGAAGGTAGTACAGTGTTCAATGTTTTGTGAAGAAATTAGAAAGCCAAATATTAATTATGAAGGCTTGCAGATGTATGTGGTGTCCACTGTTCACATGGAGACAGGCTCAGGTGTTGTAACGTTATGTTAATTCATCATGTGAGTATTCTGTTAAAGTTTGTTCAGATACGTTTACATCTGAATGTTTGATGTTTGTTTTGAAAAAAGAAAAGAAGAGAAACAGAAAGTGAGAGAAAAGAGAACGTTGAAACAAATTTTAGAATGTTCAATAGATTAAAATAAAATGATCCCTTGAATGCAATACAAATTATAAGGTAAAGTTTAATAGGAAAGCGTACAGAAATGATGATCAATAGATGATGATGAAGTAGTAGGTTGGTATATGATAGGTTCAGATGTGTTCAAGTTTTATTCTAATTATGTGAAATCACTAAGCAAACAGGATCACAGAAAAGCAGACAGACATCATATTTTGTTGTGTTGGATAATGTTTGACCGTGACTGAACGTAAAGGTGGAACTCAAAAATGAGAAAATTGATGTTAGGGATGGATTTGTACTTTACAAGAAGCTATTTATGGATCGGTCTTGATTCATTAATTACAGCCTTCTTGGGTGGACAAGATTCCAGCACTAGACTGTTCATAGAGGCCATTCAGCTACCATCCAGGGGACTGATATCATAAGCCATCGCTTCGTCAACCAAGTTTTTATGTCATGGACTCTACCCGCTGTTTCCTTTTTCCCTTGAACTTTGCATGGCCAGTATATATTTCAATAAGATCCACACTATATTTTGCCATGAGGATTCTTTCATGTTTTGTTGTATTTAAGAATATAGTTTGATGTTTGCATGTTAGAAAACTTGCACAGTTGTGTTTTGTACCTTATAGTTAAAGAAACCGGGGTGACTCTGAAACTGAAGGATCATAATTATAAATACACCAGGGTTCCGAAATAGTCACCACAAAATCATCAGGAGCCTTAAGGGATGCTTACACTACAGCAATTTTCAATCCAAAATCCAATCCAAATATTTCTAAATCGGACCAGTAGTGCTTTATTCAGACTTTGTTCTAAGGATGGTCATGCTTTATCGATAATGATCCTAGTTTGTCTCACAATAAACTGTTCTGCTATCATTATATAACTTATACCAATCAACAGAGTGGTATTTGTTTGAAAACCAATCGGATTTTTGCACGTGTGTCCCATAAACACCGTCTGCCGATGTGTTTACATTTCATTTTCGTAGTCCTCTGATGCAAATCATATATTTACATACATTGTCAAATTTTTGGCTCTTTTTGACTAGGGATGGAGAAGATTTCCACTAAAACTCACAAAAATTGCACTGTAATCCTGTCTGAAATTGCTCTAGTGTGAACTGCCCTTTAGGCGAGCTCCATGGACCTAACGACACATGAAGAGCACTTTATGAACCCATGATGATTTGACGCTATTGCCAACATTTTCATCCTACTTCAAACAGAGCAGAGCACTGCACTCTTGGGTGAGATAAAAAATTTTTCTCCCATGTGCTAGCAATTCCACTCATAGAGCCTAAGAAGTAAATGGGTTTTGTACTGTGGGATTTTTTCTGCCCCACTGGCTACCTGACACATCATAGAAGAGGAACTATGGTTGGCTGTTTGTGCTTTGAGCGCCATTCGGGGCAATGTTGCTATGTCTGGTGTGTAAGCTAGAATTTCTTACTACAGCTCCGGTCACATGGGGCTCTAAAGGTTGGCTTTATTCCCGTAAAAATCAGAGATTTGTCCCAACACAAGCATTCTTAAAAACATAATTTTCTTTCACAACCCACTTGGAGACATAATCATGCTTAAAACTCATGTAGATTTTTACATTTCAGGAAAGTCAGCTTGAAATTTTCTGTAAGTGGAAAATTCAACAGATGAATCTGGGAATGCAAGGAGATTACTTTATACCAGTGCCATCAGAACCTGGGTGATGGTGGGTGATTGGAGGGGGGGGGGGGAGGTGCAGCAACCACTTGACAATTTTTTGTTGCAAGATTTTTATGTCTTGAGACCTCCAAAACCACCTTAGGAAATAACAAAACTTGGGAGCTGAATGGTTCAGCCACCAATCTTAAAGGCATGTTCAATGGCTTAGATAGAAAGGAGCTGCAAGGGGCAACCCCCCCCCCTCCACAAAGCCTCCAAAGACTCTGTCGGGAGGTTTGACGTCCATCTTCCTTACAATGCATGGTCATGGACAGTAATGGAATGCAGAATGGTCCTTGCATACACAATTCAGAAACCTAACCATAGCCTGTATGCAATCCATATATGAAAAATTTTTGGCACACTTTGCATGCACCCAATTAAATCAGTTGACTCATTACTACTGCTTTTTGTAACCTGTGGTTCCCACCATTACTTAGGTGGACCCTTGGTGGTGCACTGGCTATGGAAGTGCACATAGCTCCAGCAGCACCCTCACAATAGACCCTTTTCCAAATAGCAATCACACAGGATTGTGATATTTTGGTAGGAGTCATTGTTTGCCACAGTAAACTGCCATTGACAAAAATGATGCACATATCAGAACAAGGCTATCCCATAATCCTTTGTAACTGCTAATTGGAAAAGGGTCTATTGTGATGAGTTTTCTAACAGCACCTACTTTTCAACCATCTTCAGCCAATTATTTCATTTCCATTTCAAGTTACAAATGGAAGACAAGAAATTTTCTCCAGAAATGGTCTACAGGAGCAACATAAGTACATTCATTGAAATAACAATCTCTGGTGGGACCCCTAGTCATCCACTTCTGGCTTGGTGCCTTTGCCGCTCACTCTGTAATGCTTTGTACATCACACCTTAGGCAAATGTAGCCTCCGCTGAAAATCATTTGTTAATGGTGGTTTGTTCCTATGGACGTCGAGTAGATGGTTATGCATATGCATGAACTACCCACAACAGCAGCATTCCATTATTTTAGTACATTTCTTTAGTAATTTTTAGTTTATTGCTTCTTTTGGTTTAGCTACCGCACTCTTTCAACCTTATGCTCAGTTTTTTGGCCGATCTTTAGCCTTTGCACAAGTTGCCTTTTACCACCAAAATTACTCAACATTCCTTATAAGTTGTTTGTTTTCATTATTCAACAGTTCAGCCATTGGAGCAATTTGCATGAAATGCATAGAGTGCAATCAACACTGTCTTTATGTGGGTAATAATCCATAAGTAAAGTTACCATAACAAGCATCATGATATAAAGCCAGTTTTGACTTAGAGTCGGTTTTTTGGCCCTCTGAAAAAACCTGTTTTCATTTTTCCAAAATAATCAAACAGCCTTAATTCCTTGCCAAAAAGAAGCTGTATTAGAAGCCAATATGGAATGGATGCCAAGACTAAGTCACTGCTCAAACAAAAGCCTGGTAAATACATCACGAATGGCAACTTACCATTAGCTTTTCATGCTTTTCCCTTATGTCAATAAAGCCAAGATGAAGTTTTCCTCCAAAATGATCAGCCAATCGTCTGTCATTGTCTTGAAGACCCAAGTAAGCCCCACAGACTTCACAAACTCTCAATTTCTGTTGCTGATAAGTTGAGGCAGGCATCGAGTTTCTCAGTTCCTCCTGAAAAACAATCAAACAGTTGCAATATGTTACTGCAGCAGAAAGCTATGTCTTAAAGTGCAACATGTATCACAATGTTAAAACCTGGCTAGTACTTCAAATGTGAATAATCATCTTAACTAAAGAAAAATACTTATTCATTACATCCTAACTATATGGCTCAAAATGTTTCATTTCTGTCAGAAATGTATTACTAAAAGTTTTTTTTTAATGTTAAAAAGTAAATCACTCCCTCATCGAGTAGATTGTGGATGAGAGAGATGGCCTCTTTTTGATTAGTAATCAGGGATAATCAAGCTGGTGTGTAGTGATTGCTCTAAAATCCTGCTCCCAAGACATTAACTGAATGCAATGCAAAAGAGTACAGTGTCATCTTTAATCGTTTTCCTGAATTCTTCGAGGGGTGGAGCTGGTCTAATCTACGTTCAAACTACAGAATGTTTCATTAACAATCTTAGGTAAATAATCAAAATGGCAGAAAGTATTTCACCCTTCCTAGCACATTTTTTTATTTTGAAAACTTAACAAGTAATTCTTCTAATGACAAAAAAGTATGGAAAATGTAGAGGTGTGACTTGATGAAATATTTCAGTCAGCTTAAGAGGGGAGTCTCAATTAAAAGTATTTTAGTGCAACGTAACGAGTTTAAAAGCCCAGGTTGCATAATTAAGTCCAGACCTACAAAGAATGGTAACTGTATCTTACAGTATGCATTTATTATGATAAACTGTAAGCAAACGGAAGGCAGTTACAACTTCTCCTGAGAAAGTTCCAGTAGAGCATTGATTACGAACCTTGCTGGGGTAACATACTTTCATGCCGACAAGAAATAACCTTTTAGTCTTATCAAGTTTTCAAAAGCTGCACCTTTTCTAATGTTTGGTGAAAGATTCATCACTGTTACTCAATTTTTGCATGCAACTTATGCAGGTTCTTGCACAAACAGACTCTGGTACAAAGCTGCAATGCAGAGACAGAGTAATTGGGGTACAAACACAGTTTACAGATATGATGTATGAAAAACGTTTAACCGATCGGTTGGTTAACTGGTTATCCAGTATTTAATTTTTGTTTGTTTTTTTAATGGGGGGGGGGAGGGGGCAAATACTGGACTTTCAACAACAGCATAGTGCTGAATGACTACAGTTTACTGCTTTGGTGACTGCTTTGAAAAGCAAATTCCCTGTGGAGTGGACTATGCTTGCTCAGATCCTTACCTTCCAAGAGAAGGGATTGATGAGGGAGTATTCAATACACCCAGTAGGATCATGGTGTGAGTATTATTTCTTTACTACACACAGTAAATACACACTGCAGCATGTACACATTGGGCATAAAGATGCAGCTCAACTCATCTAGTGCAGAAAGTGCATGTATGTACATGCATTTATCTAGCAGTGGGCTAGTGTCTGCAATAGCCGGTATCACATAGCAGTTTGCAATGCAATTGAGCACAGTAGCGATACAAAGATTTTAACGCCTAGCATATTTGCAATACAAACCTGCAAATCGATTGAAGTAATTTGTACCTAGGCATTCTGGCATCCATGCTATGGTTGGACTTGACTTCGTTTCACCCCTAATTTTTTAATTTTGATTCCAACCTAAATACTATCATTAAAATGAATCAATTCCCTGTATGAGTTTTTAAAAATTCAACAATTACACTCGCTCCCTCCGGTCCACCTTGCCATCCACGATCCAATATTTTAGTGCTAGCGTATAGCACTGCTGAACCTGGCTAGTTGTTTACAACTCCTTACCTTCGTTGCGCATTTGAATATCTACTATAATCAATCCTGTATCGCACACGCCCAGTACGTTCCGACACGTCGCTGCGCGGGCTAACATTTCATGTGTTTTCTCTTCCAAACGAACGAACATACATTACATATGTAATGTGCAGAACACTTGATAAGCACGATACACCGGGCGAATTGCTCGAGTGGCATCAGCGCATGACCAACTTATATCTGTCTAGCCCCCCCCCACACACACACACACACACACACACACACAATCCAGGGGATGTTCAGTGACCCATAACAAAACTGACCGATTTCAGCGTAAGGGAAGTTGCATCAATCAAAAATATGTTTACTGTAATCATGTTTTTTAAACTGACATGGACTACTTGTCTTTTCAAAATCAAAATTGCTATACAAAACAAGAGCCCAATGGGCACTGTGGTTCCTTGCTGAATGTAATGAAACTGAGCCAACTACTGAATGAAGCAGTATTTCTGTTGATTCACAAAATCTGCTCTGTAGACAATGCACATCTTGTGTTAACACATTCAAGCATAAATAAATTGTTCTGAAGAAATACAGCCTACAGGCACTTCAGGGGATATCAACACAGACAGTATACAGTTACAATTTGTTTTATTCAATTAAGCAATCACAATTCATGCACGCTCAATGGTATCTGATCCAAATGATCAGTAACTTGGTTCTCTTTATAAAACTAACAACCCATAGTAGCATTTAATTAATCAATTCTAATTTCCAATTCCTGCAAGCTCACATGTCCTAATCTAAGGACAAATGTTGTCTGTCTAGTGAACTTTCACAACAGTCCTCTGCTTTGTGGGCAGAGAATCTTCTGCAATATTAAAAAGTAGTACTTTATGCACGCTTTCATAATGGCAGGATTATGGATTAAAATCATAATACTATAATTTCAATTAAAATTGAGATACTTGGCATCTCTGAAAGATGTCCCACATCTTTCAGTCAATGATACAGTTTTGTGCTTATATTTTTTGACTTTAGGAATTCTTGGGAATTTGCTCTGTGGCATCTGGTGATTTCAACTCTGACATCCAACAAATCTCATATGGGTTTTCTGCTAGATTTAATGCAACACCTCAAAGCAAAAATCTATTCAAGCCTCCTACACTGAGATATAGAGTTGAAAAGGTTTGCAGAGTTTGACCTCCAGTGACCCCAGGTGACCTTTGGTCTCCACCAAACTTTTTTCCCCACCATAAGGCATCCACTAAGTATGAAATTTATCCAAGCTTCCTACCTTGAGATATTGTGCTAACAACAAGGGAAATCAGTTTTTGACCCTTGGTGACCCCAGATGACCTTTGACCTCCACCCAAAACTGTATGGCACAGCTTCTCACTATGGTGGATCTATATACCAAGTATGAAATCTATCCAAGATGTTTTCCTTGAGATATTGCGTTAACAAGGTTTTCAGTATTTGACTCTCAGTGACCCCAAATGACCTTTGACCTCCACCAAAAATGACAGGATTCATCTTCTCACCATAAGTCATCCACATACCAAGTATGAAATCTATCCAAGCTTCCTACCTTGAGATATTGTTTTAACAACAAGTTTTCAGTGTTTGACTGCTGGTGACCCCAGATGACCTTTGACCTCCACCAAAAGCTACAGCATTCATCTTCTCTCCATAATGCATCTACATACCAAGTATGAAATGTATCCAAGCTTCCTACCTTGAGATATCGTGCAAACAAGGTTTTCGGTCTTTGACCCCTGGTGACCCCACATGACCTTTGACCTCCACCAAAAACAATAGGGCACACCTTCTCACTATGACAGATTCATATACCAAGTTTTAGTTTAGTCCAACTTTCCCTTGTTGAGTTACAGCGTACCGAAGCAAGTGTCACACACACACACACACACACGCACACACACACGCACACACACACATACACACACACACACGCCAAGCTGACTACATAGGTTCCTTTTGCTAACGCAAGGAACCAATAAAAATGCACAGCACTTTTGCTATGCAAAACAAAATTCTTAAAGTGGACCCTGGCAGTGAATACTATGGGATACCAGCAGTACATACACAATGTGATTTTTCATTTCAACTCCATTCATACTAGTTAAGTTCAAAAGGCATGAAAGGGGAGAAAGCATAATCATACATGTACTTATTTCCTTCATTTTGTACACACAATATGACAAAATTATTATGGCATATGAAAACACTGATGGAAACT
Organism: Holothuria leucospilota; assembly: GCA_029531755.1. Classification (NCBI taxonomy): domain Eukaryota; kingdom Metazoa; phylum Echinodermata; class Holothuroidea; order Aspidochirotida; family Holothuriidae; genus Holothuria; species Holothuria leucospilota. The sequence goes on along the minus strand of CM055968.1, from coordinate 3,472,146 downwards.
TCTTTCCCAGATGCTGCTTCATAATTTACCTGTTTATTTTGTATATTAGCACCAGTGTATTTTAACACTTCAAACCAAAAATGATCCAATTTTTATCAGTTTTTAAGCTCAGAAAAAGGAACGATTCCAGTTAAAACACAATGGCAGGCAAGTATGCCACATAACAGGTTTAAGATCTTTCAGAATTTTACTTCTTGAGACACGGATAGTGTTAGCCCAATTGATGATATAGGAACTCACCGATAACTGATGGGTCAGCCTGATACCGATACTGTAACACATTACATCAAAGTCAAGCTATGTTTAAGTGGTAGGCCAATGAGACAGTGTTAATACAGAGAATGTGTTAACCATAGTTTGGACTTGAAAATCAATGTTAAAGTGATAGGTGTATCAGTAATGCTGTCATTTACCATTTCCTTTGAAATGTAAGGCTCAACACATAACAATGAGGTAAAAAAAAGTTCACTAAAGCACACACATAGGCATATGCTTGACTGCATACAAAAAACCTGTTACCACTGTTTTAATTTACTACCTTTTCCTTTTTGACAAATCATCCTGATTTTGGTCTTATCCACATCTTTTTTCTCTGACTGATGAAGATGTCTGTTTAGAACAGATAACTGCTACAAAAAAGAACACAACCCCAGCCCCTTCCCCCATCAGTACACACTTTCACCTTCACGATACCACATTACCAGCAATATACTTACCTCAGCTGCCAGTTTCTCTTTCTGGAGGTCTTCTACTTCTGCCATCTTCTTCATTGATTCTTCAACAAAACCCTCGTTGCCAAGTTTTTCGGCCTCAGCCAGCTTCTTACTAATCTGTTCCGCAAATTCATGGACCTTCTCTGCCTGGAAGAGAACAGATCAAATTCCACAGAATGAGAACCAGCTGACTGGTTTAAGACAGTGATTTAAAACCAAGATATCAGCCAAAGCTATGCACATTGCAAGCTTGTAGAAACACAAATGTACAAGTTCAAGAGCTTTCCCTGCTGTAAAGAAAACTCTCTAAGATGAGAGCCACAGCAAACAGGAATGCTATTGATCTGTTCAAGCATTATGATGATCACTTCCACAGGCTTTCACCAAAACATCTTACACACGGGACCATTTCTTTCCCCATGCTTCCACTGAGATAAGGACTCAATTGGAGCAACATGTCTTTTCATATTAAAATGACAAATGAGGACACAGAAGCCAACAACTGTAAAAGGTGCACTATGTCAAAACTCCAGCAATAAGATAGCTTCCATGAGAGAAATTTTTCCAGGTACATGTCACGAGGATATGCATGTCTACATCTTGTACAGAGCATCTTAAATACAATTCCTGTAACTAACTTGTGGACACTGTCAGCATTTAAATGAACATTCATCTAGAATGGTAACAAATATTCGGTGTTTTTAACTAAATATTTTTTACCATTCTCTCAAACTTATTTTCAAACTTGTGCTTGAAGGTACTAGTCTCAAAGCATGTGTCAGTGGATTATTCCCTTTCGTTTCAAAGCCATACACCACGCTACAAAAAGGCTCCTAATTCTTTCCAAACTATTCACGTATGAGTGCTATATTTAAGTGAACAAAGGCAGTGGCTTTTGAAGAAATCAAGTCTAACAAGTAGGAGGTCAGGGGCTCTGACCCTTGTTCTAAAGAAAGAATGGTTGGTTTTCTCATTCAGGAGCAATCTCTTACATATTCCCCTTCAAGTGGAGGAATGTAGATTTGATCTAACTTGCTCAGTTGGTCAGCACCTGAACATGAGCTGGCCACAGGCTTCCTCCCAATTCTTGTCAGCCACAGGCTTTCTCCACATTCTCGTCAACTTGGCACTGTAAAATAACTGCCCTTCAAAATGGAATATTATTACAATAACCAGTGAGTAACTAGTCAGTTCTAATGCTGGATTTATTAGACTTTTGGGTCCATAGACTCTGTGGAAGAGACCATCACATGCGATCCAGGATTCATACTGTTAAGAGAGAAGTGCCATACTTACGTTTCACTCAAGAAGGGCCCTCTACCGAAACCAATACTGTACCTCCTTGGGACTAGGGGTGACCCCATTGGTGTAGACACTTATATTGAGAAGATCAAACAGAAAAAAATGTTGAAATTTCATTTTTTTGTTGACTGATACTGCAACTCATTCAAAGTAAGTGCTTTTTCTGTTTAAAATCTTTCAGAGGTCATTTCATATACTATCTTCTATCCAACTCTTATTCCATTATTTTGAAATGTTACATATGCCTTGAAAGACAAATAAGTTTATTTCACTGAATGTTATAATGATGGACTGAATCTATAAATATATTTCTCCTTCAAATCTACAGTTTGCAGTCAAGGTCAGCTGACAACTTCCATCACACTGTAAATTGTTTTCCTCTTTTCAAAAAGTTACGTGTATGTAAATAAATTTCCTTTTGCTTTCCATGTTTGTTCCTGGGCAGAGCAGCTGGCAATATTAATTCACAGGTATCATTCTAGCCAAAACCACTTCAAACAAACGGTCATGAGAAATACAATAAATGGTACAGTATTTGACATGCTTAATTTTGTAGACAAATATGGAGATCTGGCAGCTATGACGATGATGACAAAGGGGCACCTTTTCAAGAAATATATCTAACACCATAATTCATCTACTTGTTCCTAGGATTCTCAATGCAACTTACAAACTCCTTATTATATGAAAGACATTCGCAGCAATCATGTAGGCGTCAAGAGGCTGACAATCTGTCCAGGAAAAGAATGATGAACACAATCAAATATGGCTGAACAGACAACTGGACCACACACTAGGGGGTTGTGTAGTGAACCATTGACCCACAGGTAATGTTACACACACTAGCAAGTTTTGAAGTGTATAACCATCCACCCAAAGGTAATCTTAGACACACTTGGAAGTTGTGAAGAGTACAACCACCAACCCTCTAGTAATTTTACACACATTAGGGGGGTTGTGTAGTGTACCCTACTCTTACCTGCTTAGAGTATATACACACAATGTTACAGGATCTTCTCGTACTATCACTGCCCACACATATTACATGTGATAACTATTTGAAGCTTGTTACCAAACTTACTACTTTACAATATGGGTTAGCACATCATTACTTGGGTACAATGAGGTGTTTAAAAATCTTTCTGAGTAAACAGGAAAGTAAGGTCAACATAGTTGAATATAATATTAATCAGAGAATAATTTAGTGTTCAAAATTTGCATACCAATTTTGAGTTTTCTGGGCTTCTCTATCACAAAATCAATAAAAACCCTAATGTGGTATGTACAAAATCTGCTACACAATTTTGCACTTGTGTAGCAATTTGTCCACCTTGTGTAGCAAAATGCGATGTTATACCGAATAGATTATTTTCTGCTAATGCAGCTTTTCTATGTCAAATGGCAAACCAGAGGTACCTACAGTATGCAGTAACAAATGACAGCCCAAACCACATCTCTTTTACGACATCCAATTTCTACGGAACTACTACCATGATAGAACATAGTTTTCTTACCAAACACAAGGTGTAACCATTTTGCTAGTTTATTAGACAGCTGTTTCTAACACCTCAAATACTGCTCAGTCATTCTTTCAATCACAGAGCATCTGGTCCATACCACACACACAATTACCTTACACAGTAACACCAAACATGGTTGTTTCTTCCACAGATGTTTCAAATTTGTTCCAAACTTTACTTCATAACAAAGCTTATTGACAGGCTGACTGTAAACTGTATCTCACATATAATGATCATCAGTGTGCTACTTTGCTTTTCACAGACAATTAACTGTCAATCCTTCAGACTGCAAAACTTAACATTTGAATTATTTATATTAAAATGGTTATTTTCATATCACATTCAGGTGGGTTAGGACTTTAATAGACATGATTATTCCCAGTGTAGGTGGATATTTTCTTCTATTCTGTAGCTGCAGAAAGACTTCAATGACTGAAAGATAGTTCTTGACTATCCCTTACAATATTTTACTTAAATCTCGCTCAAGCATTCTCACTCAATCACAAAGCACCCTTTGACATACATTGTTTAGAATATTGTAACGACAAGCTTGCACCATTGTTTTAACCTAACACTCTGTCAACTATGTAAAGGGTATGTGAGTGACAGAATGTTTTTTAATGAAACTACCACAAGATCTGCCAAGAAACACACGTATGTTGTCCTTTCAAAACTTCTCTTGAAGAGAAACAAGTATCCTCCCCCACCCCCACCCTGACACTGACACATCAGCTTAACATTACAAATCTCTTACTTCCTTTTCAGGTATCTTTCATGATGCTTCAGAATGTAAAAAGGGAACAACAAATCAGTACCAAAATACTGTCTTTTGATCAAAAAAAGTTGTACATGAATAAGGATTCCTGGGTTGTCTACTTCAAACTGGGGGCAAAGTATTTTGCCTTTGAAAATGATCACTCCTTGATACTGTGCGCATCTGAGGACTGCCATCCATGGAAACCCATACCACCCTTTATACTTCATGCAAAATTATGCAATTTGTGGGAATGTTGTATTATTTGAAACAGAAAGCTTCATTTCATTACTTGAAACTGTTCACCTGTTCAAAAACAGTGTTCTGCAACAACATGTGTCAGTATGTGCTCTCCTGCACATCTGACACACTGAGCTTATACTGTATCTGTGACTATTATGTACATCCCATGCAATTTGAAACACTTAAAGGGAAACACTGCATTTGTGGTAAGGAACATTTTCCTTTCTTACAAGCCTGTGATGTATACACAATGACAGGCACTTCCACATAAGATAGCTGGATAACCATCTTTTAGAGAAATCAGATTCTCACAAACTGTTCACAAACACTCATGACTTGTAACAAGTAATATTTTGGGGGAAATAGAGCCATTGCAAGTTAATCAGTAAGGCTAAATGCTTTAATTACATAAAAATTTTCCAGTCTGTGTCATGATGATTCAATGTAAACACAATATTCCCCTTTAATTTGGTGCAAATATCAACATATACTTCCAAAAAAGGTATGATTTCCCCCATTTCACCTAACAAGCCTCATATATGTTTATATGTATGCTGTAAGCCCAAACCAGATAGGTGGCTCCCTTTTACAAAAGCTAACACAGATAATTACCTTTGAATTGACTTCAGCACTAAGACTCTCCTGAGTTTCGGCAAGTCGTTTCTTTGAAACCTCAGTCCTTCTGTCAATGTCAGACAGGAATGCATTAAGCTGACCAAGTGCCTAGGAAAGAAGAAAAATAGGATAATGGCCTCTTATCCATTTTTTTTTTTTTTTTGAAAATAATGCTCTTATATTCCTAATTCTTAAATACATTTGTGTTTCCCAATGAATGTCACAATTATCAACAACAGTTTAACCACTGTCCAAGAAAACAAATATTACTTCCATTTTTAAAATATTTACAGCTATCTAGTGATTTTGTATATGGGTAATTCCACACTAAAGGGGTACCTTCAGTCTGTTCTTTTCCCCATGATGATATTTTGAAAAATGTGTGTATACTTTGATGATTTTATAGTTCATCATACTTGGAGGACTACACAGAGATAATAATGACAATTTTATGAATGTCCAATTTATATAAAGGTTGTTCTTGGAGAATTTGGGGGCTATTTTGCCCTCTTTTTGACCAATATTTGTGACATTAGATGTGGTGAAAATTTACTATGTAAATAAGACCTTTACAAATGTGACTGATGCAATTTTTTTTGGTTTCCATTCATAAATTGATGTACAAAATGAATGTTAAATGAAAAAGGGACATTTAGAGGAACAATAACACCTCAAAATATAATAAGCAATTTGGAGTACAATTTGGACTTTTTTCTGTCCTCTGGATATGGAATCTTAGTAATTGATATTATTACTATTAGAAAAGATTTCCAGATCTAAAATTATGCTGAAATACTTCATTATTGTTGTATGAAGTATACAAAGTTAAATCACTCCAGCAGTAAACACATCATAGCTGATTACAGAGTACTTTATTTAACGTATGAATATTTCTGTCCTCTCATCATTACGTACATAACTATCATGTTTACAAGCCTACAGGATACAAATTTCCAGAGAATTTGATAAAACTGCATCAGTTTAAAGAAGGCCACATTTGTTACTGGTTTGTGTGCTTTCCTCTATCCTTCTACTCACAACAAGGATCTGAGAGCCTTTAAGGTGAAATCTGTCCTATGTTCGTACGTAAGCAAGACCTAGTCTGTGATATATCAATAATGTTAATATAGATACATCAGGGACATTTGTTAACTATGAATGGATCACATTTCACTAATTTACAACTCAGGAAAGAGTAAAACTTGTGTTACAATACACTCAAGAATTTCAAAGTGCATAATTTTCTTGAAAATAGTTTGATCTTACGTACGTAACGAGGACAGAAATTCTGTCCATGTTACGTACGTAAACAAACATCTCTCATATACAGGCCTCAAAATTCGTTTTCTCACTCTAAGGCCAAACATGGCCTTCGTAACCAACATTTTTGGGGTTAAACGAAGGCCAAAATTCTCTCATCTAAGGCCAAAATGTAATACACGCAGACAGGTCTGAACAGAAGCCTAACATTAGCACAGTATCCTGCTCTATGGTTCTACTATAAATTGGATATGTATACTGTGCGTACGTACGTACGTACGTATATAAACAAGTCAGCGTCCAAATTTTACGGTCATATGAGACGGCCAGAATTTCCGTCGGACGACTAACTTATCCCCAAACTGCTGATAAAGGCTGTCCTTCAGACGACTGAAGTAATCTTGTCAGCATAATTCCCGTACAGCCTTAAAAGGAAACTATAACATGCACAGCCAATGAATCCCTGTTCTTTTCCGATAAATTGCAAAACTATGTATAGTGGGGTGTATCTTGAGTCTGTCAGTACCTTGTGTTGGTCACTGCACTACGTACAAAATGCATGGCACGTGCACAGTCTACACAACACTTATTAATTGACCGACTCATAGTATCACAATGCTACTGTAGAATGCATGCTTTACCTGTAGTCAGACTAAGTAGCCCGGGAAGCGAACGAAATGTTTTTGTTCAGCTAATCAATTCTACAAAGAAACCAATAGCAACAGCCACAGGGACCCACTACGCAGGGTAACTGTTCAATTACAAGCAGAATCTATATAACAAACATTGTGATTGGTTCAATGTTAACCAGCCAATCACAACTCGCGACATCGTCAATGGACATTTAGTGTGTGAAATCTCTCACATGCAGTTAAGTCAATGGGATTCACCCATTGACTTAAGCTGGCTTTCCATACCTGTTCACAGCATTGACATGCACGATTGGACATGAACGATTGATTCACATAGCTTGCGAATATGGTACGAAGGTGAAAAAAAGTATTGGTTCACATACGCGGCATCGTGAATGCAAGTGCAAAAAGGAAATGAAGTGCACTCGGTCATAGTACAACAGGTAGGCTAGTACAAAGCAGCTTGGCTGATACATCGTCGGCCAAAAGTGGCCTTCGATAAGTGTGTGAAAAATGCCTGTCGGGGGCCAAAATAAAATTTACATCGGCCATGGCCGCGATGGCCGTCGTGAATTTTGAGGCCTGATATAGTCCCTATTTTTCCACTGGTAATATGATTTCTGTAAAAATATGTAACATTTTTTATAGTTCTAGTGAATTCAAGGTTTATTTCTACATATTTTTCTGCTTAAGTCTCTCTAAAGTAAAGAGATTCCAATTCTGCCCTGGTTACAAACATAATCAAGTACACAATTTCACCCAAAAAGTGATGATAGATGAAGAAAATTATCTTCCCACCCTCAGAGAAATTATTGAGACTACCAACCAAATCAAATACCACCACAAAACTTTTATATTAGAGGACTTCAGTTTTCACCATCTTTGTCACACTTTGATACCCCAATAGTGTGGAATGACCCATATCTTGAGTAAAATTCTATGACAATGATGGACATCCTGTACTTGAAATGGCAGATACTCAAACTCCCATTAAAGAAACCTTTGTGCATATCTTCAGCAAAGCCAAATTTAAGCAAAATTAGCATATGATTCCTCACATTACAGCTTCAGTAAATTTGGCATGCACATGGGGAAACCTGTGGAATACACTCTCTATTTGTCTTTAGCTGGAAGGAAACATTTTAAAATACCAAGAGCATTAACACAATAACTTTTGAATAAGTTTCTGAGTGGCTTCTCATTCTATTTATCAGTTTTACTTACATCTTCTTCATATGCAAAGTTTCTGTTCATTGATGCCATCTCATAGTCAGCTCTCAAAGCCGGATCATGCAATTTGGTGCAATCCCCAAGATCTGCTCTCTAAAACACAAAATAAAATACACAAGTTTATTTTCACTGCATGGCTCATAGTAAGGTGCTTTTTTCAACATGTCCAGTCACTTGTTATAAGCTAATGACAATGAACTGGAACAGAAGTTACAACTAAGTACCTTCCTACAGCCTCATTTTTCTTGTCAGTAAATCAAAATCCAAGAACCCTTGGACCACTTTTTAATGGTGTTTCAGATCAATGTTTTTTTTAAGATTAGATTTAAAAGCTAAACATGGGCTATGGCAGGATGCCAACCCTCACAGCTGCTCCTTAGGAACAATCTTGGCATTTGTATGGAACAAACTTACTTTGTCTGGAACACTTGTAAATTTCATTTACAGGCCATGATGCAAGCTGACTACACTTCTATTAGACAACATTATATATATTCCATAACACTTTTAAATCCCATGTGTGCACCTTGGTCCAAGGGATGCACACACTACTATGAGAAAACACAACCTACTGCTGACCTAACCTTCTAACCATTTTACTTTCAGCACAGGCCACCCCTCAGGCTAATGTATTTTGGAATGTAAAATACTGCTCTAGTGAAGTTTTACTTTTCAGCTGAGAATCCACTGGTATTCTACATCTGGTATTTTTAATGACTGCATGTAACATGCAGTAGATCTTATTCCATGAAATTTGTTTATTCACATCACTGACTGTGGTACCAATATGTTTCTCTATTAGACAAGTATGTATACCTTAACTGCTACACAGAAAAACCTAACCCAGCATACTTGTAATGCAGGCTAGGATGCACTTGAACATTTGTTTGTATCTAAAGTGGTGGCGCTCTTCCGAAATGTTGATTTTGTTTATATACCTTGACTTGATGTCGTTTTCGCTTAATGGATAGTGAATTAACCAGAAATACCCAGCTCTATTATATGCATTACTGTTGTTTTTTCGTCTTGAGAACTTTTTGAGCTTTGCCCTTACAATAGACACAACATAAATATTCAGAACAAATACTGTACATCCAACCTGGACTGGCTGGCATCTCTGCTGTGGGGCCCTAATAGTACAGTAAGTGCATGACAATGAAAACCACAAATTCGACCTTTGGTTCCACTTTACAGTATCTCACTCCAAGCAAATGAGTACTCAATGCATACATGCAAGGCTAGAAATAAGACATCATGAGGGCAAGGCCATTCTCATACTGGTAAATCTGTGCATCCCTAGGGTACCAAGGCCAAACAGAAGATTTGATTAAACCTGGTACATTTTTGGTTCTATTTTGTTAGGAAGGACACAAAAGCCAACCTGCCCTTGTAAAGTATGCCATTTTGTAGGGCGTCAAGGCTATTGCCAAAAATATGAAGGCCATGGCCTTTGTTTATTTCCAGCCCTGTGAATGTACACAATATTTTCATCCTACTCAGTGTGCATTACACGATAAAGCATACATAGCAGTGATGTTTAATTCTTAGATATACTAGGACACATACAGTAAGGCACAGTGGTACATGTCAAGCTTTCAGTATTTGCTAAAGATTATCCATACACTGGTTTGCCAAAGCTGATATCCACCACTTATGCAAAGATCAGCCCAATGGCATTTATTCAAATGTATTTCTGATCAAACATACATGCACACATATATGAATAATTACATGAACAATATGCATTAAGCTAATATCAGAAACTTTCATCATCAAATGTACAAATACAAATACTCACAGTGCTGGCAAGAATGTCATGTGGGCAACAGTTTAACAGAAATGCCCGACAAACTTTTGGATCTGTAAATTTGGGGCGGGCAGCTCCTTCTTCAAGACCTGACGAGACAAAAACATGTAAACTGGTTTCAAAAGATTTCAGTAAATGCTTGTTCATAACTGTGAAGTATTATCTGATGAACAAACCTATACACAAATCTAAAGGCTCAAATCAAGTTTTGGTATGTTAGAGGGGTGTTTATTCTAAGCAAACTGGTGAAATTTCCATTGAAATCCGTTGTGTGGTTCTCAAGATATCAGCAGATAAAGTTGTCACATTTTCAACACAAAGTGAACTTGAAGCAAGCACATATGATGTCACAGCCTCACATTAATGAGCAGTTTTTGTTTTTCTTTAAACTTTATCACCATTTTTCCCTCAACAATCAAATGTTATCAGAATGTGATTGCATGTGAGGCATGGGGAAATTACAAACTTCACATTCCCCACAGTGAGGTCCTATCCCTATTAATTTCAAGGTCAACACAACAGACCGAAAAAACAAAGGAAACAAAGAATTCTTTATCCATGTGAGGAAGTGATATCAGGGAACTGCCTAGTGATATAACTTCCACTTGCCTCAAGCTCACTTGAGGTCACAAATGTAGTAACATTTTTTGCTGATATCTCGTGTACATAATACAAGTCCGATTTGAATGAAAATTTCACCACAATGCATAGATTTAGTTCCTCTTTCACATTTGAAGAATAAATTTTTGCTTAAACCCTTCTTTTAAGGCTTAATTGTACCAACTCCCTGGTTCTACTTGTAAACTGGAATACTTCATCAAGGTCATCATAAGTTTCAACTTTCATGCAGTACTCTTTGGTTTCTTGAGCCATATTTCAACCTCACTTTCTAAATTTTGTTATGATTAGTATACATGTAATCTAGCAAGCTGGGTCTACACAAACTCCTAACATTTACATATGAAATGGCAGCCACTTTGAATCTATTGATAAGCTAGGCTGCCTGTATTATAAGTCTGAACACCATATGAGGCTTTTGAAACATACTAAAAAGGTATATACAGTACTTTGAACTTCTCAAAGCATATCAAAAGTATCACCACACCTTTACTTCAACTAACTCAAAGATTTAACTCTATGAATCCACAGTCCCCTGTACATAAAATAAGTAAATAGCCTTGAGCTTTAAGCTTGACCTACAATATTAGGTTTTACGTGCTGGGCTGCAAGACTAAATTGTAAGATTTGGGGTCTTAGTTTGAGTAAATAATTAATATTGCAAAAAACTGGAACAAGCTCCCTGGACATGTCATTCCCCCATGTTTAAACAATTTCAAGAAAAGATGGTATGGATAACTTTGCCAATATGAAGTTTAAGGTTGGACTGGAGTTTGACTCTTTAAAACTGTTACAATTTTATGTATTGGTAAGCTGTTCAAGATAATCTATGTTAAGTTAGGGTATTGCAACTCTTGTAAAGGCTGTGACTAAACTGCACTTGTAATTTGAAGGCCCTTCCCAGAAGGCATTTGCATTCAAGAAAACTTACACCCCCAAACAATGGAAATTGTTTACTCAAGAACATGAAAACAAGTAATTGGCAGTGATGCTTACTTCATTTCGTAATAGCCAAAACCTGCAAATTTTTCCTTCAAACTTTCAAGGGGGCCTGTCTCAAGCTCATAAGCTATATCTCAATTGCAAGGTATTATGGGATACAAAATGGAGCAACAGCAACCTTCAACATTACTAGTTGCTCCCTTTTCTATCCCATAATACCGTAGTAAAGTGCATCATGTACTGAATTAGGAGATTAGCAATAGGCTATAGCTTATTGGCTGCTTACTACTAGTAGTATGGCATTAGGCCTAGGCTAGGCCTCCAGACCTAAATTATGATACCCAGACATTCCCCCATCAACCCACAGGCACCCCTTACGTTGTATAGTATACATGATATACTATGAATACAGACGGAAAGGGCTAATTCCAGCGTGACTGACGGGACAATTCCATGCAATTTTCTTTTTTGAAAAGCTTGCAGAAAAAAATGTGCTTGGCTTAGCCAAAAAAGTTGTAATGTAAATTAACAAGGAAAAGTCATATTTCAATTTGAAAAACACAGGCTGAATCTAAGTCATTAAACAACTGTATGGCTGCAGTTTGAAATCAGCGTGACTGACGGGACAAGAAAAACCATCACTTTTCAGAAAAAGTAGATTCATGCAGAATTCTATCTGTTCTTGAAGGAGATTAATTGGAAACTCTTCTTAAAATTAATTATTGGTACATAAACAATCAGGAAACATTAAATTCAAGTTAATAAAATTTACAAATTGCAATATGTGGCTCATCAAAATCGTGACTGACGGGACGTGACTGACGGGACATTTTTGTCACATTTTTCTCAGCATATTTGCAAGCCATTTTCAGGTCTTCAAAATGTATGTTCTTTTCTTAAAAGTAGTAAACAATGGAAAACAGCAGTTTTAATACCATCTGAAGCAAGAAATAACTATTTTACTTAAATTTTTTCTCACCTCCAATTCAGTGGAGGTGTTTGAGTAATAAACACCTCGGAGTGTTGTAGAAATGAATCAGAGATGGAACATTGGACATTGTTTTCACAAATTTCTCTTTCCAATGCCAAACAGCATCTCTCTGGCTCAAATTTGTATGATGTATCACATTCTGCAAGTTTCAAGCACCGTGTATGGTATATACTGGTAATTTTTGACATCAAGAATCATACCATAATATGTGACCGTGTAGTACATCACTTCAGCCAGTGTTCCAGTTCCAACATTGAGATAATCTTGCACAGAGGGTGATGTAAAGGCATCATACACTAGCACATTACAACTGGCTTGCTTTTGGGGCTGGTATGGGACACAAATAATCCCTTCCTTGAAACTGAATTAGGTAGGATTGTTGTCCTATTGAGCTGAAGTGCAGGCAGTTTTCAGTGTGTATGGTGCCAATGACTGGAAAAATTGGGCACTTTTTATTCCAGGAATGGAAGATATCTCCACACTATGTGGAGTCCAGTTTGCTGATTTGGGATTTCATGTCATCTTGTGACATACTGTATAAATAATATCAAGTGGTGAGGTTAGGAATACCACTCAGGCAACATTTGCAAATTCCTCAGACGTGTTCATATCAAGTTTTTGAGCCAAGACACTTTCAGAAAACTGGTGCTCAAGAGACCCCCAATCGAATTGATACACCCTTTTCCATGGGAAGTTATTAGAAAATCCCATGCAGTGGGTACAGCATCTCATTCCAAGTGATGCTGCATAATGAAAAGTTTTGTTTGAAGTGTTGTGCAGCTCCATCAGACTGCAGCTGTAGTTTTTGTACCTACACATCAAGGATGATTCTTTTTAAATTTGTCAAGTATGGCCTGATTGAAGAGCTAAGCAGCATGTCTGTCATGACTTTTGAAGTCTGAAATAACTACATACGAATCTGAACGTAATTCTTCCTCCTTCCTGTAGTACATCATACTACTATAAAGAGAGAGGATGAATTTTGTTCCCAGTAGACCGGTTGGATATCATCTTGTTGTTTGTGAGTATAGTTTTTACTGAAATCAGTGTGTATGAGGATCCGAGGGGCGAAACCGCCAAACGTTTACTCCCGAAGGAGTTCTGCTCCCTGAAGAATCTGCATCCCCAAGGGACAACTTCAACTGAACATGACCATCCTTACAACCTTCAGACCTTAACATCATGAGTCTGTCATGCATGGTCCCATTCTTGACTGGCTGAAAAGACTATTGTACATATGATCTTAGCTACAGTAAAGGCAGAAGGGTATGTACAGTGTAACTTGCTCACTACAGATGTGCATAGAGACAAGTGAAGCACTTAGAAGGGAATATTTACAAAGTATGTCATGGAATGAAGAAAAATGTACAATTTATTTTATTTTGGGATACACAATTGAATTTTTTATGTCATATGACATATGAAAATGTTGAAATTGATGCCATTGTGCATATATAATCATATTTGCCTCAAATTTTGGGCAGAAGTGACAGTCACAGAGTGAAAATGCATGTGACTGACGGGACAAATTGTGACTGACGGGACGAATTTTGAAATTAAATATTTCTGTTATTAAATACCACTGTAACTTTTTTTCCCAGGTTTTTGTATGACTCTAACTTACTAGAAGATAGATTAAACTTAAAATACAAAATGTACAAATAAGTATAGAAAATAAACAACTTTCTTACGTTTTTTCGTGAGTGACGGGACATTTCAACACCCAAATTTGAAATCTGTATTATACATACATAATGTTTCTATTTGGGTGTAATTCATATCCTGCATTACAGTTAAGGTGCCAACATTGACACTGAACTATTAATAAATTTCTTTGGTGCTTTTGTATTGTATCACTTGGGATCGATATTTTTCTACAAATTTGGGTTTCTCACAACCCCCTCAGTCTTCCCAACTTCAAATTGCCAAAAAAATACATTGAATTACAGCAGGTGCAAAGCGAAACTAGTTTCTGACATCTTAGACAGTCTACAGGAGGAAAACAATTGGAAGCATTGAATAAACTTTAAAAATTCATGCAAGTGCAACATTTCTACGGAATTAGCCAAAGGTATGTCACAAATCTCCTAGCTCGAACAACTAACTTAAGTTTCTGGCATAATTACCACACTTTTCTTGCCTATATTGAGACTTCAAGTCATAATGTACGTCAAGACATTCTTTTTTCTGAATAATTTGACATATATCGTTGTCTCAAGGGTGAAATTTCGATGAAGTAACCGTACGAGGATGGTAACTGCTGATAAGAACACTCAGCACTTCCACACTGTAATTAAATAATCCTGAAATATTGACTAAAGTTCTACGTATAAACTTTCAATGTTATTTCCAAAATTTGTCAATAATGGTTTGCTTTTATTATTACAAACCTTGCAGATACATCTCAGCATAAAAATGAAGGATTTTTGAACATTGAATTTATTAAATTTAAAACTTTTTGAAAAGTGCTAGCATTTTCTGTGAGCGGTTGCGGCTATTGAACAGCTACACACACATTTAGTTCAACTGCCACAAATGCTTTTAGAAAATTTCAAAAAGTTTCCAAATTTTATGAAATTTAATGTTCAAAAATCCTTCATATTTATCCTTATATGTATCTACAAGATTTGTAATAATAAAAAGCAAACCAGTATTGACCTTCAAAGTTTATGGAACTTTAGTCAAGATTTCAGGAGTATTTTATTAGGCTGTAGAGTGGAAGTGCTGAATGTTCTTATCACAGTTACCATCCTCATGTTGTTACTTCATCGAAATTTCATCCTTGAGACAACAATATCGGAAATGATTCGGAAAAAAGAATGCCTTGACCTACCTTATGACTTGAAGTCTCCATATAGGCTTAGGCAAATTTGGCGAGAAAAGTGTGGTAACTTTGTTGTTTGAGCTAGGAGATTTGTGACATACAGTACCTTTCCGTCTATAGTAGTATGGTGATACCAGGAGTCGGTCACCTAAAAATTGTTGTTTGCAGTCTGTGTGCTACACGTTTTGTTTGTAGTGACAACTCAAGGTAGTCAATAAGGTGTACACTAGGGCTGCCACGATAATCGTTTTACATTTATCAATATCACCAACATTTCCACGACGATATCCCGATATCGCATACCTAACACTGAAGCCGTGACACTTGCCATGACCATGCATGCTAATAATCGTATTGTCCATATCAAAGACATACATAATAGTAGGGCTGTGACCATTTAGCGATTAATTGCTAAATGATCACATGCGTAATAAACGTTTAGTACAAAGCTACCAGTGATTAATCGCAAAATCCGTTTTTCTGTACGAAATAAAAAGCAATCTGCAGTGATTACAGAAAATTAGATGTTCACTTTAACTCTTTTTGAAAAAGTGAAATACATACTGTAATTATACAAATGGCACACACGTAAACATACGACATCAAAGTTTAGCTTCTATGAGGATCCATGTTTGAGGTTCATGGAAACTATGTCCCCCGGATGTCACTAACGCATTTTGCATATTCATCATGTTCAAGAGCACGTTTAAAGTCTCTATGTTGATCATAGGTACTTGCGATTAATCGCTAACCGATCGCAAAATTTTGGGATTAAACGTTTTATAATTTTGCTAAATGTTCACAGCCCTACATAATAGCCTACATTGAACAGACTATAAGAGTTCAATTTTAAGCTCAAGGTTTCAAAAAAAAATTCAAGACCTATAGGCCTTTGCGAAAGTAATCAAACAGAAACATAGGTACTGTTTTTCATTTCTTGTACAGTGACAATGTGAATGATTACTACTTTATGTCAATGACTGAAGAAGCAGAAATAAGAGAAGAGAGTGCACACAGTTTTCGTCCTTTATTTGATTCTGTTGCGATACCACATCATAAAATCGTAATTCAAGTTCCTTGCTCATACTTCCATAGACAATCCAGGCATAGCTGGGGTTACCGAAACTTGCCTCCACAGCGAGATCAGGAAGTCTGAAATTCAGGAATCCTGGGTACAAAATTTTCAGGCAAGATAGGGCTGATACTGTCTGTGGTAGAGGTGGAGGGGTTTTACTGTATGTTAAGGATAGCTTAAATTGTGTTGATGTCACCAAGAAGTTTTCTTCTGGATTTTCTAACTGCTTGTGGTGTGAACATAGTTTTATCAATGAGTCTGGCACTCCTTTAGTTGTTGGTATTATTTATCATTCACCAAATTCACCAAAAGTACTTAGCACCAAATCCAGACAATTATCCTCACGAGTGGGAAATAGAACATGCTGGGTAAAGAAACCATCAGACACTGCCTCAAGAAAATCCCTCCCATGTGACCCACTAGTACATGAATGCCAATCAATATCAGAAAAGTTGAAATCCCCAAACACAACTGCCCTTTTCGAAGAGACTTTCCTAAAACTTTCGAGCAAACTCTGACTTGAATAGGTTGTTTTCATGGTCTCAGACTTGGCAAATGTCTTT
Organism: Holothuria leucospilota; assembly: GCA_029531755.1. Lineage (NCBI taxonomy): Eukaryota > Metazoa > Echinodermata > Holothuroidea > Aspidochirotida > Holothuriidae > Holothuria > Holothuria leucospilota. The sequence continues at coordinate 3,455,057 of CM055968.1, read as the reverse complement.
TAATGCAGATAAGTGCAAAGTCCTTCACTTTGGTCCTAAAAATTTCAGCTATGATTATAACATGAATGGTAGTATTCTGAGTGATGTGTCTTTTGAGAAAGATCTGGGTGTAGTTATTACAGGCAATTTAAAGCCATTTAGACAGTGTGCAGCTGCTGCTGCTAGGGCTAATAGGGTGCTTGGATTGATCAAGAAGAATTTCAATAGTTTTAGTAAAGAAACTGTACTAAATCTACACAAGCAGTTGGTAAGACACCACCTCGACTATGCAGCCCAGGCTTGGAGTCCCTTTTATGAAAAGGACAAGTTTCTTTCAGAGCAAGTTCAGAGGAGAGCCATTCACCTTATACCCGAGGTGAGACATCTACCTTACCATGTTAGACTTAAGCATTTTGGGCTTACCACCCTGGAGCTGAGAAGGATTAGGGGGGACATGCTTCAGGTGTAAAAATTTCTCTCTGAAAGGAATCCTTCGTCATCTTGTAGTTATTTACAAGTTCGAAGTAATTCTCGAGTCAAGGCCATTGTAAGAAGCCAGTAAAGTGTTTTGCAAGGCTTGACATTAGGAAGTTCAGCTTCTCTCACAGAGTTGTCAACAAGTGGAATAGTCTGCCTGAGTGGGTAGTTAACTCCACATCTGTGAACTGCTTTAAGGTTAACACTGACAAGTTCTTCCATAACTGTGGTAGAATCTAATTGTGCTGGGCTCATTTGGTGTTGGTTGTTTGTTTTCAGTTAAGGTTATATGGACTTCAGGGCATCTTATGGGACCTTAGCCCTCCTTTGCCCTTTAACCTGTTATGTTATGTTAAAAAAACTTAAGTCGATATCATCATGGCAAAAGTATATTGATGATATAGCGATATCGTGATTATCGTGGCAGGCCTAGTGTATAGGCTACAAGGCTAGGCTATAGGGCACAACCGAAATTCGAACCATAGGGGCAATTAGTGTTACAGGTAGGCTACAGGGCAAAAACCACAAAATTCGTACAACAAATAGGAATCTTATCTGAAATCCTTCCAATCTTCCTTTTCACAAAACTAGTTAGATTATGCAAAAAAAACACAAAATAACACTACCTAGCTTGAAAATAAGATGAATTTCTGCCACGGCTGAGCGCTCAGAAGTGTTCCTTAGAAAAAGGTGATTGCCCAATAAAATCAACTTGTTAGCCTTGTGCCAGTCGTTTCTTTCTTGTGAATATATTATGTGTACATACATAGTACATTCATGACATAAGAAACGACTGGCCCAAGGCTAACAAGGCGATTGTATTGCGCAATCACAGGGTGACCAGATTTTGAAAAGTAAAATACGGCACACTGCATGGTTGGAAGGTGGGCTGTGTGCACGCGTAGCGCGAAGCCCCATCAGGTGGGTCCAGGGCCCCGCCTTAGGGCCCCTGGTGAGGTCCAGGGGCAAAGCCCCAGGAAGCTTCTGGATTTGAGAGCATTCAAAGCACCAGAAAGTCGTACTTAGAGTGGTCCAAGTTATAAATCACAAGGTCCAAAAATGTGTTGAAAATGTCAATTACTAGACTAGTTATATTTCTTTTTGATGACACAGCTTTGAGTAATTGCCTGTAAGATTGGGCATATATGTAACAAACTCAGAACATGTCATATAAAAGTTACAATTTGCAGTTCTGATTTGGTAAGGGAGACACTACAACTATTTCTGCAGGCTACATACGACAAGTATGCCAGAGGCACCAGCAGGGCCGTAGCGAGCGGGGGGGTGTCACACCCCCCAATATTTGGTCGCCCGTCGGCAAATTTTCGGTCTGTCGGCAAAAAGAGGAGAGGGAAAGGAAAAGAAGAGGAAAAGAGGAGAGGAAGAAAAGAAGAGAGAAGGGAAAAGAAAGGGAAAGGAAAGGAGGGAAAGGGAAGACGGAGAATGAAAAGAAAAAAGAGAAAGAGAGAACGGACCAGTCTGTTATCGGCAATTTCGATTTTTGGCTCTTCATCTAATTGGCTCTTCATCTAATTGGCCCTTTCAAGTTGAAGGCCCGTCGGCAAATTGATTATGCATGTGACGGCCTTATACGGCCGTATCAACAGCCATCGGTGTAACTGGACGAGTGACTGAGTCCGTCGGAAACTCGGGAAAAGAAAGGGAATTAACGGCTTCCGTAAAGGTGCACTATTATGGGTCATATGGCATTCTTGAAAAACCACTTTATGCACATTATTCCTCACTTTTATCATCACCATGGGAAACAGAACCCGATTACCCATGGAGAGGGTATCCTTAGCCTGTCTTCTAAACCCTAACTTTGACTTTAAACACATTTTGCAAACTTCTGAGGATCAGGTTCCCACAAACATCCTGGGAAAAAATTAATGCGTGCCGGGTGTGTCTTTCCTTCACTGCAATCTCAGGCTTTTAACTTTTGAACACCGAAATGGAACAGATACAGAACCCATATTCAGATCCTGACGTTCAAAGCATATTTTGAACGCTTGTGTTAAGATTCTGAACACTTTTTCTCCCTTTCTGAACACCGGACGCCTATCCACTTACCGTATTTAAACGCCTGACGCATCTATTGTTCAAATGCTGAACACATAGTGTTCCAATTCTGAACGACAGGTTCAGCTCCTGAAGTATAGTGGTATAAAGGGAGGAACAGCCTAACACATTAGAATTTACCGGAATCTTTGCATTGGATAATGCATTATGAACCAAAATATACCAATCCTGCATGACACTTAATTTTTTACAGAGAGATTATGCTAAAACCTCAGAGCTTCCGGGGGCGAAGCCCCCAGACCCCCCACCAGGGGCCCTAAGGCCGGCCCAGTGTTTTAGCCAGCCCCTACTTGTGGGACAATGTCTTATAAACCACGACAAATGTCGCACAAAAAAATCTGACACACAAATTCTACCTGGGTGTAAATTTTGAGGTTCCTCATTAGGGCAGAAATCCACTCAAATATTGCACCATTTGCGATCTAGGCACATTACTAATTCCAAAAATTCCCAAACGGGAGGGGGACACCCCCTCCCCTTAGACCCCTCCCCCAGGCCATAGATCAGTAAATGTCCCATTGAGAAAACGTCCAAGCTAAAACACCGGCGGGCCTCTTGATCCCAACCGCTTAAAACTATAGCGGCCTGACCAGAGGAATAGCCTAATACATTAAAATTAGTGGGAATCTTGGCATTTGATGATGCATTATGAAACAAAATCCATCCTGAGACTTAATTTTTCACCCAGAGATATACTTAAACCTCAGAGTTCTTGGAAGCTTCGCCCTCCGGAATCCACTAGGGGTCCTTAGGCGGGCCCAGTGTTTTAGCCAGCCCCTATTCGTGCGACAATGTCGCATAAACCGTGACAAATGTCGCACAAAAAAAAAATCTGACAAGCAAATTCTACCCGGGTGTAAATTTTGAGGTTCCTCATTAGGGCAGAAATCTACTCAAATATTGCACCATTTGCGATCTAGGCACCTTACAAATTCCAAAAATTTCCAAAGGGGAGGGGACACCCCCTCCCCCAGGCCACAGATCAGTAAATGTCACATTGAAAAAAACGTCCTAGCTAAAACACTAGCGGGCCTCTGGATCCCAACCGCTTAAAACTATAGCGGCCTGACCAGAGGAATAGCCTAATACATTAAAATTAGTGGGGATCTAGTTTGTATTTGATGATGCATTATGAAAACAAAGTATATCCATCCTGAGACTTAATTTTTCACCCAGAGATATACTTAAACCTCAGAGCTTCTGGGGGCTGCGCCCGCTGGACCCCACCCGCTAAAGCTCGTTTTCGTACTACGCATTACCAGATCCGTCGGCAAAACATAATCTCCACACCCCCCCCCCCAAAGATAACACCTTCACTACGCCCCTGGGCACCAGTGTTATGCAGGACTAAACTGCGGAACTGACTACAAACCTCGACACTATCCTACGTTGGCCCACAATTGTAATACATAAACACGTGTGGGTGAGCAGGCTTTGAAAAGCTGCTAACGCACTCTGCAGTAGATGTGAAGGTTCCTTGAGGTAGCCTAGTTGTATCTGTCCATTGTATCTCCTTTTTTTGTGTCTATTTTGTAAGGAACCCCCTTCAGCAACATGGAAATGGGTTATTCTATAAATATGGATTATGGAGGCCACTTTGTGACATGCATATTTCAGGCCTAGAATGTACAAAATCATCTATCTTGTGTTAATGTAATCTTTTCTGGCCTAATCTTTGTTAAGGTTCTTGAAGATGCTGAAGTACATTACCTCAGGAGAGAATAGATCATTTGCACCTTTATAACACTGTGTAAACAGATGAAAACTGGATTTCACGCGTAACAGAGAAACCAAAAATTTCTTTTCACACTATACCACTAAATAAACCTATTTAACTCCCAATAATCATTTTTACCAATAGCTTGGTCATCAATTAAGACATGAGACATCATTAAACACCATATTGAAAGTTCATTTCAATTTTACGCAGGAAATAGACATTTCATGCGTAACAGTTTCTCAAGTGGAAACCAAAGGTTCTATCCTCCCTTAGACCAAATAATGCACACACAGGACAATGTTGATACCTAAATATCAAGTAAACCTATGAAAAAGAAAAATTCAGAGGAAAATCAGCACTTCAACTCAAGTCAGTTTTGAATAAGACAACTTTGAAATATCACAATGTAACAAAAATGTGAGAAACCAAATTTAATTTTTAAAACTTAACATGGTCATATTTTGGGTGTTTTGTTGCATTTCCCTCTAATTGATGTTTTTTATTAATACTTGGCAAAGAACTTATTAGAATATCCAGAAATGCAACAAACTCAACAAGTTTTCTTTTTGTTATACAAGATAGTATTGATTTCACGCGTAACGGAAATTGTGAGAAACCAAATGTTACGCGTGAAACCCTTATGTTTGAGGGCACCCTACAGTATCTTCCCACTTGGTTAGCAAAGAAAGCTGTGATTTAAATCAAAATTAGTTCATCTAAAAGTAATTTTGACCTCTAAAGTAAGAAAATTCACTTCAGAAAGATGGCAACATATCCACAGATAAATATGATGGTTTTATGTCACAGAAATTTTGGACAAAAAGGCTGCATTTGGGAGACATTTTTGGCAAAAATGCTGCTTGGCTGATGGTGTGAATCAAATGTGAGTGGTTTCAGCAAGGCTTCATGTTGAGTTTGACAATATAAAGACAAAAGAGTCATCATATCTTCTTTGCTAACAAAACTATCCAAGCATGAAAGTTTAAACAGTGCAAAATAGCCATTGGCCTCCACATTTATGGAATGACCCAAATATGGGACAAATAGGTGTCCCGGGGAGGTTCAATACAGGACGCGGGACAAATGAACCAAATAAGGGACAATCCCGTATTCTTCGGGACGTCTGGTCACCCTGCGCAATCATGCTGTTCTAATGAACACTTCCGAGCGCTCAGATGTCGCAGAAAATCATCTTATTTTCAAGCTCGGTTAGGTATAGTCCTCAGTAAAGGACTGTGGTCGTTCGCCGATTGCTCACTGTACACAGTCCTTACGCCGACCATTGGAAATAGCGGGGGGATAAGTGTAATGGTTGGAATTGTCTTTCTTCTCACAGCAAATTTTGAAAGAAAAATCCTATTTTACCACCAGGTCTTTTCTTCTCCAGATCTTACAGGAGTATTGCATCTGTTTTTGATCCCTGAGAATTTCTTGAAAGTGCCAAAATTGTGAAATGAAATCAGCAACTTTTTCGCGCCGTAAAATTTACTGTGTGACTATGGAACTTTGTTTACATCGGTATGCTAATAAGCTACATGGTTACGTCAGCTAAAAATGTTTGCAGAGCCAACTGTCATGTGTATGTATAGAAACTACAGTAATGAAAATGTTGTGCGTGACGTCACAATGTTACGCACACGGCATTCTGATGTCAACAACAATTTCGAACGCTACAGTAAATTTTTACGAAGTGGCAGGGCAAAGTTGATGATTTTTTTTCAAATTTTCGGAATATACGTGTTAGACATGGAAAGGAAAAGTTATCGTAGTTTATTAAGACTTTAGGTCTAGCTACCCTTGCAACAAGAAGAAAATTAATTTCGACCAGCACTGTGCTGGTCGAAGACCCCGAGTTTGCAATGAGTCGGAGTAAGGACCGTGTACAGGGAGCTATTGGCGACCAGCTATACACGGGCCTTTACTGAGGACTAGGCTAGGTAGTGTTTTGTGATGTTTTTGTATAATCTTGCTTGTTTTGTGAAAAGGTAGGCCTAGAACACATTGTAAGGATTTCGGTTGTGCCCTAGCCTAGGCCTACAGGCCGATAACATTAAGAATTTAAGAGGCACCTGTGCATCCCCACCCAGACAATTCCCACCTGGACAATTACCCCCTGGATCAATTCTCCCCAGACAACTTCCAACCCAGACACTTTCCAACCCAGACACTTTCCAGATGCCATTATGAATAGGCCTAGGCCTATATTATGAGTCTATGAGTGGCATTCTGGCTTTTTCTGCATTTAGGCCATAACAATTTAACACAGGCTTTAGCCTAAGCTAGATATTTGGTTTGTCGAGCACGTTAGGCTCAGCTCGTACAACATACTTGCCACCTTGTTCTTACCATTTCTGGTAGTTCCCATCAGCTCATCGAGCATTTTTCGCATCTGCTCTTGGGCAGACATTATGGTTACTGGTTTTCACTCTCGTTCAACCATAAAAGATTGGCATTTACTCAATATTAAGTTGTCAAACAGTGTTGGATGAATTTTCCTGCAATGCAGCTGGACAAGTGAATCTTAGTAGCACTACTAGCAGCGGCGCGCGGTATATACGCACAGTACGATAAGGCTTTTTCTAAATTCCCAAGATAATACGCCAAAAATTCCAAAAAATTCCCAAGGTTAAAACTACAGTCTACTGTATAGGCGGGAGATATTCCATCCAATCGTCACAAGTTCCCAAGATCTTGGGAAAATTCCCAAGGACTGACACCACACTGCTAGATATAACGTTACCGTACCCACGCACGCGCAAAGCGTACACATATACAGGAACACTCAAAGGTTACGTATGTTCAAGGTTCATCATCAATGCTTGCATTGTAATCATGGAACAACGCTGTTGAAATTTACCAATCTACTGCCCTCCATTGGCTATAGGGGGAGGAATTTACGGGATTGCTGAATAAACATTTTCATATGGTAGTCTACCCAAAGTTACACCGAAAATAGTGCTTCAAATCACTGTAGTGGCGCCAGGTGCGTGGCAAGGAGATCACATCCCCCTGTCGGAAAATTTTTCAGTTTCATCGGGGAGCCGTAATGGGTACGATAAGATATGAAGTCCCCGACGACGGTCCCCGACGATCTACCGTATATTTTGCTCACGTTAGGGCAAACCCTTCAAGAAAACCCCAAATTGTCTAATTTTCCTCAATAAAAACCTCAATTTTTTAATTTTTTTCTTAATAAAAGCCCAAAATTTCAATTTTTCCTTAATAGGTACCCAAAACTTTTGGGATGCAAAGAGCGCAGAAAATGTTTCTTTAGACATCCTTTCGGCAACCCGTACGTCGTCCTTGTCGGAGCCTTGTGTTCATGGCCCCCTCGTGGGGGCTTGGCTCCACGTCGGGCAAATCCTAGCGACACCCTTACCTCAAATGTGTTGTTTTTTATGACTCTTAAGGTGCCATTCCAAAACTATGGATAAGCATAATTAGAATTGAGAATGTTATGAAATTCAGGCTATTTTATGACTGTTAGGGTAGATCTCCGTCAGCGAGGGTTAATTCAGGGGACTGGTGAAACTTTTCGTTTCGTCATCGTCGTCGTCATCATCATCCAGTTTTACAAAACTACTTAAGGGAAGACCGAATTAAAAGCAAAAGGCCTTCAAATTTCTTCGAAAAGCTGAAGGAAATCAGACTCTAATTTTGGGAGGAAGGCTGTCGGTTACATGGGCTCGATCACGTTATGAAAACGCCCTTATCCCCTTCACAACCAGAACAGCCCCGTCTCGGGCCAACTCAAGTGGATCTCCTGAAGCTATGAAGAGGGCATAATATTTAATAACACACATGTATGATACATCACGAAGATGTGAAGACGCTTGTCCACAAAATTTGTACACAATTTAAGGGAATCTTTAATTTAATCCTTAATTCAAGAGGTAGACGTACAGAGCAACTTTTCGGTAATGTGTTGAGCAAAATCGGTATCATTTACCTTACCACCTTTCCGAAGTCTTCGAATTTGTATCTTAGGCAGATCATACAAAAGGCTGTTGCAAAAATCTAGGTGTAAGTCTACTTCATGAGCTAGCTTCACGACGGTATGCTTAAGACAGATACTTGGATATTTTCGTTATAGTATGAATATAAGTTCTTGTCTTAATTTGTTGTAATTTCTTTGTGAAAATGTAAATAAAATGCCATGTGATTTATAACGATGCACCGAACAATGACACATGAGTAGTCTGTCTTACAGGTTGTTATAATTCTATGTCATCTGTGGTGAAGCTAGTGATTGTAACCAGACAAACCATGCACTACATGCAATGCACAATGATCCTCAAAAAATATCATATTTGATGAAGATCTGAATCGCTTTGCCTGCGCTAGTAGCATGTGCCCTTACAAATTGCAAAATAAACAAGGAAAACCCTCCACAATATATTTGCATTGTCCAGCTCATTAGTTTTTTGCTAAGTTTGTTATTCGTGGTCTGGTTATGCGAGCAGCACGGCATTCAGGCGCAGAGATGTCTTCTCAACAGTGTGTGTGGGGGGGGGGGGTTGACGATCTTTCAAAAAATTTACTGTGAGAAAAACACATAGTCAATGGGAGAGTTCTTTGAAATTGGGGGGTTGTTACCCTCAACCCCCTGTTTCTCCGCCCCTGAGCACATTTCAGATCCTGCCTTGTGTAACGGTACTGCAAAATGGTTGTACTGAGTTTCTTTACCGAGAGAACTATTGGAACTTGAAGTCATTATTTTGGATTTTCCAAAGAACCAAATTAGAATTTATGGTTGATACGATAAATTATATTTATGACACTAATGGTTGAAATGAGACACAAAGTTAAGGTTTCTGTGAATATACTATGGAGTAGGAGCCGTAAGAGGTTAGCGTTAAAATATGCTTCTGCCCGCCTACTTTTAAAAGGACAAAACGCCTTATTTGATCCTTTTGTGAAATGTATCAAACTTTTTCAATAATATTTTAAAAATTTTCAATAAATACGCTTGAAAACTTCACATACTGAAGCAGCAAATGACATTTGAGGACGTCCAAATATTAAAACAATGTCCAAAGGGAGGGCTACACTCCCTCTTCTTAGACCCCTCCTCCAGGACGGTGGTCTGAAATGTTAAGCCCCTACCCGAGCTAAGAACAGTTTACTACGCTTTTGCTTTGCAAACATTATCATTATATCAAATGATGGCTTGACAATGACTTGATCAACATTACTTTTTGACTCAAATTGACTTGTTAACATATTTTCACTTGGCTGGACTGAGGCTCTGATTCGACTCGACTGGATCACAATTGCCGGCTGACTCGACTTGAATCGACTCGACCTGAACTGTTAATGACTCGAGACTTTTGACTTGTTATAATTTGTTAAAACTGTAATAAAGTGTGGATAGTAGACGGTTTCCAGTTCTGAGTAGCTATGGAAAGCAGTGTTCCCAGCCTGCTTCTCTGGAACATGTTTGACGATTACAGTACCAAAATATTCGCATACACACAAATTTTGTACCCAAGGGCGGCGATAACTGGGGGGGGGGGTGTTCCCTCCGTAATTTTGATTGGGGACCAGGCCTCCCCGTAGTCTCGCACTGAAAGGGGCGAGATTGCTTCCGGGGTGGCGAAAAAATTATGGAGCAAGACAAACTTAAATGAATTAAGACAATATTAAAATTCATTTCTCTAGGGGCCCTGCCTCCCCGACCACGCGGGCCTATTGGGGACGGGACAATTTTGGATTGTGACCCAGCAGTCGGTCAACCGCTATAATATTTGCTAATATTTATGAGTATAAGGCATAATTTTTAATTTCGGTAAGCGGCGGAATACTTCCACCTCTACCTCTTCAATATTTTTCCAACGACGGCAGTTGGTCATGAAAAGCCGACTGATGCGTCTTTAACACAAACAAACCAATAATACAAATACACGGCCTTCACAGTATAGTACTGAATGGGACAAGGGTGGAGATCAGGTAGTGATGAGGTACATGATCCCATCAATAATTTGGTTCAAGGAAGGATCCTTTTTGGTTCACCAGTATTTGGTCAGCTACCGCACTAGTACCATCAAAAAACTAATTGTGCATTCATACCTTCAAATTTTCTAGTATTTTCTGAGATCAATGTTCCATCATTATCAGTTACAAGTTTATTTTACCACTTGCCCAGCTCATCTTTTGTGGTTGTAAGAAAAGTGTTTTAAGTTTAGAAACCCCAAATCGTGAGAACTCACCCCCCCCCCCACACACACACAAGAAAGTACAGGTTTAGAAATTCGTCTTGAAGTTGTGACTTTTATTTGCCCTCCATCATTTCGCAGCAGGGGTGGCACCAGGATTTGCCCGACAGGGGGGAAGCTCCCCGATAGGGGGCAGCAACCCAAAGCCCCGAAAAAGGCCATGAGTTGCCAAAAGGATGTAGAACGCAAAATTTCGGTGCGCGAAGCGCGACCATTTTTTTTTTTTTTTTGGCTTTTTTACAAAAGTTTGAAACTTTGGGAGTTTCATAGAAGAAAATTTAACAAATTTGGATATTTATATAGAAGAAAATTTGAAAAAGTTTGGGGTGTCCTTGGTCACCCCCGCTGGCGCCACCGCTGTGCGGCAGGCCTATAGTAGACGATTTATTGCCTACAGCAGGGGGGACAATTTGTGACTTCCCTTCTCCGCCTCAGAACAGTCAAGTATAATAAGAACTTCAGAACTTTCAAGTAAAATTTGGCACAAAAATAATGTAAAAATTACCCTTTTGGGGTAATTGCTCAAGAAAAGGATCATTTCTACATTATGTATGTCTAATTTTACTTTATTGCACGAGATGAGTGTAATATTAACAGTAATTTTGTGTAAATTTTTGCTTTAAAATTTGGAATTTTTTTTTCTATGCGTCTTTGAGTTGAATTTCTGTGAGTGTACCTGTGCAAAGACGTCTGTGATTTTATTTGTGCTGGGTCCAAATAACTTGTGACTTGACTTGTGAAAATTTGCAAACTTGACTTGTCATGAGTTTTGACTTGACTTGTGACTGGACCAAATATTTGCAACGACTTGGGACTTGCAAATTGCAAAAATTAACTTGCTACCTGGCTTTCAAAGGCCGCCCCCTGGTGGGGTCCAGGGGCAATGCCCTCACAAGCTCTGTGGTATTTAAAGAATTGTGAGCATTGGAGTAACGCAGGGAGGTGTTATATGACAACACCTAACGCCTCCCTGAGTAAAGCATTTAACTACTTCTAAAAAACATTGCGCAATCACTAAACAGACCACAGAAATGATAATTCGACTATTTTTATGCTATTGAGGTCAAGAGCGGCAACTCTCTAGAGGAGGCCAGGGAGGACCGGAAGCCTTGCCCTGGGGTATTTAGAGAATTCTGAGCATGAGAATGAAACGTATAACTATTTTCAAAGGAAAATGGATGCGTACTAAATAGACCACAAAATGAAATTTTTACCATACCTCTTGCTTGCATAAGTCGAACGCAAAGCCAGTCAATTTGATGATTCAAAGGGGTTGTGGGCAGGGGTACATGTAAGGCTATACTTGTCAGGAGTCCATCGGTTTTATTTTCCGATGAACACTTTACAGAGCAGGTTCGAATACGTGACACTCAGAGAATGAGCATGCATGGAATTTATCTTTATAAGGCCTGTACCTATAGTATTTTATCATAGGGGAGGGCTCAAGTTGAAATGACCCAACTGTTCGAAAGGCTCCACGGAGACGCGTTGAGTTCTCCCAGTGGTGTGAATCATTTCACTGTCTGAAAATGGCATCAACTTTGCATGGAACAGACCTGGAAATTGGAACTTGACTATTAATATTTGGTAATTGCATTTGTACCAATTGTCGGTAAATTTGATGGTCATGCAAGGGTATTTTGGGTGGAAGAGGTGGATGCTGGTGTGGGAGTTGCATTGAAATATAATACTACGCAAGCTATGTAAAAGGAACTAGCAATGGCGCAACTATATACGATGGATGCGCGCGAAGCGGGCCTAAATGTATTATTTTAAGGACACTGCAGAATGCTTAGGCCTACTTCATTCTGCGTTATCAGAGTACATTAAAATGCGCTTCTTCTCGTTTCTTCTTCCATTCACCCTTCAGCAGTGGGTAATTTGAGCTTTTCCCAAGTAAAACCGCCATACACATGGTCGTACGGGACTGTTTTTCTCAGGGAGGGCGGTGCTTTTTGCCAGATTCCAGACCTAATTTAACTGCCCAATTTTCCTCCCGACTGCGACAAAATATCTGCACGATTTAGTCAGGTTTCTGACATTTGGGGGCGGCCGACCCCAGTACCCCCGGCCCGTACGGCCATGTCATACACGGGCTTTCCCCGGCAGATACGCCACCACTTGCGGTTCAAGAGGATAGGTGGTGGTAGGAGTTGCACGGGGCGTATTATTTTGTAATAATTTTGAAAATCTGGGTTGGGATGGTTGCGTAGGCAATCCTCCCTTTTGTCAAAATTGGGTGATGTTTCCCCTCTCATTTGCCCTCCCTGGGGTTTCCGCCTATGCATTGGTGTATACAATCCAGTGCAAAATTTTGAGAACGAGCAACTTTATAGAAATGGCCAGTAGCAACCATCTTACATTTCTGGTCGCTTTTTGTCATGTTTACACACGTGCATTCTTTTTCGAAGACAACGCTATTTGTAACAAGTAAAACGACATTCTGAACCAGGCCAGTAGCCAGAATAACCAATTTGGGGGCACATCGACGTTGGACTCCTAAGGGGAGGGGGTGTCCCTCCCCTTTGAAAATTTTTGCCTATATAGAGACTTGATGCAAAATGGTGCGAGATTTTCCATTTTTTCTTCTCATATTTGTATTCCAAAAAGGCTGGTCTCGTAATAAATTTTTCCTCCTTCAGTGCAAGACCTTTTATTGAAAAATGGGGGGGCACGTGCCCCCCGCCCCCCCCCCCCCCCCATGGCTGCCCGCCTGTTCTGAACCAAGAATTTTCTCGTAAAACAAAAGCGTTTGAGTAAGTCAAAGAGTCTGAGACAGACCACTGAACGTAAGGTCGGTGACCAACACTACGACCATGTAAACCCGAGCTAGTAGCCTACTTCTACGGCCAATCCGAACTTCTCCGGATCTTTTCGGCACAGTTCAAATGTTTTGAAAGACGTTCACGAATAATATTCTACCATGCTGGGATACCATTAACAGTTGCATTGCAAGGAGCTCAAAATTACGGTGCACGCTACAGGTGCTCGTAGGTTGCTGTCTACGAAATGGATCGAACACTTGACCTCTAGTGTACTTTATGTAGCCACTACGGAAATTTAAAGTTGTCCTCGATGCACCTGGCTTACTTTGAGGAAAATAAGATTGCACGCGAAAGCATCCTCTGAGGCAGTCGTATTCCCAGGGCATTTTCCTATCGTTGGAACACATCTGAATTACAATGCAAATACACCGGTTCAGCATGCTTATGGACCAACTGACAGTCTGGTTAGTGTTACGCTGCTATTTTTTGTGTTATTGAAGAAAATGTGGGCCGAAAACAGCCATAAGTGAGGTTTAAGGCTGTAAGCGAACGGGGCAACTTTCAATTAGGGACCGAACCCTTTTGTCCAAATAGATGTCACAAGTCTGCTCTAAATAACATTGTGCCCGACTAAAAAATTGTTCTGCCCGAATGGAAGAAGGGGGGGGGGGGGGGGGGAAGCATGCAACCTCCATCCCTCCCCGCCTCGTATGACGATGATTGAGGCTACGGCACAATTCACTGATGGTGATCAAACACCTCAGCCAGTATTTTTAGTACAATATGTATGAACAAACCGTTTCATACCGTATCTTGCCAACTCTTAGGCCAATCGATCCACACAAACAGGATCATTAAGTGTTTTGTCTTTCAAACCCTTGTCCTGCACTGGAGGATTTTCATCTGCACAGGGTCATGCCATCAACTACTAGAAGTGTGCCCAAATAGTGACCAGAATGCAAAAATGCATTGAGGTTTCGATGATATATGTTTTATTTCAAATAATCCCCTGGTGACCCCCGATGAACTTTGACCTCCACCAAAAACGGTAGGGTTCTTCCTCTCACCATAAGGCATCTACATATAGTGTATGAAATTTATCCAAACTTTCTACCACAAGATGTCCTGTTAACAAGGTTTTCAGGGTTTGACTCCTGGTGACCCCAGATGACCTTTGACCTCCACCAAAAAAGGATAGGGTTCTTCCTCTCACTATAAGGCATCTACATACAAAGTATGAAATTTATCCAAGCTTCCTACCCTGAGATATCATGTTAACAAGGTTTTCTGAGTTTGACCCTTGGTGATCCCAGATGACCTTGAACCCCACCAAAAACAATACCATTCTTCCTCTTTCCATAATGCATCTACATACTAAGTATGGAATTTATTCAAGCTCTCTACCTTGAGATGTTGTGTTAATAAAGTTTTCAGGGTTGACCCCTGGTGACCCCAGATGACTTTTGACCTCCACCAAAAACAATAGGGTTCTTCCTCTTACTATAATGCATGTACATACTAAGTATGAAATTCATCAAAGCTTCTTACCTTGAGATATCATTTTAACAAGGTTTTCAGAGTTTGATCCCAATGACCCCAGGTGACCTTTGATCCTCACTAAAAAAAAATAGGGTACTTCCTCTCAACATGGGGCATCTACATAACAAGTTTGAGAACTGTCAGTTTCTTTCCTTGAAATATTGTGCACACAAGCTAAGCGTCACAAACACACACACATACACACATACGCAATCATGACTGCATACGTTTCTCTTTCATCAAAACCAAAAACTCATGCCATACATGAACGTCCGCAGCTTCTCAAAGGTGGGTGTGCGGGTGGGGGAAGGGGCATGACCTTAACCACCAAAGCTTCTTCAAGTGTGAATCGCAAAGCCCTGGAAAAGGGGGAATCCGTGGTTCACTACAGATTACTGCAAAAATTTGAAGAGCAGACGATCTGCTGTGTAATCTGAGGCATTTTCTCACGGTTTGAATGCTTTAAATGGCTGTTTCCACCATTTTCAATTTTACCCCATTGAATCAGCTACATTGCAAGCTATGGAATGTACCATAAATGTCTACCATTTTCGTTTGGGCTTTGGAAAACAAGTGGGCGACAATCCTCCCCACTTAAAAAGTGCGAGTGAGACATGTCCCCTCCAACCCCACCTGCTGATGCCAACGGTGCCAAAGACATTTTTAAGGAAAACTTATTGAACTGAAACAGGCACAAACTATTAAAACACTATTCATAAGATGTTAGCAGTTTATTCAAGCATAGATCATCTCTTCACCAACATTCAAACAGTTAGTGTTTCGCCAGCACCTATGGAGAGTATATGCAACATTTATCAATAGAAATAAATGTGATATATAACAATATGCAAGGTATTTTGCTGTCACACCTCGTGTACTTTATCAGGGCTCCCACACAAATATGCTGTTCTTTATGACACAGGGACAGACAGGCCCACCAGGAAACCAGGACATTTCCTGGGGACACCAATGTCAATGACCTCAGAGCCCCTACATATCCTACCCATAGCATTCATGGCTCTTTACCATGTATTGCCAGTCCCTCATGATGGAATTCCCAATGACAATTTTTGATCCAGCCTACCCCTGTATACAAATGTTCACAGACTCTTAAAATGTTCTTTTACGCCATGTCATAAAATATCATAACTGATCTTAATGATTTAAGACATATACTTCATATACAGCGCATTGCACTAACATGATGTACATAATGCTGAGTTTGCTTCACTTGTGACATTTCTTACTCAAAATATAGACTAAATAACAAGAAGTATGCTACTTTTGGTGCTACTTCTATATTCCTGTCATAAATGTTCATACTTTTTGCTGTTTTAAAATATTACATGACAATTCCATTTTCAATATTCTATAACTTATCTACATAATTCATAACTGCTGGACCATAGCAAGCATGGGATCCGAAAGGGGCAGGGGAGGGGGCATACTCCAACCCCTGCTCTTGGCTCTGTCAACCTCAAAGCAATAAAATAAGATCATCAGACCCCCTAACACACACACATGAACTCACCAATCCTGGATTTATGTAAGCAAAGGCTTCACCACTATCTGCACTGTACTAACATTTGTATGATGGAACAAACTTGTCTCTTACATGGCAACAATGAAACTCTACTTCACTTAATGATACATCTGCAAAACATGGCATGCTTGTTACCACTAAAATATTGCTTCATATAGCCCTATCCAGGAACCATCTGGCAACCATTTACAACCAAAGACATGTAACTGACCATCCATTCCCACCTGTTTTCACAGGATTACAAAATGCATGGTGGGGGGGACCCTGTACACTTCCTAATTTAATATATTTCACGTTTTTCAACTTTCCACATGTTTTTCAAAGATCACTTTGGTCGGGAAGGGGAGGAGAGGGGGAGGGAGGCAGGAGGGAAAAGAAAGAATATGGGTAGTTTATACTTGTGAAAATTATGAAAAACATAGATGACCCCTAGGCATGAAGAAATGAAGTTTGATGCTATTTATTACAATTTATTTCAGTAAAAAAGTGAAAGGCACTGTTTCATTTCTTCAACCCTCTACATTATTTGTGAAAACACTTTCTATAAAGTGAAATGTAATATTACTGGAGGAAAACCACCTAAACCCTTGATACAGCTTTTAATGGTTGAGCTTGACTTTAATTTGTAGTTTCCAGAAATAAAATTAAAATATTTGTTGAATTTCGTCAGTGTTACTGTACTGTAAGTCCAATGAGGGAGAGCAATTTGGGCCATTCTCATCTAATATCACAGTATGAGCTGATGTGAAGAAACATGCCCCATAACACAGCATAACCCATCTTACTCATGCCACGTTACTATCAGCCGTGAACGTCACTGGTGAAACTATACCGAGTGTAAGTGATTTCCTACAAGAATTAAATAATTAGAATTTGAAGAAAAATATTGCTTTGTATTACAGAAAATATTCATACTATCTTTAAAACTATAATTTTAATAGAGACACCAAAAGGTAGGTAATTCAAAATAAGGCAGCATGGTAGCTGTATTTTGAAGAAAAACAGGTTCTCACAGGAACATATTTAATTATTTGAGGCCCAAGAATAATTTGTTGGCCAACCTTTCAAATGATGCAACATCCATAACTCTTGAAATGCATCATGTTTTGGGAAAATTAATCTAGTACTTGAATTCATTGGTTAAACTGGATAGTTTAGTAATGCTTGCAGCTACTTTCATTGTTTGCCATGTTGGTGCATTGTACAATATTTCCCTTTAAAGGGCAAACCATCTCACCCATGACAGTAAATATCCTCCCTATGAGGTTTTCTGTCAGCTGCTCCTGCAATCTAAAACAAAAGCACCTGTCTTTTGCATGTTCTTGACAAATCTTCAATGGCCTGTACTGATGTTAATAAATTGCTCAAGGCCATCCACATCATTATGCTTCTATGTGTATCAAACTATCTGCTGTGTTTTGAATATACTGAGTGATTTCCAGATGTAATCATTGACCAATCAGTGCCATACTATTGTTTAAATTTAGAACAATCAAAATGTAGTCACCACCTGTTAATAGCCATATGAGGATATTCCTCAATGTTTAGGGTGATACAACAGACCCTTTAACTCAAATTTGATAAACCTATAAACAAAACAAACACAAGGTTCTGACTAACATATGCAAATTATGCAAATTAATACAATCATACAAGAAGCATTACATGTAGTTTATACACCAATGACTTCATCATTACACTACCATGTAGCCATACATCATCATAATAATAATAATACTAAAATTATATTAAGGAATGCAAGAATGATTAGTTCATAATTATGGCATCCTCATTATCTCTACTACTCTCCACCACATGTTAGCCCACTGGAAACAATATGTTATACCACTCCTTGCAAGAACTAAGAAAATTATTAAAAGTTTAATTAAAAAATTACTTCATATAAAGTTACAATAAATGTAATCAAACCTTCTGTTAAATCCATCTGCCCAAAAACTTGACATGCAGTACTTTTAACAAAACATTTTACATATTATCTCTTTCCACTGTGTCTTTGTACTTGGTGGACAAGAGAGAACACGATGAAACCTTTCTCCTAATTGGAGAATCAAACAGAAATTTTGCCTCTTGAAACTCAATAGGCAATAAGATATAAGATATCTCACTTTATTTTGATACCACTTTGATGATATCTCCAACCCCAAATTCACATTTTATGTCAACATTCTTACTACTATTCTCCTTTACCATGGATTCACAGTTCATGAGAACATTTGATCAATTTGATTCATATTGCAGTATGTAATCCTGATTTTCAATAGTCTCAGTACATCTTTGAAACATTGTAAGTCAGTATGGCATAGAATTTATCTAAGAGTACCCACAATGCATCAGACAGACAATGTATGTTTATAATAGTTACCAGCAACAGTAAATAATGAATGGCTCACCAGGGTGTTGATCTTATTATGGCAGCTGATATTCTGTGATTGAACTATCAAGAATACAAAACTTTACCCAGAATCAACATGATTCTTCCCAAAAGACTTCACCTTAAGGCTTCCGTTGATATTACTCACTGTGACCTTTCCACTTTATACCAAAGTAAAATCAGTGTTCTTATATTGCTTTTTCTCAGGAATGCAACTGCTCTATTCATATTCAACTACTTCTGTAAAAGCTGTGGTATTAGGGCCACCTGTTGCTGTTTCATAATCATCTTCTGTACAGGGGAGCAGGAAAACTAGGGCAGCTATAAGAGCAATGAAGGCCACTGATATCAGTACTGCGATGATGGTTCTGTTTGTCTGATTGTCCCACCAGGTTTTTGCCTCCTCAGCTTCGAGAGCTATATACTTCTCCCCAACTTTCTTTTCAGTATCATTCTCCGGTTCACTTGCCAAGTACTTGGTAGATTTCCTTTCCTCCTCAATTGGGGCATAGCCATCGGTATCTTGGGTTTCTTCAGGCATGGTTTACTGTATCTGTAAAACGGAAAAGAGGAAAACTGTTTTAACTATCATGGATATGACTCAACTATAACATAAATGGTGCCATACAACAAGACTGTAGTCATGTCTGAACAAGGTGTGTTTAGGACTGCTTGAGTTAGTTAGTTAGTTAGATGAGGTTTAACATCCCAGTTTCCAACCAATTGGTTCAATGCGAGACGACCACGGCCTTTTTTCCAGTTGTGGCTCACTGGCTTATTTTACCTACTCCATTGCTTATGATGAGCACCAAGCACAACGGCAGTAGGTTCCATTTTTAAAGTCTTTGGTATGACCCGGCCAGGATTTGAACCCTAGACCTTCCGGCTGCAAGTCGAATGCTCTAACCACTTGGCCACTTCAGTCGAGGTTCAAGGGCCTAACGGCCACAGGGCTGTCTTTGGGCAAAGTAGTGGTCGAGACTTAAACATAACCTGAAAACATACTGTAGGTGAGTGCTGCATTTAGAAAAGAAGGATATATACATTTAAATGTAATGCTAACAACAACATAACATAACACCATGAAGTACTAAAGCACCAACAGTGCAACAGTTCATACCAGACGGTGCAAAGGATACTGAGTCATGTGGTCATGTGGTCAAGTTTGCAAAAAATCAATGCTTCTTTCGGAATATCTTCATGCATATCTTCAAACAATGACACCGTATATGACCCCTACATGACCTTTACCTATAGAAGGAATACTGTATTCCAGTAACAAATTTACAGTAGGAGGATCCTCAATGAAATAATCTTGTTTATAACTCAAAATATATTCAGACAGTATTTGATGACATGTTATTCTTGTCAGAAAGGATTTCCAGTAGCATAGTTGTCCCAAAACATTATGTACTGTCAAGGCTGGAAAAAATGTTTATTTCCAGGGAAGAGAGTCAGATTTTCCTCAATTCCTCCCATACTTTCAACGTGTACATAAAAGGTGTAAATTTCCCTCCCGTGACCAAAATTTCCCTCCAAATGCCCAAATTTCCTGGGAAGGAGCCTCCCAGCTTCCCAACTTTTTCCACCCAGGATGTACTGTAATACTGGAAGACTGCCACAAAAATCTTTTTTTGTGGTCTTAAAATCTCAAGTGCTTATTTCACAATTATATATATATACAGTACCTTCATACCTGACACAAGTGAAAGTATTAGCACTAAATAGCACTCATTGTGGAGTGAGACTGAAATGTTTTGAGAAGAAAGTCAAGATCACAACTCTTGAAGTGTCTGTCTATGCATTTTAGTTACACACAGTACACGTGTCAACTTACAAAGAAGTACAGAGCTTCTACCAATTGTCGTCCTGTACAGTAGGATATCACAAAGTTATGAAACATGCTATAGAATCATGCCTTGATTGTCGTGACTCCTTTGGAATTTTATATACTGCCAAAAACATCCATGAAAGTCATATTTTGAGTGTGCATTTTGTGTTCTTTTGCTACTGCAGTAATTGAGAAGTTTCCCTGATTCTGTGATAATTCCATAATTTGTGACTAGAAAGTTCCTTCCATTCATGTACACCCCACAATACACCAGCTGCATTACTGGAGGGGACGACTGTGACTAAGTTTCAAAAAGGTCCATTGTTACTGTATATTTGAAGAAGACAATGTGTTTGAGATACCTGCAAACCAGACTATGTACAATGGCTTGATAATAAAATATTTGTTGACATATATTCAGAAACTGTTAACCTTTGATCTTGCTAATCAAAACCAGTTAGTATAGACAGCTATAGTATAGAATAAAGCTACACACAAAGTGTAAGCCTTTTATCATCACACACCATAATGAAGATCAGCAAATATTTACCAGAAAAAGCGATGATATTTCATGTTTTGCAGAAGAATATCCACAAAATGCACAATGAAAACACAATCAATACAAACCTATACACCTCATGTTGAAGCATTAACATGCAATGCCCTACTGTACCATACAATAACTATGCTGTTCCACAGGGCAGCCCACTCTTTCCTTCTTTTTTCCTACCTATCCCTCTTTGGCCCATCCTGTATTATATATACTCTTCTAGGTTTTGATAACCTAATAATACTGATGCAAATTTAGGGTTTTGTGCTAATATATAGAAGCACACCATGTACAGTAGTTAATGGTTCATATGATTTCTACTGAATAACCACATGAAAACCATGTCAAACAATTTGCTCAGAGGACAATTTCGAATTTTCTGGTGTGGAAAGTGTAGCTGTCAAGGGTAGGAAATGTCTGACTGGTAACTGTCCATGTTGGGGGTTTTTGTCCAGTGGGAATTGTACAGGGGGAGAAGTTGTCCAGTAACAATCTGACTCTACTCAAAATAAAAAAATTTCAGCTGAGAGTTAAGCAACTCCCCAAGTTGCGAAAATTAATAAATTTAAAAACTGCCAAAGACGTGCATGAAAATCATATTTGCTGAGTATGCATCTGTTTTCTTTTTCAGGTTAAAATTACTGTAACAAAAGCTGCTCATTTGGTCTTGTTCTATCTTCAATCACCAGTTTTCCCAAAAGTGGACCCAATGCTATTCTTTGTCATCAGCAATTCTGCACCTCAGCTGTTGAAAACCCTGTGGTGTACTGTACTGTACTGTACTGTGTACTGAACTGTACTGTACTGTAGGGCTATTTCAGTGGTCTTTCATACTCATTGGTAGGCTAATACAGTAGTCAATACTACACAGCTATTGTTGTATGCGAATAGTATCTTTTAAGACACTTTCGGAGCCGCAGCTCCATTCAGATGACTTCCCAACTATTCAAGGACACCAGTACCCCAAGTCCAAAGTGATTTGAGTGGGTAAATACTAATGCACAAGTGCCCTGCACATTATTTACAGTATTCACCTCCCTACCCCTTCTCATTGAAGCAATGACTTTGAAAAGTACATTAAGTTCATGCTACGAAAGAGCATTAATTCACTGAGTTTGGATTACACTACTACATGAAAATTGTTTTGTTGTAAAATGAAACCCAAGCTGGTGCAGCTTCTCCTAAGATTTGGCCTTATAACTTACTGCAAGTACAAATTATTCAACAAATCTCTAAATTCCTGAAGAAAAAACTTTTCTTCATTAACCAATTTCCCAGATACCGTAACCCTCTGC
Source organism: Holothuria leucospilota (assembly GCA_029531755.1). Taxonomy (NCBI): domain Eukaryota; kingdom Metazoa; phylum Echinodermata; class Holothuroidea; order Aspidochirotida; family Holothuriidae; genus Holothuria; species Holothuria leucospilota. The sequence goes on along the minus strand of CM055968.1, from coordinate 3,432,672 downwards.
AGAGCTGTCTGCATACTGTACTGTCCTGAAGATGGCTTGAAGTCAATTTGTACAGAAGGTACTGTGTATACACACTGTAACACATGGTAGTTGGTAAACCCGTTAAGTGCTGAATTAAACTGTGCCACGTTTACAGTTGACTGGTACAGCAACACTCCGGCCAAGCTCCCTCTTGTTCTGTCAAACAGCCACCGCTCCGTGCATACTCTGAGCGGTGACGTCACAGCTCGTTCCTGCAGGACCCGCTGTATATGGGAAGGCATCTCTGGTGACTACTGACAGTTTCGAGCCGTGCATGCACCAGTCAGGAGGTGTGCGAGGAACGCCCTCCTGCACGGCCGCCCATGACGAATATGTTCATGATTCTCACTCAACGGGTTAAGTTGTGCTCCTTCATTTGCATTTCAAGAGCCATCCATATTACAGTGAACATGCTGCCCAATCACGACATTTCTAATACCTGCTGCTCACTCATATTTATGTACATAATACAGTAAATAGAAAACATTAATTAGACATAACTGAGACTAGGGCACTACCTAACTGTTTCTAACTTTGACAATCTACAGTGCATGTAACGTTAGTCACTGTCACTTATATGTGGCAGTCTTCCCTCCATGGAAATCAATTTAATCCAGGGAAGTCAATACAAGAACTGGTAAAGTTCTGTCATTGATGACGAAGAATGTTCACCTTTCCAAGCCAGACAGAGTTTTTAAAAGTATAGGTACATGACAGTGACAATTTCATGAGGATAAGTAGGGCTTGATAAATTTTGCTAAATTCTGTGAAAGTCCATGCAGAAAAGTAACTTCTGGTTTTGTTTTAAAAGCAATTATGGAAAATCAGTGGCTTGAGATAAGTACATACAGCAAATACAGATTTGCATTACAAGTTGTTTCATCGCATCTTGAGATCTCTACAGTATTCAAAAGACAAGCTACTGTAGTTTGCCCAAGACCTTACATCATTCTTGTAAAGAAATATCTGTACTGTACTTCCAGAACTTTACAGTATATCAAGCACATCAATGTCAAATGTGATGCAATAATATATTACCAGAAATTCACAAGTCTAACAAAACCTTTTGTAGCTCTTTACTTTATCATTCATTTTATCAATATGTCATGTCTACATGTGACTGCAGAATACATTTTGAATGGTTAACACTGCTTCCTTAAAGGTTGTATGACATGCCACCAAAAAGAGCTGTTTCACTTGTCAGTTAAAGAATTAAGTCCTCCAATCAAAGATCCGTTGGAATTATTTCAATATCTTGTACCATTCTCAAAATATACGTCTTCAAAGTCTGATGGTTTATGAAGAAACTAATTGCCTATGCAAACATAATGATGTGGAGTGTTGCACAGTGTGAAGATTTCTTTTGTTAACCCTATATAAATTATCTCTTAATTACTGAACATACAGATTACAGTTTGGTGAGTGACATCAATATTTTTCAAGGAAAAAATTTTAACTTTTATAATAAACCCCTTGGGGATTAACAATGCTACCAGTGTCCTTGAAATTAAGGTTGGAAAAACAAAGGCTAACATGTGCCATATATGGTATGTCCCTCTTTGGATGTCACATATTTGCATATTTAGCTCATGTTTATTCATGATACAAGTGTGAAATAGAAATTTACCTGTACAATGGTCAATATTTGATGGATTTTAATGGGAATTGTGGCTATTTTCTGGATTTTCAATGTTTTTTACATCAAATATCCAACTACATTATTTTCATGTCACATGACCTTTAAATGCTTATTTACTGTACATGGTAAATTCCAGTACTGTTAACCAATGTTATCCCTAGGAATCAAAATTTGGTGGGAATCTGGCCTCTAAATTTTAAACAATAATTCTAATAAAGCAAGGGCCTCAAAGTGACATACTGTACATGTAACACGACCCCACGATACAGGAGTATTTCCACACCCTAAATTTGACCTATCATCACAGTAAACTGAACCCTTCCTCACAAAATTTTGACTTTAATATAACATGTTGAGCAGTTCATAAGGTTACCCAATGAACCCCTGAAGGGTGTGCCTGGGGTGCATCAAAATTTGCCTTTGCCTTTAGTGCGGGCATTAAGATGAGTTTACTTCTTTTCTGGTACATATTTTTGTCCTTCAGTGCATCAAGACTTAAGGGGTTTAATATGGTATTGTCAGACACAGTTTAAGCAGAAATTATTATTGAGGTGTTGTAGGTCACTGTCCTGAAAATGTGCACCAGTTTTACAACCTCAGTATGCATGTGTAAGCATCTCTAGGCACTGAATGTCTCCCACATATACAGTAGTATAATGGACCTTGAGTCTGACACACCTTCCCAGAGGTCGAATGGTGTGTCACGCCACTGGTGGGTGCATTAAGTTTGGGTCATGGCCCGGGTGATTCATACACTTTATAGGTACATATACAGTGACCATCTATCAAAGCCCCTAAAACACACAGCAGTGACTGTGCATGTATATGAGCACTTTACGTGCTATTCCACGGGTCAGCAAATTTGCTGTGCAATCTTGCAGGTTTGCTAGAATATGTTCTTTTGCTATTTCTCTCATTTTTACTTGAGTGATAAAGAAAACAAGCTACATGACAAAACTATTTGTGCTGCTCATGAAGTTTGTGAGGATATTGTGTGAATGGATTTTCACAATATCCTTTCGGCATTTTCAAACATGATATCGGAAGCAAAATCACATATTGACATTTTTTGCCAATACTGTCATATTGTAACAACCCTACCCATAACACTGACTTGGACAAATTAATTTTAATGTAACTTGGACACAATGATGAATTGATAACAGGTTGTCAATGGTGGCCAGGGACGTGGAGTTAAAGGTCATCCAGGGGTCACAACTGGGGTCATTTATGAATAAACAAAGAATGCTCTGTCTCCAAAACATCCAATGCCAGTCTTGGGTACTGAAGGAATCATTGTGATAAAACTTGGGTACTTGTTTCATTGAGGGTGTTTAGCAATAGAGGTCAGTGATCATCTAGTGGTCATTTTGGTACAATCTGTTACCACCTATTATAAACACCTGTTTCCAAACCCACAACATGCAGTTACAGTATGCATAAAGGTCCCTTTAAAAAAAGTCAGGATTTTGAAATTTTCTTGGGTTTCTTCAACAGAAGGTGATAGTCCTCTCTTTAACTCTTGTATTTAAAACCCTGATGAAAACACAATGCTTGTCAAAGGTTTTACCCTTGACTGCAAAGCAATACATGGAAAGCATGATGCAGTGAAGACCAGTATCATAAATATTAGACCAGCTATGTGCAGTATCTCAATACTATCATCAAACATCAATAATTTATTATGTACAAAGTATCATACTTACCGCCAAATTATAGCCCAAACAACTGATGTAAAGTAGAACACGTTTTTTTTTTTAAATACATTCAGTTTGTTTCACACAAGTTTTCCGTTATGGCTTTGTCATTTATAAAAGAAACAAGAAGCAAGATCATGTTATCAGTATGGCCAAAACATTAAGGGGAGGGGAGTTTTACAATCCCAAAACTGCATTGCAAAATATATGTCAGATACATACAGTACATTGCCAGATACCAAAAATGTGCATTAGAGTTTGGGGAGGAGCTATTAGGTAAACTAATGATCTTAAGTTAGGATCATCAGATAAGTGTTAGCAGTACATGAAGTAGGGTAGAAAATTGTCCAAAAGATACCATGACATGAAATCAGCCACAGGCAACAGCAGACAGAGTTGCTGTAATTACAGTCACACAAGCAATAATTATTAGAACTCATTTCTGGCTTAAGGCTTTATCCTGGTGGCCAGGTCAATGTTTTGGCTACAAAAGATACACCTAATCCTTTTTGCAGGATCACAACATCTCCTCAATCTCTCTGCACTGCTATGTGCAATGTTATGGTCAACAGGAGAAAGTGCACATGACACTGATAATTGCCATTTTACCCTTCAGTAAGCATGTACAGGGTTACTGTATATGTCCAGATCACCTGTAATGGATCAATTACAGTATTTTAAATCAACCATGCATGAGGGCTGTGTGACCTTATCTGTCTACTGTACAGCCTCTAGAGGATTTGCTTCCTACATGAGTGCTGTGTGCAAAGAACTCAAAGTGACCTCTTGACTTCTGCCAGCTTCAATAGCAGACTAAATGCATGCAAGGGATCATGGGAAATGGGAGTACAAACAATGGGCTGCCATTGTTGTTTTCATTTTCAGTAGTATTTGCCCACTGATCAGCTAAAATATCCCAACAAAGTCAACAAGTACAAATTTCACTGACCATATCTTTTTCCTCTACATCAAAAGTACTGTACTTGCTCTCCAAACAGGGTCATAAACAGCCACAAAATGACAATGTTATAAAGAATTTGGCTATGTACAGCTAGTGGCCTAGTAGTGTGACAACATATCAATGCATGTTACGTATTGAGATAAAAAGTTAACAAATGGCAAGAAGGGGGGAATGAGGACCTTTCACAAATCTGAGGTTAATTAGGCCGTACTATACACAATTTAATGAAAAATGCAGAGTCAGTATTGCTACAGTACAGTACGAAAGTTGGAAATGCTCATTTCCATCACTGAGATATGTACTGTACCTCTTTGAAAACTGTATGCTTTTCATCTTGGCTTTCCATCTAAGATAAATTTCACCAAGACCCTAATAAGCACCTTGTTTTGATGAAAGAAGCAAGTGTTTACCATACAGTAACTGGGAATGTATTTGGTCTGGTGTATTTTCTTGTCTTTAGTTGGAATAAAATTGTTATCTTGAAGGATGGGCTATCCCCCATGGATTGCAACCTATATGGTATGCAGGACAACCTGCACCACAATGTACACTTTGACCCTCACTACAGACCCATGACAAGAACTACCAGCACTCTAGCATTCCTGAGCAGAATCATGCATTGCTTAGGCATAGAATGCTGACCATTATCCAATTAATTTGAAATAGTCTTAAACATTGTGCACTAATTCGTGATGCCTTTCTTGTGAAACTCGCATTTTGCTTTCTCCAGACTGGAAAGTTGGCCATGTGCTTGCAAAATCTGGCCAGCACAACTAGCTTGCACAATTTTGTATGATCTGGCTACTCAAAACGCTGTTAGAAACCATATCTGGCTGCACACACAGAGTAAGTATCTGAAGCTTCCATCAGGCCCGTAGCCAGAATAACCAATTTAGGGGGGGGGGGGGGGCCCATCGATGGTGGAGTTTTGCCGCCCTGGCTCCCCCAGGCCGGCAAAACCCCACTGCCTATTTTAAGTACTCTAGATGCAAAATGGTGCGATATTTTCCATTTTTTCTTCCTATATTTGTATTCCAAGAAGGCTGGTCTCATAATAAACTTTTCCTACTTCAGTACACGACCTTTTATTAAAAAATTTGGGGGGAGGCACGTGCCCCCATGGACCCCCCCCATGGCTACGGACCTAGCTTCCATGGCACAGGGTACTCTCAGATTTCTCCTTGGCCCTACCCATACACAAACATACTAATAAAGTACATATTGTACAGTACTTACCCTTCCCTATTTTTGTCAAGTTTATATAGTACTGTAGACCTTCACAATATTTAACCACCTTAAAGGGCAAGAGCAGTCGTCCCAAACTTATTTTGAAGCAACAGCTAAATCTCAAAGTTTTCTTCTTATTTTTCTGCAAAGTATCTTTCACAATATTTCAGGACTTTAATATTGCATATTCAAGGTAAACCAATCAGTTACTTCTAGTAAATTTCACATTTGAGGAGAAAAAATATTGTCACATGACTCTCAAGAGCCAATCATGAAACAGGACAGTCTACTACACTGCTTCAAGTTGGGGTGACTGCATATCCCCTTTAAACTGCACAGATTTCTGCGAAATGGAGTCACAGACTCACAAAAAGTTAAAATCACAAGATGCTTGCCTGTATAGAGTGAAGTCTTTCCAGTCTGGTGTAATTATTTCCTTTAAAACCAGAAACTTCTATTTGAACTCAAGGCATTTAACTATTATTTTCTTGCATACTGTACACACGTTGAATGGGATGTGCAAGTACAGCGAGGCCACTCTGTAAAAATTAAACCGTAACCACATTTTGGTACAGTATGTACGAGGTGCAGTGGCTTTATAAACAGGTAAAAGAAAGATTCACAAGGATAGTAATCTGAACAGTCCAAGAGAATACTTTAAAGGCAATAGGCAGTCACCCCAATCAGAGTTACAGTAGTACGCCCCATCATCCTGGTCCATGAATGGCCAATTTTGATCATGTGACAATGTTTTTGTTAGTGAATTGTGAAATTCAAGAAGAATTTCTCCTTGCTTTACCTATTGTTTGTAATAGTTAAGTTCAAAACATCTTCAGAGGTGCTAGTAATGCAGTAAGAGGAGATCTGCAAGAATTTGCTGATTTTTCAAAGCAAATTTTGGGGCGACTGCCTACTGCCTTTAACGGTTGTAGAGTACCTGGGCATCCGGACGCTTGATGCACAATCAACTTATAGGTCTAGACTATATGTTGAGCCTTTCGACTTTTCTAGTCCATGAATATACCAGGGTTTATGACTGGATGCCAAGTAAATGATCTTTAGGAAAAAACTTAGGTTTCACATGCAACCTTTGAGTGGATGTGCAGACGCTCCGATGCCGAGTCAAAATTTGGGCTCCCAGAAAAACATGATAGATTTAATTTGAGAACGACTCATTGTTGGCCATTTCTCACATTATCTTGCCACTGTCGATGTTCTGGAGTGGATGTGTTGATTCTTGGATGCAGAGTGAATGATTTCTTGTGAGTAATAAAGTCAACTGCAAACTTTTTAAATTGCAAAGAGCTTACTTCAACATCAAAGAAATGAAGACTATACATACTTTAAGGGACTATGAAAGGAACTACAGTTTCAACTTGTGTCCAGCAAAAAAAGGTTGGATATTTCATCATATTTTGAAACTACTTTGCTATTAGCCAATCACAATGCACGATGTAAACATAGGATTTGTCAAATGAGGAGCTACTTGTATCTATCTGCAGAACGTATGTTCTTTTGCTTTGCTTTATCCTGCCCTGTGTGTTTTCGCTTACGAGATGGCAGAGATAGCTGCACAGGCTACAATCAATCCTCATCTGCCTGTGTAACCACGAGCGTGTCAAGAGTACATTTTTTACACATAATTCTGATTAGAAGTGATTTTATGCTTGTAGTTGTGCCCAAAGAGATGTTGGATGTTCTTTCTCATCAAACACGTGATTGAAAGAAATCAGAGAGGTTCACAGTGAGTGTAAGTAAGAGTGTAAAAATAGGCCAAGTTTTGGGCTTCGCCCAGAGAATTGACCGACCTTGTTAGTATAGGCTATAAAGGCTATGTGTAGTGTATTATACACAGAGATGCCAAGGTCAGATGATTTTTTAGCGGGTGAAAATTTTTCCCACAGCCTGTCTACCACCAGTATCTACAGTAAGCGTAGTGCCACTGACTGAATTTTCGGGGACCTTTCTTGTTCTTTGCACTTCAAATGTCGTTCTGAAATTTCATGGAACTTTTTTTTTTGGCTTTTTTTGCACTTCAAGCGTTGTTCATGCTAGGTCTACCGTTACAAAGACACACTTAACTGGATTTTAGACCGACTTTTGGCTCTTATAGGGCAACAATTCATTTTTCTCAGAGGAAACTATGTACAATGCGGAAGATTTTAAAGATGTGGGAGATTCGGACAGGTAAGCAGGTGGCGGGAGATGACCCAAAAATGCAGGTGACTGACAGTATGGAAAGTATGGCAATTGCACACCCAAGATTTTTGTTCTTGATTTTTATTGCACACTTAATAATTCATATTGCACACCTGATTTTTTAAGCCAACGTATAACCCTAGGTATGATGGCACAACCTAACAAGGCCACTCTAAGAAAGTTTTCGTTTTTAAAAAACAAGACAAAAGAATGTGAATCTGTTTGTACCTGAAAAAGTTTTGGCGGACTTGACCTTATTTGAGAGCTATAAATCTTTACCACAGATTTTTCCTTTCAAGAGATACCATTACGACAAGTTCAGCGTTTCCAGCTCAAGCCTAAAATGAGAAGAAACCTAATAAGGCCAGCGGGCGCGGTTTACAATTTTTGTACAGAGCTGTATGTACAGGTTCAGTGTAGGCAGTTTGTGCACTCAATTTGAGCTGCAGATCTTTGCGTGCAAGTGCTTGAAAAACAGGTTCACACGCATTAGCAAGGGAGTTTGCTATGTGCGTGCTGCATCAAAAATTGACGCACTGATTGTGACAACAGTTTTGACGTGCTTTGTTGACTGTATCGATGCATGACATTTGAAAGTGGCCTAATTAGGTCATGTCACTATATATGTTGTACTGACTTGGCTTACTGGATGATCACAAGTCGTGATCATGACGTGCTGATGACTTGACTGAATGATGTATGCAGTGTCGGCCATCACTCCGCCAAGACCCCTGGAGTGAGGCATATTTGGAACTTATGATCCGGTATCGATCCCATACTTCCACTCTGGATGTTAAGGAGGCCTTCAAGGGTCTTTTTTTTCAAATTTCTCCCAAGTATTTAAGCTATTTCACACTTGACTTTTCGTGTGCACACTTGAAGTGTGCATTTGACAGCTTGTTGCAAACTTCAAGTTTTTTTCATGCACACCCGAGATCTCGGTGAAAAGTGCCATACTTTCCATACTGGTGGCAGGGCTGTATATAGTCCGCACTCTGCTGACCTAGTATGGGGATTCCCATACTAGGTCAGCAATATACCCATTGTCAAAATTGGGCTACCGCACCTTCAAAAATTTTGAATGGTCTCAGTTTTTCTCAAATTCACATATACTCCTAGGTAATTGACCTCTATGGGTCATATATGTTTAAGACCCATCATTTTAGGTATAGGGGCCTACTAGCACTCAGTCTCCAAAATGAGACCAAAAATTTTAATTTATACAAACGATCCTGTTTTGTTTTTTAAAACATTCTAAATCTTGTTACTAGGACGTTCCCACTATTGTATGCTATATAGCACGCACTGCTGTTCAATTGTGACATAGTGCATAGGCCTAGCTATGGTTATGATCTTGTACGCACATACGCGTATGCAGCAACAATCATTGCAGAAACGCACGCAGACGACGTTACTCTCACAGTAATAACGCGGGAAAACTTTGTGTTGCAATAGCCTAGGCCTAGTTCAGGGAGCAAAGTGTACGTGAGAACTAGGCCTAGGTACCCTAGGCAGGCTAGGCTAGGCTGTATAGGCCTAACGTTAGGCCTATGTGTATAAAATGATCGGAATGCCTGTGGACTACATTTGGGCATAGCCCTTGAAAAGTGCTCGTTAGCTGCCTACCCTAATGATTTTGTTTTGGCTTGCCTAATATAAAGTTGGCGTAGGGACCTACATAACTTGCATCACATTAGCCCACTCTTCAATGACTAGGAAAACCAGTAACTGTTACCATAGGCATAGTGTTACACAAAATAAATAGAGGCCTAACGTTAGGCCTAGCCAAGAAGGAGCAACCAACTACCCGTCCGATCAAAAACTAATCCTTCGTGCTACTATAGTCTGGCAAAAAAAATCAAGAATAGTCTTTTCTTTAACTCACAAAACTGCAGGACACAAGAGACTGTCTTCGCTCAGTACAATTTGGACCAGCTAAGTTTCCTCTCAGTGTCAGGTAATGTACAGAATAGAACAGAATACTTTGTACAACAGTATCATGAACGTAAGTGCCAGCAAAGGCTGTACATGACACTAGGCTACTTGATTGTGCAATGCAGGTAAGCTGCACCATCGTCTCAAAAGTGCACGGCAAGGTCATCTACGGTGGTTTTAAGAGAGCGTTGAAATGAGAGAGTTGTAGTCTGTGCAGAGGTTCGCTCGGAGGCATAGGCTTGATTCGGGGGGTGGGGACACGTCCCCACTTTTTCCAGTTCTTAAAAAGTAATAAAAATAACGAAAAGGAAGCGAAACCAAAATATTATGAGGACTTAATTAATACTATAGTAAATTTTGCAATGTAAAATAAAGGAAATTATGATTATGCGCAGGGGCGGATCCAGGATTTTTGAAAAGGGGGGGGGCCGAAGTTGTTCGACCTGTGATTGACGGTACTATACGATCTAAGCGGAGCGCCACCATCAGTTGGCGCGGAGCGTACAAGAAAATTTTTGACAAAATAGACCTCCCAGATCGCCGGATATAGCACTTTCCATGTCTTATTTTTGCATTTTCTGCTTCATATAATTTCATGTCTCAACTCTCAACACATTAATTTTTCCACAAGTTATTAGATAAACAGAAGACAGTTATCATAGGTACAGTGCCTTACTACAATGCATCCTGTTCAAGGTGTCTAATCAGATCTTTAGTAGTCATGTTCTAATTTGGTGAATATTGAGGGACTTCCTTAAGAAATTTGTGACCCATATCTTAGTTCGACTTGATGCCAGGACTCAGGTACCTTGCATTGACATGTGGGAGTAAATGTACGTTTTATCACGTGCTCGTTCCCCTCTGCCTAATTTCTTGTTTTGTGTGGACTCAGTGAGAAAGTGAAAATCACCCAGAATGCACGAGACTTGGCAGCCCTGTCATTGTTTTGGGGGTACGTCCAGGCAGTGTAATGATGGTATTATTGCAGGCCTTACATAGTATCAAAACCGAATGACCGAATTGTAATGTTTCCGACCACTATATTTCTAAATAAAATTTTGTTGGTGACGTGCACTGTAGGCCAATCTTAACGTCTTTCAGAGAAAAATCGAGGGATTTATTAACTGACAGAACAGCATTTGGCCATTTAGTTTTGTCATTGATTATGGTTATACTTGTTGATTTCTGATTTTTACTTAATTTATAATTCCTCATTTTTCTCCTTAGGAATTTATTTATGGAGGGAGCTCCCCTCACTGAAAATTATAGGGAGGGACGTGTCCTCCTCCCCCGTTCCCCCGCTACCGCTGCCAATGCGTAGCATACCAGGAAATTTGGGTAAAAACACATCCCAGATAGCCGGAAAATACACTTCTAAGGCCTTGTGATTCCCATGATTTTCCATTTTAATTCTCATGCAGTGGCGTAGCTAGGATTTTTTATTTGGGGGCGGGGCCCCCGTTTACTATCTAAGCGGAGCGCCACCATGTGTTGGCGCGGAGCGTACCAAGAAAATTTGAGACTTTAATACATCCCAGATTGCCGGAAATGGCACTTGCCAGGCTTGATAGCAGCCATCAAGAAGTGCAATTTTTGTGAACAAAATGTAAAGTTTGGTTTTATTTTATTACACATTTCTGTGAGGACGGATCTGCTAAGCTGGCTGGGACTTTTGGTCCAAGGGTTGCAAGTTTGAATCCCATTTACTCAGTGGCGTACCCAGGATTTCTCTCGCGGGGGGGGGGGGGATGCAGTATGTTGTGTGATCGCCGGCCTGGGGGAGGGGTCTAAGGGGACGGGTGTTCCCCTCCCCTTTGAAAATTTTTGAAAAATTAGGTGTCCTAACATGCAATCTGGTGCCACATATGCTACCTTTTGAAGTAAAATTTGTGTTAAAAAATGCCCCCCCCCCCTTGTGTACGCCATTGCGTTTACTATCTAAGCGGAGCGCCACAATATGTTGGGGCGGAGCGTTCCAAGAAAATTTGAGGTTTTAATACATCCCAGATGGCCGGAAATGGCACTTGCCAGGCTTGATAGCACCCCATCCCAACTGATGCGCACTGTCTCGTTCGATTGACTGATGGTATTGTATCGGTATTGTATCGTATTGATTGTATCCAATCATGTGTAGTAAGATCAGCATGTGTGTAAACGTCCCAATCGACGTTTAAACTGACCTGCTGTGCGCTATGACTCACATACTTCGAGGTTGCTAATTGCAGCTTCATTCTCTATTACTCCACTCTCTGTCCTTCTCTCTATCTCTTCTCCTTTCCGTTTTTTTTTCTCCTTTTTTTCCCTCTTTTTTCCCTTTCATTTTTTTTTTTTTGCATTTTCAAAATGGGGGGGCCGGGGCCGGGTCGGCCCCCCCTAGATCCGCCCCTGATGCGTTCAACTTTATCCTTTTTTCAGCAGCCGCGTAGCTACCGGGGGCCCCCAGATGTTTGCTAGGCCCCCCAGAAACTGTGTGTGTCCTAATCAAATTTTTAAGAATTAAGGGCCGTGGTCAGTGCCGTGACCCCCATTTGGTACCTAGGCCCCGCCCCCCTAAAAATTTTATCTTAGCTACGCCCCTGTTTTTCAGTTTAATCCCGGGGAATTGCAGTTTTGTCCGGGTGCAGTGGCGGAGCTGGGAGATTCGGTCAGAGGGGGCGAGAATGGTCTTTAAGGGCGCCTAGTAGGCAGATATACCCAAATGGCCCATAAAGCAGGATATCCTGCTCTGTGCCTATACCTCGATGCCTATACCTCGACACGATCTAAGTCATGGCTTTTCAACCTTTTCTCTTAGATTTCCCCACCTGGTAGAAACTGTTTTTCCATTCCTCCTCAGTCCCCAATTTTTATAAAAACATGTTTCCATTTTCAATCCCTTCCTCTCACATACTAGTATAAAGGCGACCATATTATAATTCACTTAATGTTCATATTTTAGTCAGGTCCAGGTTCAAGAGTTTATGTAAAAAAGGACTTACTTTGGGAGGATAAAGATTACATTTGCTAGAGCCAAAGGCAAGAAACCTTATAAGGGGAACGAAATTTGGGAAATAATTCACTGTTAGCTGTACATTTTTGGCATGTGGAAATCAAAATAAGAACACAAAGAACCATAATTTTTCATGAAATCATATATCATTATGTATATCGTTATGTGACCGGTTTGCAATAGCCGGTAATGAAACACATTGTTGGAAATGACCGAGAGGAAGGTCTGCCTGGCCCTCTAGAGTACTTTCTTCAAGAAAAATGAAACTAAACTTTATTAATTGTTATTTCCGGCCTGGCATTTGAGACAGAATCAAAAAAAAAAAAAAAAATACAGAAAGAAGCATTTCTCATAGTATGGCATTATCATGCAGTGTCAGATGACCACTCTGCATTTACGAACCGGTTATCATGCCCATGTAGGCTACGCTTGAAAATGGAAAGCAAAAAAGGAGCTGCCCTGTCATCACATATTAGTCCAGCCGAGTACTCTAAAGCCATTCCCACTAGGACAACAGTTATTTTAACCAGAAGCTCTTGTCAAATGTTGTGGGAAACAGTTTGTGGGAGCTATTTTGGGATCTGCATAGACTATTTTTATTGTTCATGTTGCCAATTATCCCGCCGGGTGCAGGGCTATATTCGCAACAATTATTAAGTTTGCGCCCTCCTCAATATCTTTCTTGGGACTGCGAGGGTGAATTAATTTAGGTCACTCTGAGTGTATTTTGTTAGCTTATCATCACGTCCGGCTGGGAAGCAATTGACCTAAGAAAGGTTCCATCATACGTTAGTGTGTATATGGCGTGTAGACAAGTTTGGGCTAAACGTACCTCCTAGATCACAGAAGATGACCCTTCTCATTAGAATAAATAACAGATATATAATGGCCGTTGTTTGGGTATTTTGTCATCTGGGCCTAAAAATAACACTATTAAATCATGTTATTTGAAGCAATGTCAGTAATGGTACAAGAGTAAAGTACGCTGTAGAAACCTAAACAGGGCGCCGACAGGCAATTTAAGTCCGTCCTGGATGGGGACGAACGACCCCTGACTATATGGACGCTTCGCCACTGTCAGTATACTATAGGCTATGCGATTTGGAATGAAACTCCCGACCTTTACATAACTGTGCATGTGGTCTACCTACTAGGTTACTTGGTTAAAGGGGAGATGACTTGCACGTACTATTTAAGTAGCCTTTATATGGAACGGTACTATTACAGGAAAAACAACCAAACTAGAAAGCGTGCAAATTTTGGGTCCCTATAGAAGAAAACTGCTCTATCGAGAGGAAAAAACACGTTATTCGTCGGGAAAACTACTCGTCGTGGGGAATACGTAGTTTTTCGTACCGACTGACTAAAGGCCGATTCCCGCTATGGTTAAGTTGAAAGCCGTTCACCTGTTAGGTGCAGTTCCCTGGCAATTGGTAACTTGAAATTTGTTATGGAACCATGCAGCATTACGAGATCGATGTGGCCACTCTAGCACAGGGGTTCTCAAGTGTTTTAGGCCGGGACCACATTTCCCTGTGTTTAGGCCTATGTTTTATCACTTCCTTTGTAGCCAGCAGGGCGAATCCAGGGTTTGGACAGGGCCGGGATCAGTCTTGAGGGCCAATCCCACACGCGAGTTTCACCGTGTACTATATAGACTATGGGATTTGGAATGAAAATCGGGGTGCTGTGTGAGCGATCACATCCGACCTTAGGCCCAACAAGGTTGGTGCTGAGATCGGAGAAAATTTGACATTCCAAACAAGCTAGATAGCAAGAAAAAGCACTCTCAGCTACAATGCAAATATGCCATCGTACTTCCTCATTCCCCGGTTACCACTACAGAAGAAAATTGGCATACCAAACGCCCTAGATTGGTAGGAATCTTCAGTACATTTTAGCACACATTTGTACCTCGAATTTTGCGTCCACCATGGGTGAAGAACCACTTGGCATACTGGAGGAGAAAATGTTGCATCCAAATGTTCTAGATTGTACCCAGAAAACAGATATATATAAAAAAAAAAAAAAAAAAAAACTTTTTTGGGGTCCTTCCAGCGTGCCATATAAATGGACGTGGCGGGCCGCATATGGCCCGCGGTCCGTCACTTAGACCCCTAGGCTCCAGCAGATTGCACTTTTGGAAAACGTTAGTACATCGATCATCTAGTAAGCAGGAGACTACAACAACCATTGTGAATTCCGTCCGTCGTCAAGTCCATATTCCACATCATGGGGAAATTCGTAATTAACTCTCCTGCGCCTCCCGTTCTTTTCCTTATCCCAGAGGTACACAAATTTGATCTTACTCCACTTCACAGTTTCCAGATCATGGACGTCAATCCTGGGGTTAGGGGGACACGTCCCCCCACATTTCAGAAATACACCTATTGACTTAAGAATTTTACACAGTAAATTTTTGACAGAAGTGGCCATGCCCCCCCTCCCACATTCAAGTAAAGATTGACGCCCCTCCAGATTGACCAGATGGCTCCTTCACGATGACCTACTTCATGTGTTACTTTAAACACTGTAGCATACAGCTTCATATCTGCCACAAGTTGTGTAAACACATGAGGGGGATATGTGTTCACAGTTTCACTGTACCCAAGGGCAATATCGGCCCATCGTGTGGGCATATCCATAGGCGTAGGGAGTTGTTCGAGACTGGGGGCTGAACATTGTTTTGGACACCGTCCTGGGAAAGATGTGGAAAATTTCGGAATATTTGAGGGTCCTTAGATGCAATTTGGTGCAACATGTTGAGAAAATTGAAATAACTGCAATTTTTTGGACATTTTTTACGGACGAAACAAGTGGTTTTCGTCCATGGATTGAGGGGGACCCCCTACTCTAGGACATACCTTGTTATGAATGGTCTGAGTATCCCCCCGAAAATTCTGAGAAGTAAAATCTCTACTACCAACACATCTTCATGGATCTCAACCCCCACCCCCCCCCCCCCACCCCCCTCGTTAAGGGAATATGCTGTCATCTTTTTAAGTTTGCTTTGAAAAATCAGCACTCTCATAATTATGAATCTCTTTTTTTTGTTTAACAAGTAGGCCTACTTCTGAAGATGATTTTGAACATAATCTACTTTGAACTGTCACATGATTAAAAAGAGCCATACATGTATGAGGATACTGGGATGCACTAATTCTTTATTTGGGTAACTGCATCTTCATTTTAAAAATGTTGCATGCCATGGATGGGGCTATCTCGACCCCTTAAAGTGCCTTGTCTAGCTATGGACTGGATTTTAATGGAGCTGTTACCATAACAACCACTGCAGTTTTATAGCAACAAAAGTGTGCACAAAAGCATGAACATGTTCAGTTGTCAACAGTGGGCTCTTCAAATGAAACTATGGGTGTGACAAACAAGGGGTGGGGAATGAGGATGTAACATTTTGTTGGGGGAGGGGATTGGTTTAATGCCTCCATGATCAACACCCAGCATGAGACAGTACTATGACCAAATGCCTGGAAATGTCAGGTGCCATCCTACTTTATACTGGAAATGGTTGCCATCATCAAAATAAGCACTCTAATTAAAATCAGCACAAAGAACAATTGAAAGGCAGAGAAAGACAAAATACTTATGTTGTTATTTTGTAAAGGATCTATTTCAAATGTTCAACATATACAAATGGGCAAACAGATCAAATTTGGTTACCATACTGCACAACAAAACTTGCACATTTCCTTTAATTAGTCAAAATATTCCACTGTGAAAAATACAGATTAAACTTGCATGCTATGATCCAAAATTACAATGCATTTTGAGTATACACTGAAAATGTCATGCACACGTTGCGCAAATGCCAACAATGTCATAATGCTTCAAATTTTATTTTCAATGATCCCCTGACCTTTAACCTCAATGTTACAGTAAACATCTGTCCCATAAAGCCAATTCTTGCACCAGCTAGTCAAGCTTTGATCTACAATTTCATGCTTCTAAATTGATCTTTGCCTGAGCATCATTGTCTGCCTTATTATTGCACCAAGGAGTATATACATTTTTTCATTTCACCAACAATGATATATCAGCCAGGGATGTAGCTAAAGTGGGCAGCGCTGGGCGGTGACACCCAGCACTCGATATTCCCGCCCGGTACTCCAGGCAAATACACGTCTCCCCACCCACCACAAGTCTGCCTACCGAGACCTAAAACTAGCCCAAAATTTACTCCCTAAAGTAAAATGAGGAAAAAATGAAAAATTAATGGCTGAAAAATGGGGTGGATGCCATGGGGTGGGTTGAGGTGCTTTCCCCAGATCAGACAATTACCCAGCACTCAAATTTGGCTAGCTACATCCCTGATACCAGCCTTATTTGTCTTGCAACGTACATAAAACAGGTACAACTAAACCATGTGAAAAGCCAAACCTATGGCTATTAAAATACACAAAGACACTAGCCTTGAATTTAAAAATATGCACATTATACACAAATATTCTTCAGAAAAATGATCCCCTCGCTGTAATTTAACTAAGAAAGAACTGAAGGCTATGCATCCTTGTACATCCTTGTTGAGGAGAATACCAGAGGTACTATAAAGTTTTCCCAAAATTTTCATGATTCTTAACTTTCCTGCAGCAGGAATGTCACAACATGATCTCTTTGAGTAAAACTCTTCTAGTCTCAGATGAGTAAGGAATTGGTGATAATCATGAGAAACTAGCAATGTAAATGTTCATTTACAGAGTTTCTTCAAAATAATGAGTAAGTTTTTCATCACAGACTAGGAGTTTTACTACAAGTGCACTAATATAACTTTGTGAGGTACATTCCATAGAGTTTAGATACTACAGACTTCAAAATTATGTAAGGCACAGTTCCTTGCTCTGGTAGGGAGACAATACAGGATTGAAGAGATCATTCAATCCTCTTCAGTGAAGGAGCATCATCACAAACTTGGCCATTTCCTCCAATCTCTTAAACCTTACATGTGCCCACACAAGGTGTAAAGAGGCAATTTGTCTGAACAATATACTG